>VWZF01002698.1:1513307-1669245 GCA_013396755.1 Sclerurus mexicanus | reverse complement strand
AAAAAAAAAAAAAAGGCATTTCCCTATTACAATATAATACTAAGTTAAATAAAAGTCATGATATCAAGTAGGAGTATACAGATAGTACACTTTGGCCCCAGATAGGTGGCCAAACACAATGTAGCAAACAACCATGTTTTCTTTTCACCTCTATGAAGTTTGTCTGTATAGAGAGAGGTCAGTAGAAATGTTCATGAATAATATATTTGCAAAGAACACAAGAATCTGAAGGGAAATGTACATATTACACAATTTAAGGGACAAGTATCTCCAACAACTTGAAATTTTTTCACTAGATTGCCTAAAAGTGATTAATTTTTTCAGCTGCTAATAAAATACTCCAATAGGTACTAGTTACAAAAAATGACCTTAAAAAATTAGGATCATCATTCTCTGTTGAGATTTATAACGACAAGTAACAGAGTGTGAGAATAATGACTATATTGGTAGCATATAAAGCATTTTCCAACTACAAACTACAAAACTTATTACTCGGATTTTTGCCTATTATCCCTAGTATAGTTGTTATGCATTACTGATATGTCAATTTTCCATGTAACATATCCAGAGTAACAGCGCTGCTTTCAATGTTTTATTAATCAGCAAGTTTTCTTCAAACACGTTTTTCCAATATTAACAACCAGAGCACTAATGTGTCCAGGGAAAGTAGAACTTAACCAATCTACATTTTTACAGCTCCAGCAGAAATTATCCCAGTACATGTAAAAATTAACAAGGTTGTATTCCATTTTCAGCTTCACTTAGAAATACAGAAAACAGTTCACCAGAAAGAATAGACAATTAATAATGAAAATTGCTTAAATGCTCCTAAGATTGTTTTCTCTCTTTACTAAAGTACTATAATATTGACTAAGCTTGTCATAAAATAAAAAACAGAAGTAAATATACAGTACGTACTTTGTGAATTGAACTCGTTTGATTGCATAGGTTGTCTTATCACACTTTGATCTTGCCTTGAAAACATTCCCAAAACCACCTTCACCAATAGGCTCTATGGTTTTAAAATTATCAAGAAATCTTAAAAGAAAACAAAACAAAAACAAAGAAACACACATTGAATTATGCTTAATATTAGATTTTACAGGATATAAAAATAATCCGACAGATATAATACATCTGCTGAAATGTTATTCTACAGGAATCACTTAACAAATCTACAGGTCTAAATCATAGTCTTGACGGTTAAACAAACAAGGGAAACTCTTGCAAGCATGTTTGCTCACTTCTTTGCACAAATGATGTTTGTGAGCATTAAATACCATTGCTTGCCAGTTTTTATACTATTATTTGAAATTTCAAGGAAAACAAAAAAAATCAGAGAAATTTTCATTTAAAGTTCTTTTTACATCAGTATTTTCCCTTCTTGTATCATAAATAAAGGAACAAATCTAGATCCCTACCTACTGTAATTGCCATACAAGTATTATTAAAAAAAAAAAATCCTTACGTTTTATCGACAGTATGTGGATTTCCGTTCTCTTTTCTGGTATTCGTGTCCACATCTGGCAAACTTTCATCTGAGTCTGACATATTTTTGTTCTCTTCCTTGTTTCTTATGTTACCAAAATTAGCTGCCAATTTTCTTTAACAAGGATAAAACCAGAATTTATAATGAGCCATTTTTTTAACATGTAACAAGAGAAGAAATGTACCTCCCAATAGTGTCATTTGTTTACAAGATACAGAAACACTAAAGTGATTTGCAATATAGTTTACAGGAGATAGCAGCCTAGAAATAAACACATACCTTTTGGGCTTCACAGCAGAACTCTGTGTGTTTCTCTAAATGGAAAAGAGAAAAAAGCCTCACTGAGATGACCTGAACATTTTCACTACAGTTAGTTTAAAATGCATCTGAGAAGGTATCTGGGAATTGTCTCAAAATATGTTCATACCTTAGGTAAACAATAAGAATGAAGCCATATCTCAGCTTTAAGTTTTTCACGTATGCTATGCATAACATTATCATTGTTCCCACAAAAAAAAATTGAATTTAGTTTGATCCCCTTTCTGGGGAGTACTGCCCATTTCTTCAGCAGTACATGAACTGAGTCCACAGTACAGAAGCAAATGACAAATGGTGAACAGTAAGAATGTACTGAATAGTCTTAGGAAAAACACCTATGTTTTCTAGTGATTAGAGGATAAAAGAACAAACTGACATTACACTTTGACAAGACACTTGCCGTATTCAGGGTCTAAAATGTAATTAGGAAGAAGACCATTTTCATACTATACCTGAGACGATGAAGGCTTTTCAAATAGTGTGATGTCTTTCATTTTTCCTGCCAACTCTGAAGCTGAGTCTTCAAAGCAAATGCTGCTTTTATTGAAAAGCAATGGACTATTTTTAGGTGAAAGTAACACATTCAGAAATAAAATTGCCACAAGAAAAGAAGCAGTACAAAAAAAATACATAGTGTTTTTAAAATCAAAACATAAAAAGTATTAAAAATCATGACTGATTTAAACTACAAAACTTCCTGCTTGAAACCTACTAAAGTAACAATACTTTGCAATATACTCTTATTTTTATTATTATATGATTCTATTCCATCTAAATATCCATAACATATATTCTATTATATCCTTTAGTTAAATAGGTTAGATACAGATGTTTATTTCAAGGTAGTACAGCCACCTGTAACACTGAGCAACTATAAAGCAATCCGATACGTACAAAGAACATAAAAGAAGGAGCAGGGGCACTACAGTCAAACTGCTGGACACAAAAGGCTTGACTTGGGGTTCCCAAATCACAAGTGAAACTTTATGTATGTTCATTTTCTTCTGCTAAGCAAATTTTTTCCTTTGGTGGACATGAAGATAAAATTTTAAAAAAGGGACAGAAGACAGCAGAATATGAAGCATGGGAAAGTACTGAAATTGAATTATACTGAGCTCACAATTTTGTCATAATAGGAAAATTGGTGTTAAAATTGCATGATATAATGCTACTGAATGAGGTAGGTTAAGCCATTTACATCACAGTAAAAATGATTCTGAAAGAACTACTCATGACAAAATAATATCAAAAAGCTCTATTATTATTATGAGTTCGCCCACATGGACCCAAATAAAAGTACACAAGTACAACAAATTTCGCTCTGAAATTTAAGGAATATAAATTCAAATTAGATAGCTTTATACTGCAATAAAAAAAAACTATGACATATTTTATTTAGAATTAGATCACAATACCCTTTAAGACTAGTAAATACATTTTGTTATCACATTAGCAGTGAGCCAAACTTACTTCAAGTCAGACTGAGTTGACACTTGACAGGAATTCCTATGTTTGTCAAATATAGAACTACCATTAGATTTTTCAATCTGAAAGAAAGAAAAGCCAAGAATGTTTAATAAAATCACATAAGCAAATCCCTAGTGCAAAAGTTGCCATTCAGAGAGAGGAGAGGGAAGATCACAAGCTCCTTAGTGGAAATTTTTAACTGCACTGAACATTCAAAGCCCTTAAGAAGAAAGGCATTGCCCAATTTCCAACCAGAGAAAGGAAACATAGGACCCTGTCACAGTGATCATACTACACAGACACATTTACAACATTTACAAAAGTAGAGGCTGGATCCTATTTAAAACCAGGGTAAGAGAAACAGTTATGAAAAGCAAATGTTTTCATTGTTTGCTGCGTATGCAATTGCCTGTGAGGAAAATGAGATATGCATAGGCTTTGATATATGTAATCTGCAGAACTCAAAACCCGAGTCAGTACACATTGGCATTCAATGTCTTCAGCATGAAAACACTGCAAAACCTGCATAGCTAAATTGAGGTTGACTAAAAAAAAAAAAAAATCCAAAAAACACATCCCAAATACTTATTAGAGGTTCTTCTTCCCTCCACCCATGTTGTAAGAGCATAAAAGTAACATTAAAAGCAACACCTACAATTCATACAGACCATAACCTGACAAAAGATAAACAAACTTTGGTTTTTTTCTGTTTCATGGTTTTCCATCGTGGTATCATGGAAACAAAAACATAGGCTTCATGTTTCAACGATAGCCAACAAACAAACCCCATTTTTTTTAATTTGGGAGTAGTGGAGTGGACCTTTACTACTTTTTGCCAGTTACATTTTGTTTGTTACACAGACATCACTGAGAATTCCTAAAAATTAAAACCAAATCAAAGCAACCCACCCCAAATTTAGACTCATTGGTACAGGAGTTCTGCTTAAGGTAATAAATTTCAGACTCTGGTGAAAATGCGAAGATCCATGAGCTTGCAGCACATGAAAATATTAAAAAATAATCCTAGAGCTATAGTAGGCCATTAATTACATGGTTAACTTAACAATAAAAGAAGCACTGAAAATTCACAGTAACTACCAAATAATTATAAAAGCACTTAAAAAAGATTTCTTTCCTCCCCCATTAGTGTCATCCTTCAAGTTAAACTACACTTCATTTAAGTTAGTTCATATGTTGTGTGCTTTTCAGAAGTAGGTTTGGATCACTATCAGAATTCTGATAATTTTTGGACATGTCAAAATAACAATTGCCAGCACAAAGACAAGAGCTCTGCTCTCCAGAGGATGGTGTCAGTAGGTGTTGCTTCACTACACTCTGCCCTGGAACACTACAGAAGGCAAATCCTGTTGATTCTGACTCCTGCTTTTGCCTTTCTCACATTTCACAATAGATTTGTGATCCAATAGGAGGCAGTAAGAGATGTATGTTCATAGCCAGACAGCTCAACAACACTTCACACAGAAGACAGCTGGTATATTAGTCAGGATTTAGACATTTTTAGAAATGTATGCATCCTTGAATGACAATATATGAGACCATAGTCTGAAATACAGAGACATATCAACTGTTAGATTTTTTTTTTTAATCCAGCAATTGAATACAGAAACACAACAAATTCTACCAACAGAATCCTGTAGCCCAAGCAACACACTAAAATATGGATTGTTTCCCTCTTTAGTGGAATCCTTGGAATATGCTTTTAAATACAATGAGAAAAATCTGTTCAAAGATTAAAGACACAAGAATTAAACTTCTGTCTTAAGGGTAAATACAGCACACACTGTTAGAGAGCCTTCTTTACATACCTGCTCAAATGCTTGTTTTGCAGCAGCTTGTTTTGCAGCAGCTAGAGAAGTTCCAGAGCCCCTTCCATACAAACGACCACTAATGGTACAGCTACAAGAAAAGCTGTCAAATACAACAGGGAATCAAGTTTTAAATCCCATATGACAAGTCTTAATCTACTGATTTTAAACACTGCAGTCATTCAACATTATAGAATAGAAATCTAATACATACATCTTCAAAAGTGTTTCAAATGTACATTTAATCTAATTAATAATGGTAGATAACTAATCTGATGTGTCTTTAAGATAACTCACTTTTAGAGAGTGAATATTTAGCACTTTTTAAGGCTGAGCTTCTCAAAAGCGTTATATCATACACACCCTCAATCACAAATTATCTGCAGTTTAGGTCTTAAAATGGTTGATTTTGCACAATAGGAGAGATTTCCAGCAGATGTTATCAAGAGAGAGTTAAAATGTGTAGATATTCTTTATCATCCTACACCTGTCATTAACTGGAACATTTCTACAACTCACTGACTGCAATACATACATAAAGAGACACAAACAGGCTCCTGGTACTGGATTTCTAGAAGTCTACAAAACCACACCCAGAGGTCTACAAAGTTGCCAGAGCACAACCAGGAAAATTGATGATTTTCAGCACCGGCTACCATTTTATCAATATGCCATCTCTTCTCCTGGCTAAACAAACTCCATCCTCTTAGCCTCTCCTCCTATGGCATATCCTCCAGCTCCTTAACCACCTTAACGGTGCTCCACTGCATTCTCACCAGACTATCTCTGAATTTTTCTTTCTAAGGATTCATCTAACATGACTGAAGGTAACAAATGGTAGGATTAGTAAATTCAACAAAATATTAGAAGGAAGCAGGAAGACAAAGTACATCTTACATGGGAGTATGGGCATCTCCAATACAAGTTTTGTTAGGATAATCAACTAATTCCCGTGTCCTTTGTGAAAAAATATTTAGTAGGCTGACATAGTCTCTGTCTGGTTCAGGTGATGAGGTTTTTTGAGTTGCTGCTAATTCTGTAGCTTCCATATTTGAAGAACTCTGTGACTATAAAACAAACAAAATAGGTAACTCAAAAACTTGAGCTTAATACATACATTAAAATAAGCAGCACACAAGATCTAATATAGCTGCAAGGTTTGTCAGCTCATCAAAATACACATAAGAAATCTCAAGTTTGCATTAATTGAGTCCCTTGTGGCAAAGTACAAACTTCCCAACCCTAAAATATTACTTTTTGAAAGAAATGTAAATCCGGTTTTCCAAGTACTGCACCTATGTCTTGAACATCCTCTCGCCAGGTCTCATCCCACCTCTCTTAGGAAAAGATAGAGTGTGAACTGGGAAGAAGGGATGCCATCTGGATGCTGCTGATGCTGCCATTTAGCAAGGGCTGCAAATGCTTCTGTGCATGTACAAGAGGAGAAAGCAGGACTTTTCAGCTGTCTCATGATTAAGCAGCATTATTAATATATTAGCAAAAATGCTACAATTTTTGTAAAGTAATGACAGTAACAAAAACCATACCGAAACAGGCAAGGAAAGACCTCACTCAAAAGATGCTAAGAATCACTCAGAGTCAAAAAGAAAAGAATGGCTACCACAAAACACTTGGGGAAAAACTGAGGAGCAAAATTCAAAACCTAAACTTAATCAAGGATAGAGTATATAACCAGCTATACCATAAAGAATATAATGACAAGGAAACAAGGATGAATCCGAGCGAGTGAAAGGAAGCAACTTCAGCAGCAGGCTGGCAACAGATACACTAAGCAATGCCCTGCAAATGGTTTGAGGACGTTGAATTACTGAATGGTTGTCGAGATGAAAAAGGACCACTGTCCACTCTGGATACACCAAGGCAGCTTAACAAAGGCAAATACATTTCCTCATCCTCCTATAATAGCAGAGGAGGAAACACTCACAATATTACATAACAACCCTGTAGAAGAACAATAAGGAAAATAATTCAGTGCAGAACAAAGGCAACTCAAGTAATTCAAAACTCTTACAAATTAAGGGGGAAAAAATTACATTTTATTGATAGTCTTCTTTTAGACCTTCATCTTCAACCTGTACTAGCAAAAAAACCCAAAAACCAAATCAAAACTTACTCCTGTTATGTACTCACCTGTCTGTCAATCATTTCCCACGTTTTTTTTGCTGCTACTCTTTTTGCTTCCTTCTTACTTTTGCCAGTGCCTCTACCATATTCCACATTGTTCAGTTTCACCACAACTGTAAACCTGCAATGAAGGAAACTTTTCTAAAACATGTTACTTTTTGAGTTACATGAGTCTCATGGTGAAAATTTAAGATAACTGACTAACGTCTGAGACCCAGATAATACTTATTAATTTGTTATGGGACTATAGTCAGGCCTAAGAATAGGTCTATATAGACAGCACTGGTTGACAACATGCAAGACATTAAAAGAAACGTATCAGTTATTAGCAAAAGGCTTGCCTTCATGCAGACTAGCAAAAAAATTTTAAAAAAAAATCACACAAGGAAACATTATCAATCTTACATATCTATGATCTTTGGCAAGGGAAAAAATAGCAAAACATTATATTTGTGCTAAAAAATAAAATATATTCCACTCCCTGTAGTTGTCTCTAAAAAGGAAGACAAAACCTATTAAGTAAAAGACCCTTTTCTTGTAACAGATGTTCAAAAATAAACTACACATTAAACATGTTGGTACACAATTAATTAATATACACACAATAATAATTAATATACAACCTTTGTGGTTAGACATGAAAAATGTTTTGTGAAACTAAACAAAAACATCAAAGCACTTAAGTTAGCACAGATCATAAACTGAAATATTTGCTGCAACCCAACACACCTCTGGAGAGGTTTCATGGCACATGTACAACATACTCACAATATAGTTACCAGTAACAGGTGTGTTGCTGTTGCTTTCCAAAAGAAGAGCCATCATCTTTGAAATAAATTTTCTCCTCAAACTCTACCACACAAGGTCCTCCCCATGCGTCTACCACTCAATTTATGGTTTCAACCAGCTCTCCTGCTACATATATACTCCTCCAGCAAATTAACTTTTGTGACTGCAAGCTTTGCCCCGTTTGCTCATTGCAGGAAGAACCCTGCTGGTTATCAACATGCACAGTGAACTTACTCAGGATCATGAGATGGGCCGGTCATCCCGGCAGTGTCATAACGCAGTGTAAGTTTATGTATTTGACAGTAATGGTTAATCTTCTCCATACACTCAAGATCCATTTTGACGCAATCTCAAATAGATTCTGCAAAGTAACGATCAAAGATTTGTCTGTGTCTCTAGCATAGAGCAGGGACAGCCCCTAGTCCTGGTAGATCACTGCTGTTACATAAAAACAGATAACTGGTGCCAGTAACAAAGTTCATCGGAAACTAATTCGACTTTCTGATTCAAATGGTTGATCTGCAACAGTTTTTCAATAGTCATATCTTGGAGTAACAGTTTTAGAAAGCAGAGTGGATAACTTAATGATTAGAGATTTCTTAGCAGACTTTTTGACAGGAAAAGATCGAATCGTTCACCAAATTCCGGGGGAGGGGGAAATAATCGGTAAGGTTTCTCAGAGTTAGAATCGCTTCCTTGAGAGGGGAACCAAGCGGCACTTGCACATACCCTTCCAAACCGGGATGACGGCCCAGAGCTGAACGCTGGCTCCCGCCGGGGTGCGGGCAGCCCTGCTCGGCGGGACCCACTGTATCCCTCCCCTCGTTCCCTCCCTCCCTCCCTCCCTCCCCGCACCGCCGTCACCTGCGAGCCGCGGGAGGTGCTCCGGAACGCGCGGGGACCCCAGCAGCTCCAGCAGCCGGAGCGGTGCAGCCCTGCCCGGCGCGGAGCGCAAACACCGCCCAGTTTCGTTTCCCGCATCCCCGCCCAGCGCGGGAGAAAGCGAAATCGAAAGGGCGAGCCGACGGGGAACGGGGGCCGCAAGGCCAGCGGGGTGCTCCGCAAAGATGTGTCACCCGCAGTGCCGTGACCCCCCCATCACCACGTTGATAAGAGCTCATTTTAAAAAGGTAATTTTCCCGCTTCATAGAGATGACACCAAAGTGGACATATTGAATTCAGAAGAATTAAAAAGAGGGGGGGAGGGGAAATAGAGTAATGAGCATTTTTCCTTCCAGCCTGGATTGTCTGCATTTATCCAAACTGAATGTTGTTAGTCAATCCACTCAGCCTGCTCAGATTTCTTCACACAGTTGTTTTGGGTTTAGTCAACAAAGAACTTCCTCCAATACAAGGGCAGTTTCTCATCTCTCACTGTTTAACCCTTACTTTTTAAAGAAAATTTCCCAGTCTGATCATTCGCAAGACTCATTGGCAGTCACCCTTACCACAACCAGACTTTCACTGCCGGTCCTTCACAGTGGGCAGCTCCAATGAGCCAGCAGGCATCCCACTCACACACAGCCAGACCATACTTCCTTATCAGTTCAACCCTAGGTTTCCCTCAGCAGAGTCCAAGACATAACGTTCCACTAGACAATTTATTCCTGGCACAGTAACAACAAATTAGGATGGTCCCTCCAAGGAACCCTCTAAACCCAAGAGCACTTGGGCTTTTATATTCTCACAGCCTCCCCCACATACCAATCCATCTCTTCCTTCTCCATTTTCTCCTCCTGCCTCCCCTCTCTGTGTCCATCCACCTCACTGGCATCACCTGTCATTTTCTCCTTTGTTATCCAAAAGGTCAGCAAACTGGTCTTTGTGTCCTTCCTGATCCCAAAGGTTGGCAGTTCCTGGCCACCCACAGCCCAGTCTGCATTTTAATTTGCAGCTTGCAGGACAAGACACCTGAGTGTGAAGTATTACTCAATCCTTCAAGCTTGAAATATGTTTTGGGTATCACTGAACATTAAGGCACTTCATGATAAGTCTCTTACTGGTATAAAGGAAAAAACATCAGTCACCAAATTAGTAACATCTTCTGGGGAAGTGGGAAAGAAAAACCTCCAAGAGTAGTTTGCAGAGGTGAGATCTAAGGTATGGTGCAGACGCATTTCACTGTGCATAAACAGCACCTACTACTAATCATCCAGATACAAAACCTATTGAACTGTGTTTTGTTTCCCACTCACCTGCAAGGTCTCTCTCCAACAGCAATCAGACAGCCCTAGAGGAGAGAGGGAAAACAGAAGTAACTCTTAGGTCTTCCTCAGTATGAGGAAATGACTTGGGCAACCAGGAAGCACACCTGCTCTCTCACAGTGCTGACACAACCAAAAAGGAACCAATTCAGACACCGGTGGGCATGCAGAAAAAAGGATAAGGGAGTTCCAAATGCTGAACTAAGTATAATCATCTTGTAGGGGGGAAAAAAAAAAGAACAAACCATGATATGACTTGCATAATTCACAAGTTATTATTTCTGTATGTATGGAAAAAACGAGTTTTCTTTGCAAGTATTAATGATGGTCTTCCTTGTTAAAAGCCACCTGGAGCAATTTCATTGATTCTGTGTATGGAACTCGTTTAAGAATACCAAAATGGCATTCTTACGTTATCACTCCTAGAGTGTGCAATACACATTGTGTTTCAGCTTGTCTCCTACTTAGGTTTCCCATAACTGTTGTTTTCCTGGCTCTGAGATTCTATGAGGTATTTCCAGCCCCTAGCGAGCCTGCAGAAAGAACAATGAGAAAGTAATGCACTTGCTGATCCATAAAGTTGTCATCAGTGGGCTTATTTGTTAACCATGGGGTTCAAACAAATACAGGGTGGCAAATGGCTGGCTGAAGTCAATCAACCTCACAGAGACTTTTCCAAGTGTACACAAAAGGACATTTGACAATAACAGTCCTACTCTGAAGCAAACAAATGTTTTCCATTCACAGTCAGTGGATGAGAAAACTGAAAATAAAAAGGTTTAAAATACAGTTATAATTCATGGTTTAACTGCTTCAATTCCATAATCAAAACTTTCTAATCAAATATATACCTTATAAAATCTTTTAAGACATTTATTTTCCAATTATGACCTCCTTGACCAATTGCCAAAGAAAGAACAAACATTAATTTCATTTAAATGTACCTTTTCCCAAAGGGACACATAGGATCCACTGCTCACTGTCTGCAATGCAGGGCTCTCTGAAAAAATGCCATTTTCTTAAGCAGAGAGAATCCTAGAAATTCAGCTGTTTTTAACCACTCTTCTGTGTAAATTCTGCAAAAAAGTGACTCAGTAGAGGCGTATGAAATCCGTATGCCAAAGGCTTTTTCCCTTTTGCCAAGTGAAAGTAGCACAGTTTATTAAAGTCAACTAGAGAAATTTTACTAAAACTCCTCCTATTACTTTAGCTACAGGATCCTTAGCCATCTCTGTTTTCTCTCAGAATCCCCCTCTCCCCTTAAAGGTTTGCCTTCTGTAGTTCTACTTGCCATATGCTAAGCTCTTGGGCACAATTTATTTTGGCCTTGCCTGTGACTCAGTGTCTTTCATCAGACAAGGAGATTACTATCAAAGGTGCAGTTTGAAGAACTGAAAGTGACCTGGAGGTGAACTTTCAGTTTCTCTGCTAAGAGACAAAGTTTCCTCCAGCTTTGTGAATTGCAATTAGTTATTAATGCCTAAGCAACATTAGCAGTATTAAATACTAATCAAATTAACAAAATTTGCTTGCTGGCTGATAAAAAAAAAAATACCATGTTTATCAAAATGTTGTCAAAGAACAATAGGAGTATTACTTGAGCAACTGAGCCTGCTATTAAAACTTCACCTTAGGGAAAATGATCTATTCTGGAGCAGCATTTGGTCCATACACCTGAAAAACTTTCTACCAAGCCGTTCAGGCCCTCATCTGAGTGCCTTTCCTATTCATTTGCTCTAGGAAATATTGACCTTTGGAATTTCGAGTATTTTATTACCACCCCAGTTCCCCAAACAGCGGAGTTATTGACTTTGGCTTTATGACGAACATTTGAGGATGACTCAATCGCGGAGCTGCGGTTTGCTTTGCCCGCAGGTGACTCTGCGGGAGGACACGCTCCAGAAGGCGACAGGGGAGCGGGGAAAGGCGAACTGAGCCGAATCTCTCGCGTGTGTGTCCTCCTCCTCCTCCTCCTCCCTCCTGCCGGTCCCTGTTCACCAACGCGGGGAAGGTGGAGGCGCCGCGGGAGGAATCCTTCCACAGCAAAGCTGCTCCCGGGCAGCATCTCAACAGGCATTTCCCAATCAGATGCCGGCTGTCCGCTGCCTCACCTGGAGAGCATTCGTAAACAGNCCCTGCCCCTTCCCTGCCCCCGCCTCCTTCCCGGCCCGGGGCCCGCGGCCATCGGCCTTCCCCGCCATCGGCCCTCCTGGCCCGGAGGCCTCGCGTTCCCCCCTGCCCTCACTNGCACCACCCGGGGCTCCGGCACTGTCCCATTCCGCACGCCCGCTCATCCTCCCTTCCCTCCCTGCTCCCTCCTCAGGCAGGTGCCGCCTGCCCCTCGCGTTCCGGCTCCCGCGGCCAGTCCAAGCACCACTACGGGGAGGGAGAGGCCCGCGCCGTCTGCGACAAGGTCCAGGCCAAGCTCCTCAAGGAGTGCCACGACCCCGCCAAGATGTGCATCACCGACCTGCGGATTTCGCACTGGGAGGAGGCGATCCAGGAGACCATGGGCGGGGAGGCGAACCGCGGGCTGGCGGCGGAGTGCTATTACCTGTGGAAGACGACGCGGCTGCGGCACCTGACGCTGCCCGAGGACACGCGGGGGATGCTCACGGAGCTGCGGAAGCGGGTGCGCCTGCTGCTCCTCACGAACGGCGACAGGCAGACGCAGCGGGAGAAGATCGAGGCGTGCGCCTGCCAGCCCTACTTCGATGCCATAGTTGTGGGGGGAGAGCAGAAGGAGGAGAAGCCGGCGCCGTCCATATTTCACTACTGCTGCGATCTCCTGGGGGTGCAGCCCGCGGAGTGCGTGATGGTTGGCGACTCTCTAGACACAGATATCCAAGGAGGCCTGAATGCTGGCTTGAAAGCAACGGTCTGGTTAAACAAAACAATGGCCGCCCCGGTAGATACCTCCCCAGTACCTCATTATATTATTTCTTCTGTTCTGGATCTCCCAGCAGTGTTACAGAAGATGGAGCACAAAATTAATGCTAAGTTAGAAACTGACCGTATGGCTGGTAGCAATGAAGCACATTGATGGTTCCAGCATACAGAGACGTGCTGAGCTGTCAGGTGACACACACTCTGTTAAAAAATTTGACCCTAGGAGTTTGAGCTCATGTATGGAATGCTCTTTTAAACAGCAGATGGATGAATAAGGGCACAGTTGTCAGTGAAAACAGGATAGAAACACAGAATTACATTAATTTAAAAGATGCAAGTGCAGTTAATTTAAAACAACTGCCTCTGCCTGGAAATTATTTTGCCAGACTGTGGCAAAAGTCTATCTGTCTCTGACCTAAGTTTCCAGTCTCTTGTTTTTATAATGGAAAAGAAAATGTGAATGTTTTGAACTTTCACATGCTTTGCTGATTTGTAAGTTTAGTAGAAGCTTCAGTGCCAACCTTGTGTGCAGTGTGTAAGAGAAGGTGGGAGAGAGAGTGTGGTACAATCTGGTGAATCTTCACAATTGATCTGCAGCTTATTGCAGGAACTGGAGTGAATTTTGCGGTTTCTCAGACCATTAGAAAATGCTCTGCATTTGATATTTTTTTTTGTTTTAGAATTTTTTCAGACTTTGCAGTGACTTTTCTTTTATGGAATTGGTACCTCTTGCCAAAAGTACTTAAGAATTTTCATTTTTATAGGGGACCATTTATCACAGGTACTTTATGGATAACCTTTTACTTTATATTATCTTGGTGCTTATGCAGCTATGCAGCATACTTGTAATTCAGATTATGATTTTTCTTGTTGGAATGTAATTGATATAACAGGGATATTTTCAGTGGCCTTACTGTACTGTCAGACTCTTCAAAAGCTAATACTATTGTTCTGTCTGATTTTATTAGTGAATTTTGATCAGACTTTCTGCAGAAACTGTTCTTGGTCCCACTCAGGTGTATGACTACTCAGACTCAACTGTAGGGTCAGTGCTTTTTTTGACTGTTCTAATGGCACTGTTATATAATCCCTCCTTACTCCAGTTTCTACATGTAATTCATGTGATTTATTCTGGAGAAAGTACGAGCTAGTTGTTTATAAATGGCTTTCATGACTCTCTTCCAGGAAGTTGGAAAATTATGTCATATGTATTACAGTACTGTGTACAACTTTATAAGGTATATGTGATATTTCCTCTAGATGCAGATGACACTAAAACAGTAACATTTCTCTTTCCCAGATAATTATATTAATTTATTTTTTTCTGTACTTCCTATTCTAACTATATAATGGGAAATTATTCTCATATTAAATGGAAATGTAAACACTTGTTGGAAAATCTGTGTTTTTCAACTCTATTTGCTATATATACTTTGGCATGAAGAGACCATATATGAACAAGCAAATTTTATACTTTAGAATAAATCCATGATAAATCTTTTGAGAACAGGTATATTTGGGTGCTGACAGAAGAGTGTCTGGCATATGGACAGCAATCAAAGATCAGCAAAAAATACAGAAACCTACCATGAAATGGATGTGCAGAAGAAATCCTATATACAAGAAAGGTTCCTCTGTTTAATTTAACGTGAATTTAAGTTAATGCAATTAAGTCTTGCATAGCATGACAGAGTGCATTTAGAGGAGGCTGTTACTGGGCTAGGTTAAATTATTTGACAAGGAGTTTAGGTTGCATCAAAATATGTTGCTCCTACATGGAGGGAGGTGGTGGAAAAAGAAAAGGAAATATTCATTAAAGCTGGAATCCCTTTCATCCAGTTGTCCCTTAAAAAAAGGTAAAGCAGTCCAGTTTCTTCACCTTATCTAACCAAGACTGTTGAGACATCTGGATCAATGAAAAGCAGAGACAGGCCCCACCTGTTCCTTTGAGGAAGTGGGCATATGCTGAAAATGGTCCAATTACAGTGGTGTAGTAACATGAGCCAGTGGGACTGACTTGACACACCTTTCTTCCTGAAGGAAGAGGCCTAAATTAAGATTTTGTTTTGCATTTGAAGAGCATGAAAACAGTCACTGGTTTAGCTAGTAAGTAAAGCATTGCTAATAACATTTCTCATAACCAAGGATTGAGAGAAAAATAATGAAGTTCATTGAGCCTATGAGGGGTACTGTGTGAAAATAGAAAGTATCCAAAAGGTTAGAGGGATCCCTGAAGTATTGTAACCATACCATCTGATATAAAAACAACTTTGTCCGTAACAGCATCCCAAAGGAGCTGCAGGATAACTAACTCCACCTTGTTTGCACAGCTGCAGGGTAGCAGCACTTAGGTAAGAATGAGGTTTCTGATACAGCTGATATTTAAAATAAAAAGTAGTAATAATTCACAAGTCTGTGGGCTGGAAGAATATATATACATGCTAGGTTACCATTTTTTAGTCTAAGTTGAGGCTAATATTGTCTTGGCACTGCATCATTCTGACATGGCATGCTGAGCCTGTTTATTTTATAAAGCGTCTCTTGTTTTAGAAGAGGCTGCTCTTTGTTTTGCCAGCAGTTTTCTTGCCTCTCCGACTCTATGGAAAACCACTGTAACTGAACACTCAGGTGACAGTGTGGTCTGTAGTCACACCCAAGTATGTTTTTCCATTTCTGAGTACTGTACCAGGCTGATGTGGCGGGTGTCCAAACAGGGCAAGAGTGTTATGATGCTTCTATAAAACAAGAAACAATAGAAGTTTTCCTTCTCTATGAGTCTTCTTGGAAGCAGTTACCCAATAAGCTGGATTAGGTACCTAGCGTATCTTTATATACTCAAGATGTTTTTCTTGGATGGAGCTCTTGCAGAAATCATAATAATTATATTTAATTAAAATGGAAACATAAATGTAGTGATGGGATAATTTCCACATCAGAAGCAGGAATGGATCCATAAAACAGTCTATTAACAGATCCTGTTAAGTTCTGGTTTTGCTTAGTGTTATTAGCTAAATTGTCTAGTTTAAATTATATAGCCAAAACACATTAAATAAAAAGACGGAAAAGAAATTCCATCTATATTTTTAAAAACTTTTTCTTCCAGATTAATATTACCTCCTGAGGTTAATCTACAGTAACTTTGACTTTAGTGAAATGAACTGAAACAATGGTTTAATACCAACTGTACTTTAATTCTGTATTTAAAATAACCCATGTACTAGTCTACTAAAAGTATTTTGTTTATAAAACATATGTTTTAATGCTCTGTATTGCTGTGGGTAAATACATTTGAGACCTGGTTTACAACAAAGGACAAGAGTTTTGTTTGTTATTTAAAATACCACAGAATTAGTCTTCAAAATCCGTGACCTCACATTTAGTTATGGTGACTGGGTGTAGTTTCCACCATTTCAAACACAGACTGAAACGTAATTATATACTTATATATATACAAGTTTCTTGGACAGACTGGGTGTGTTGAGTTGCTAACTGCAGTTCATTGCTAGCTGAATGTGACTTGCCAAGCTGAATGCCAGCTCAGCTAAGCCTACGTGTCCTGGCGTCACGGCACTGGCTGCTGCAGCAGCGTAAGAACAGATGGAAATCTCAAGTCCAGGGCACCCATTCCAGCAGGTCATGGGTGCATAAAGCCATTGCTACACTGACCTCTGTGTGACTCAGGAGTGGGGAGAGTGGAATGTTGCCTACCTTGTGGCTTTCTCAGCTGCAGAAATGCAAGCTATGCTCTGACAGTTTTCCATGGGGTAATGGAACAAGTTGTCCATCTTCTGGGCCTGTGGAGACAGAAGGGGAAAGGTGGACAGGTACTTAAAGGTACTATGGATGGAGATAGGGCATTAAAACTAAGTAAAGGAGGACTTGGCCTCTACCATGGGCACTTGGCCGTGCCAGCAAGCTGTCTGAAGTATCACAGAACTGTACAGCACAGCATCCCTGCTCGTGTTGAGAAAGCTTTGTATATGTAAGGCATTAAGCTGGACAGCGACAGCCTCAGAAATGAAGGCATTTTCTTACTTGAAAATCTTTAGTAAAAATTTAGGGATCTTAGAAGATGCCCTGGATGTTTTATACAGGAAATAAGTACCTTTCATTAGAATACTAAGTTAATGCAAAGATGGGGTAATAGTTAAAGGTTTTAATATTTCCTAAACTACAGACAATGGACAACTTGCTGTGCCCCAGCTAACCTGAACCACTTCTATTTGTCTTTTCCTCTGAAGCTTTTGTGACATGACAACACCAGTAATAGGGCTTTGAACTAAGTTGAAGTAGTCTCATCCATCACAGCAATCTCTACTGTTCATATATGTAGTGATTTGTTTTTCAGCTTCAGCTCTAAAATGTGCCAGGTTATCGTGAGGCCTTTAAACAAAATTTAAAATCCTACGTTAATTCTATACCAACAAAACTCATCATCTGGAAATCATTTGAACACATTGAGAAGTACAACAAATAGAAAGGCAATGTATCTCTGCTGTACATAGCTGTATACTGTCCTTTTGTGCACAGCTTGTACTATCAGCCTTGCAGTGGGATTGTCTCCATTATAACCTGCTTTCTAGATCATGCTGTGCACATACAAGAGACGCAACAATGCAGAGATGATGTCAGCTGTGCCTACAGCAAAAACCGCAACTTTTTGCCTATGTTGCAAGGGACCTAGACATAGAGAATCACGTTGCTTGCTCCCTATAGTGTATTTTGACCTTTTATTTCATCTACTAAAAACAAGGTTGCATGAGAGCCTTCTGTTGAACAGCCCTCAAATGCCAGGAAAAATTGCACTTAAAAATATGAAATTAAATTATGATGCTAACGTATGAAATTTCAGTTCCTTAAAAGTACAAGCCGTGTTTCTCAAGTCGACACTACACCAAAGACTAAATGATAACATTTAATAGAGTCTAATTTAGCATAGGAAAATGTTGCCATTTACATCAGTGGACTTTTGTAAGTTTAAGATTTGTGTGCTCATTTCCATAAGATCATCACGGCAAGTGATTTCTGCCTTCTACTTCTCTGTCAGCTAATTGATCTCCACCATCTATTTAATTGATTGTGTTTCCATATCTTTCTGAATCACAATAGTATCTAGCATTTGGGATGAACTTTGCAGAGAACCACAATGAAAAACACTGGAAGACAGCCATCTTTTGTTGCAAGATCATGTTAAATACATACATTTAGCACCAGCTTTACAGCAGCTATGTGCTGCAAGTATGTGTTTGTTTTAAATGGTCTTTCTTCCAAAGAAACTTATATCACACAGACTAGGCAAATTAGTCATTAAAAATAAATGAAAAAAAGTTGTGGTTAAAAAGAGAAAAAAGGAAAAACAAGCCTTGAAACAAAATCCTCTGCCAGTCAACTATAGATATTAAGGTTTATAAGGCAAATTTCAAATACCAGATCTAAGATACTTTTCTCTAAGTTTCAAAATCAGTGTTGATGATCAGTTGACTTAAGAAGCGACTGTTGGGAGGAAAACAAAACAATACTCATCATTTCACCGCTTTCCCAGTGTCTGCTCAGTCTGTCACTGGCCATCATAATTTTTCTGTCAATTATATTCAAGAACAATTCTGTCACACTGAGAAAATCCAACTTACCTATATTTTGGGAATAACATTACTGGGCAACATGAAAGAAACTACATATGTTACTTTCAGTTATATTTTAATACACATTCAAAGTATTTAATCTGTGAATGCACGTTTTTGTTAAGTGCTTTTTTGTATTTTGCCCTGGAAATGTTTCTTTTTGCTATACCATCAATATTGCAAAAAATCACAGAATCAGTCGGGTTTGAAAAGACCTCTGAGATCGTAGAGTCCAAGCTATGACCAAGTACCACCAAGGCACTAAGTGCCACAACCAGTCTTTCCTTAAACACCTCCAGGGCTTGTGACTCCACCACATGGAATAAAATACGCGGCCGGTGAAGTACAGAGGTGTATCTGAGCATATATGACTGCAGTAATCTAAGATCTGTGCTTTAGATCAAGAATTTAGGAAACTTTTATACTTTTCAGGGATTTTAGGGAGTCACTTAGAATAGTTATGGTGTTTTTTTACCGAGAAACTAAGACGGAAATCATGAAGATGAAAGGGAAAGCATTTGAACTTATCATGTTTTCCAGTCAAAATCCAGCCTGGTGAGCATCAGATGAGCAAATTTTTATTTGCTTGTGTTGTTGTTGAGTCTGCTCAGTGCTACTGCATTCTGGCAGATGTGGGAAGACCATTTTCCCGAAGCAGTGACCAGTGTAACAGAAAGGTCCAACTGGAAGTGAAACCAGTATGTGTCAAAATATCTGATTTATTAGTTCTTCTGCTGTGCAAATATTAAGAGTCTCAAGTAGACTCTTCTCTTTTATTCTTTCCATGAATTAGGCCAATGAGTATCCTCAAAATTACTGTGCTGTTTTCGTCTGCACAGTAATGTGTTGTAGGTCTGTCTGTGTGATAAAGTCAGGCTTAACAGTTTTCATTTGTGCTGCTGGTGGAGTGGTCTTTGCTGTTAATGATGTGGCCTGTTAAATCTCACTGGGGTTAGGATTTATCAGGAAGTCTGCAGTGGATGGACTGACAGCCTTTGTTTTCCAAACTGTTGATGGCTTCCATTGTGTTTTGTTTCAGACATTTAAATGAGAAGGGTCCTGAATGTTCTAAGTCCTTTTTTCCTTTCAGGAAGAGAATGCATAAGCGACACAAACAGCTTGTTTATTTTCCTTTCAGTAAATGTAACTGGTTAAAAAAACTTTTCTGCTTCCATTCCTGTCATTTGAAAGTATTTTAAAAGGTGCCTAACAACTTGATGTCTAAACTAACTTCACATATTTGTTATTTTTTTCCTGTTACTTTGTGAAACATTATTATGCCTGTTGTAAAAATTGCTACTGCAGCAGCCAGAGGTTCATCTTACTACTGCATTATTATACTTTTGCACTGTAGTTCTATGCTCTATCTCAAAATGAAAAAAAGCTCCTATCTTAGAGATATTTTACTTTGAGATAAATATACCTAGATAACAATTTCTGTTTGTTTTATTGTGAATACTATGTCCCCTGTTTAATGATGCTTTGTCCATCCAAACAACTTTCCACTTGGTTTTCTCCTTTCTATAGAGCAGTAGTGTTCATGCACATTTGCAGGGTGAGTAGGATGCAAGAGATGTAGACAAAATGAAGAGAAAAATCCCTTTGACTTTAGGATTTGCATTTCTCACATTTTACAAGCCTCGGCAGTTTATAGGTTGATTTAACAGCCTTCTCTCCAGCTTAAGTTCTATCACCAGTGAATAATGAGCAAGGAAGATGCTTTTGAATACTGCATAATGATTTTATAATAGGTTGCTTGGAAGAATTGTATTTGGCCTGGATTCACCATTTGACACTGTCTCTCACAATATCCTCATAGGCAAATTCAGGAAGTGTGGACTGGATGAACAGACAATGAGATGGATTGAGAACCAGCCGAACAGCAGGTCACATGGTCTAGTTGGAGGCCTCACTAGTGGTGCTTCCCAAAGGTTTAACTTATTCACTAATAACTTAGATGAAGGGGTTGAGTGTCTTCTCAGTGAGTTTGATGACAACACAAAGCTGGAAGGAGTGACCAATACTCCAGAGTGCAGCCATTTAGAAGAATCTGGACAGGTTGAAGAGATGGGCAGTTAAACCCTTTGAAAATTCAACAAAGGCAAGTGCAGCATTCTGCACCTGGTGAGGAATAACCCTGGGCAGCAGTACAGACTGGGTGCTGAGCTGCTGGAAAGCAGCTCTGAGGAGAAGGACCTGGGGGTCCTGGTGGCCACCAAGCCATCCGTGAGCCCTGGTGGCCAAGAAGGCCAATGGTATCCTGGGCTGCATTAGGAAAAGCACTGCCAGCAGGTCAGGGGAGGTGATCCTGCCCATCTGCTCAGTCCTAGTGAGGCTGTGTCTGCAGTGCTGTGTCCAGTTCTGTGCTCTCCAGTACAAGAAAGACATGGAGCTCCTGGAGCAGGTCCAATGGAGGGCAACAAATATGATTAAGGGACTGGAGCATCGCACTTATGAGGAAAAGCTGAGAGAGCTGGGCCTGTTCAGGCTCCAGAAGAGATGACTGAGAGTGGATCTCATCGATTTCTGTAAGTTTCTGAAGGGAGGGTGCCAAGAGAATGGATGCAGGCTCTTCTCATTGGTGCTGAGCAATAGGACAGGAGGCAATAGGCAGAAACTGATGCACAGGAAGTTCCACCTGAATGTGAGGAAGAGCTTTTTTACTTTACGAGTGACCAAGCACTGGAACAGATTGCCCAGGGAGGCTGTGGGGTCTACTTCACTGTAGACTGGAAATAAACTAGGAAATACTGTAGACACAATCCTGAATAACATGCTCTAGGAGACCCTGCTTGAGCAGGGAGGACAGGACCAGATGACCCCGCCCAGTGGTCCCATCCAACCTTACCCATTCTGTGCTTTTAATGCCACGGTACAACCGTTCAGGTATCAGCACGTTCATACTGACATAAAACACTTTAAGGATATTCAAAAATAGAACTCAGTGTTTTCATATTTCTATTTTCTACTAAGAAGGACCAGTGTTTTATTTGGGGTTGTATGCACTTGCTCTATAACAGGGTTTACTTAAGAAATTGGGGTTTTTTTCTCTATTGATGAGTGCTAAAGTGATGTCATCAAGGAGTCAGTGCTGCTAATAAGCAATCCCTTGCATATTAAAAGATGCAAATGTATTTTAGGATAATTTCTTTTGATAGCTAATTTAGGAGTGAAGACAGAGAATATTGAATAAAAGGACCATTTCTTGATTAGAAGGAATCAGTGTCTGGAGAAGGGTTGAAAAGAAACTCCTGTCATTTGGATATTTAAATATACATCCATTTGATTATACTCAGAGATGCTTATCTAATTTTCCTATTTTTTTTCAATTTTTTTTATAATACAAATTTTAGAAGAAATCAGTAACAAGAATAATGAAATTAGTGGTCTGCTGGATACTTCATTCTCATTTTCAGTGTTTCCTCAGCAGGTGGCTTTAAAGGTTTGTTAGATGTAGATACAAACATAGAATTTGGTAGTTGTTTTGTTGCTGGTAGTGGTTGTTTATTTCCATTCTCATTATTTTTTTCTCCTGCACTATTTTAAAAGTCAAACATAGTTGGTATGCATAAATTAGGTCAGAACAATTTTCTTTTCACTTCACACTACCCTCCAGATATGATAAATTATGGTGAGAACCCATTTTACTGGGCATTGTAAACATACATGGCAAAACAGTGTTGCTAAAAAGAGGTTTTGATCTATGTGGACAAGTATGAGGATCTGTGGTGTATTTTGTAAATTGTAGAACAGTCAGTTGTAAAAGAGCATTGAGAAGAGGATCAGCAACAATTTTGCTATAACATCGTAGTGCCAAACAAAATCCAGCTTTCTAAAGTACTGGTGCACTGTGCTTGAGCTGAATTTGATTTATATCATGAAGATATTGAATTTATTCAAGGAAAAAGGAAGGTTTGTTTCCCTGCAGCTGATGCTGCAGTGGCATCTTTATGATTTCAAAGTTCTCCTGATGAGCTGCTCTTAATATAATTAGGCAACACAGCAGCACTTTATTTCCGTGACCTCATGTAAAGGATTACTATAAGCTGTTAGTTGCTCCTAAGTCATATTTTTCTCCCACCTCCAGACCAGCAATTCAGGCCATGGTACTCCAGTCAGCAACCCCGCTCCTGTTCAGGCACCTGGAGACGTGGGCTGATTTTCAGTCACATGCCCAGTGACACTGTGTTCAGTATCCGTCCTTGGCTAATGACTTGGATCTGGGCACGCAGGGATGGCTTTAGGTCCCGCCTGAGGAAGCCTTGCACACAGGCAGGAATTCCTGCTGCACCTTTCCTCCGGGCTCGGCAGGTGGCAGCTTGGGATCAGTTTTTCGGAGATCCAGCCCACCGTCTACAGCACCCCAGCCGCAAGTGCCCCAGCACAGGCTGCCTCCGCCCCACTTACCACACTGACCCCCAGAAAAACTGACCAACACCTGCAGTGGGCTTCTGCACCTCAGGAACCTGTGCCACAAGGTAGTGCATCTTACACGGTATACGCTTGGCACTCACCAGGTGCACGGTGTGTGGACAGGGCAGTTGTCCAACATGCTGGTGAGCCACCTGCAGCTCCAGGGCTGCCAGATTACCAGCAGCACAGCTGGAGCTGCTGCTACTGCTTCAGCCAACCAGAGCAACAAAATATATAAAAATCCCTAGTTCTGTCTGGACAGAATTTATAAGATGACAATGAGAACGTGCTGAGAGAGTAAAGGGTGTTCCCACTGTGAGGCACAGGAATACTGCTATCCCCTTCTTAGCAAAGGCAGAACAAGACTCAGCAAACCAGAGTGACTGGCTAACAGTCACACAGCAAGGTCGAGGTTGAGATAGGGCTCACAACCAGATATATCTGGCCTTGATTAGTGGCCACGGTCACTGAGCATGAGGCAAAGCCTTCCCTCAAGCTCTCCAAGGCTAATAACTGCAGCATGGTGGCAGGGTCTGTCCATATAATGAGAATAAACAGTGCAACACTGGAGTGGTTCAAAATGTTCACTTGCACTCAGCAACTCTTCTCACCTGAGAGCATGGCTGTGCAGGAGAAGTATCGCCACAGGGAAGCACTTCTGACAAGGAACTGGGAGTCAGACTACACACTTAAAACCCCGCATTTCTGCACTGACTGCATGTCTGCTCCTAAAAGCACCTAGAACATTTTGGGGCTTTCTCCACAGCCTTAGTGTTGGAGGAGGTATTTTTCAATGTTAAGTAATGAGATGTCTGAACAGAGAAAATGCCTTTGCACAAGCCCCAATGCCTTTCCTTGGTGCTTAGAAGGCACGATGCTACCATGTCTAAGTGACTACCTGTTTGATACACACACCAATTGTGGGGAATACAAGGATCTTAAAGGATCTTGGTGCCTTATTCAGGCCAGAATGACACAAAATACAACCACTTTGATGCTAAAAGTCTGGAAGAGCTAGTATAAATGGTCAATGCAGCTTTGACCACTCAGATTGTAAAAGGTTGTGTCACAAGACTAACTAGGAATTATGTACCTCATGCCATACATGCTTCTCTCCTTCTCCTTTTCCTGTCCACCCAGCTCCACCTTCTTGTCTCATCCACTTTTCAGAATGTGTTTGTTAAGCTCCCTTGGGTGAGCAGTCTTAGTACAAGTTTCTACAGTGTCTAGCATAAAATAAGTATAGAAGGTAGGTCGGTGCATCATGCCTAAAGTATATCTAATAATTCTTTTGCTTTAACAAATAATATTTCTTTGTCATGTTATGAAAATCAGGCCTTCTAAAAGCTTCAGTGCTTTTTCTTGCACTGAAGACAGCATACTTAGAAGGCAAAAAGGTCAAAATTCAACATGCTTGCAGATTTCCACATGTCATTCCTGAGAAACAACTGGTATTTTCCCTATCCTTACTTGCCATTTCTTGTCTCAGACTCCCACTGTGCTTTCATTAGAGTGGAGAGAGAACTTCGTTAATAGCAAAGCACGTATGACTAAGGTAAGCAGTGGAAAAGTCTGACCTGCTGCATGTGAAATCACTACTACTACAGGTCCTTGACAAATATTTTAGCTAATGTCTTATCTCACTGTAAGGAAACAAAGCAGGGGTGATGTCCTCTCCTACAGATCAAAGTCAGCGGGAATTCCCTTTAAGCAAAAGTAGCAGCTGTTACCTGCAAGAGACTAGGGGATCATGTTTATCTGGAATTTCCCAAGACAAAACCCATAGCTGCTGGCAGGTATTTGTCAGCATGTGGCAGTCTGGCATGCATTAAAACACAGTATGTACAGTAGTAAGTAACATAGCCTGAGTACTGCTGGGAAGAAAGTGGAGAAATTCTGAGCAGTGACACCTCAGGATCTCTGCAGGTGAGTCCAAGGCAAGTGGGAATTATACCAGTATCAGGAAAGAGGAACATCTTACATGTTAAATGCAGAATTAATTCCCACAGCATGTTGTGATTGCCAAATTTTAAATGGTTTCTGAAAGACTAAACCAATTTGTGGAGCATGCATCCAAAAGAATATGCTGAACAGAATGGTCTGGATACAGCTTATGCCTCTGGAAGTCTCTACCACACCTATGGCCAGCAGCTAAAACTGCTTACCAGGGAAAGGAACAGCCTTACTTCCTATTCTCCTCCTACTCAGTCTTCTACCACATGCCACCTCTGCAGACACACTGGACTGACTCACTCAACTGGCCTCAGGCAAATGTTCTTGTACAGTATCTTTCAACACAAAATCTCAAGAAAATATCTCTAGAATAAAGAAAAAATTATATTTTGCATATAGCTTTCATTTGTAATTTAGAATAGATTACAACATGAGCTTCTTACACCTTGCAAACAAATGCAAAATGTGCAGGTATTTCAGATACAATCACTGAGCCCACTGCCACCCACCACCTTCATTACCTTCCACTTTCCAGCAGACACCTGGAGGAAAGTGTTTTCAAATACAATTCTGAGACCTGTCTAGTGCACTCAGCACATGACATCTCCATAATAGTTGTTCAAAATATCCCACGCACTATGTGACACAAAGAAAATAATTGAGATATGTCATACTAGAAGAGACATCTAACCCTTACCTTACTGCGTATCCAGCCCGAGTACAAAATATAGCCCTTATCTTCTCAGTGTGAAGATATTTCCTCCAGCTGGTACTTTCTGAATCACAAATATGATCACTGCTTTCCTCATATCCTTTTAGGTGGTGTGTGTTATGTTTAGTATGTTTCCAGGGATGGGTAATCTACCACCTCTCTGGGAGACCTCTTCCAGTGTTTCTTCACTCTCATTGCAAGAGATGTCTTCCTCTATCAAGTCTAAATCTACCCTCTTCTAGTTTCAAGACGTTACCCATCGTCCTGTCGCAACCAGCCTGGATAAGAATTTTGTCCATGCCTTTTCTTTAGGCCACCTTTTAGTCCTGAAAGGCTGGAATAAGGTCTTCCTGGAGCCTTCTCTACTCCAGGCTGAACAACCCCAACTCTCTCAGCCTGTCTTCACAGGAGAGGTGCTCCAGCCCTCTGACAATTTTTGTTGCCCTTCTCTGGACTCACTCCAACAGTTCAGTGTCCTTTCTGTGCTGAGGACCTCAGAGCTGGATGCAGCACTCGAGGTGTGGAGTGGGTGTGGAGCAGACTATAGCAGGGAGAATCCCAACCTTGACCTGCTGCCCATGCTGCTTTTGACACAACCCAGGACACAGCTGGCTTTCTGAGCTGCACACACATGTCGTCAGCTCATGTCCAGCCTTTCATCCACCAGCATCCCCAAGTCCCTCTCAGCAGGGCTGCTCCTGATCTGTTCATCCCCCAGCCTGTATTGATATTGGGGGTTGCCCCAACCCAGGTGCAGCAATTTGTACTTGGCCTTGTTAAATGGGCCCACTTTTTAAGCTTGTCCATATTCCTCTGGATGGCATCCTGTCCTTCAGGAGTGTGTACTGCACCATTCAGCTTGGTGTCATCTGCAAATTTGCCAAGAGTGTGCTCAATTCTACTGTCTGTCATTGACGAAAATATTAAACAATGCTGGTCCCAGTGTGGATCCCTGAGAACACTGCTTGTCACCGATCTCCATCAGGACCCTGAGCCATTGACCACTACCTTGTAGATGCTACCATCCAACAAATTCCTCATTCCCTGATCAGTCCACCCATCAAATCCATCTCTCTCCAATTTAGAGAGAAGCATGTCGTGGAGGACCATCAAAGGCCTTACAGAAGTCCAGACAGATAACATATATAGTAAACAAGGTACTGCTGATAATTGGGGACAGAAATAAGATTTTTTTTTGGATATGGCTTTAAAATAATAAATTTCTATAATTAGACACTAACAATTTACCTCTGTAAATCTGACATTACTTGATTTAACAGCTTTTGGTGTGAACTTCTCCCTGGGAAGAAGTTCTGAGTAAAGCTATGCATTGCACAAGTTTCAGTCTAAAATCAGCTCTCACAAAGCAAGAGAAATACCTGTGAGCCTACTAAGATTTCAACACATGCAAGTGCCATCAGTCTGTTCTCAGATTTATAGTTAGGTTTGTACCTTAGTACCCTATTTAAGCAGAGCCCAGTGACTCACCTATGTGATAAGCGTAAGCACACACAACTTTCAGAGTGCATCAGATTGGAAGGAACCACAGTGGGTTATCTGGTCCAACCACCCTGCTCAAGCAGGGTCATCCTAGAGCACATGGCACAGGATTGCAACCAAATGGTTTTTGAGTATCTCCAGTGAGGGAGAATCCACAACCTCTCGGGGCAGCCTGGTCACCCGCACAGTAAGGAAGTCCTTCCTCCTGTTCAGGCAGAATTTCCTGTGCATCAGTTGCTTGTCCTATTGCTTGGCAGCGCTGAGAAGAGCCTGGCTCTATCCTCTTGACACCCTCCCTTCAGATACTTATAAACATTGATGAGATCCCCTCTCAGTCATCTCTTCTCAAGGCTGAGAAGAGGCAAGTCTTTCAGCCTTTCCTCGTAAGAGAGATGCTCCAGTCCCTTAATCATATTTGTTGCCCTCCATTGGACCTGCTCCAGTAGCTCCATATCTCTCCTGTACTGAGGAGCCCAGAACTGGACACAGCACTGCAGACACAGCCTCACTAGGACTGAGCAGAGGGGCAGGATCACCTCCTCTGACCTGCTGGCAGTGCCTTTCCTAATGCAGCCCAGGGTACCGCTGGCCTTCTTGGCCACTAACTGCAGATGGCTCCCTGACTCTGTTCATTGATACAGCTCTGGTAATTTTTATTTCTTTTTTAAACATTTACATGGACTTTTTTACCCCTCCCATTCTCCTCCAGTGCCTAGAGATATTTTTTCACTGATGTTTTCCAACAACTTCTTCCTAGATAGGCTAGGCAGCTTTCCCAGGTTGTGTGCTTTTTAGGGCTAAACTGCATCAGAAATTTTTTGTATCAATTCTTCAGAAAAAAAATGTAGACACTAGCAAAAACTGATACATGTGAGTTTGATCTGTAGTTATAATATCAGCTGATCACACAGCAAGCCTTTATCTTAATAAGCATCCCTAGATATATTGCTGCATATTATATTAACCACAAATATTTTGATAACATAATTCTGATTAATAAACAGAGTAGCTATTATTTCTACCATCAAGTGTTGGCGGATATGTTTATCATTCTCTGTTTGGTGTGAGACTACATACCAGAAGTTCTCTGGAAATATTTGCATTTCCACATATATTTTATTTTCATTACTTGTTTGCTGTAACCATCTCAAAATTAGTTTCTGCAGACCCTTGTCAAAGTTGACTAGTCCAGTTTTGTGTTACTTGAGACACAATGATTCAGCAGTAATGGCTTAGAAAGCTTTTTTGCATACACAAAAATTAGTTCCTTGCCTCTGCCAAACTAAACAAACTGTGGCCTCTTTCCAGAAAAAAAAAAAAGAAAGGAACTCCTTGTTTGAACCCAAGATGTTGTTGTAAGTTTATCTTAATGAGGTGGTTACAGTCGTCAGCACTCGTTTTTTAATTATTTGGAGGAATCCTCTTGGACCCAGTGAAATGGCATAGTAGGATATTAATCTGGGCTAGAAAAATCCAATTATCAGAAACAAGGGGGCAGCTTTTCTAAACAACATCCATTACATTCTGCAGGATCCCAGTTTTAATTAAAAGAAACAAAGCTCTGGTGTTCTGCCTACAAAGAAGGACTCCAAACTTTCCAGTCTGGTTCAGGCTCAGCTGCCAGTTCTGTCTTCCCTTGGCTTTATCTATATTCAAAGTCACACCAATTTAACTCCCAAGCAGTTTTTAATCACATTTAATGAAATAGATGCTAACTGCTGCAGAAATGCACTTAATTTGATTTAAATAAGGTTTATATCAACCTAGTTAATTGAGTTTATCATTACCTTCAACTGTTATATATAACTTTAAAACTAATGTCTTCAGAAGATATGACTAAATTTAAATTATACAGCATAATTTTGAAGGTAAATATTACCTATGTTAGGGAATCCCAGTTTTGGGAGGTTTAGGCAGCCAGAATTCCCATGGAAAGACCAGAAGAAGAACTCCACAAATCACCAGCCTGGGGCTGGGGATCATCAGGACATAGATTTGCACTGAGAGCCACCCTTTGCGCCATGAAACCATAGCTGGACAGGAATTTAATGTGCAGTTAATACACTCAGGATGATGCTTCAGTGAGTCACAAATGAGCTGCATTGTGTATTAAAAGGACTGGATAAAATATTAAATGAAACCAGTGTGCCATGACAGCATAGCCAGAAAGACAGTTGTTTTCCAAGTCTATGAGGCATTTCTGTTTTATACACTAAAAATAAAAATGAAGACATGCACATTCAATTATACCTGGCCCTAAGGAGATATAGTTCTTACCCAAGAAGCAGGAGTTCTAAATAAACAAATTGCTTAAGGCAAAATTCACTGATTTATAAAGTAATAGCTCTTAAGTGATGAACTGTCCCTAGTGGTGACAGGATACCTTATTCTCATGGGTACTGTCTTTTGCTAAAATAGTAAAATAACGTCCTTAGGTGCAAGCAAATCTCATATTTTGAGATATTAAACTAAATTGCGTATTGTCTTACAGCATGTTGATAAGATGTCAGCAAATTCAGCTAAATAGATCTGGCCACAGGCGAAGAGAGACCTTCTTAATAAGGATGTCTGTTTAAAATTAACTTTAATGCTGTGAATCATGAAAACCTAATCTGTTTTTAAGGCAAATTTTATTCTGATATGATTAACAATTTTTTGCCCTTGCCTGTTCAATCACAAAGGAATCTCAACTGTTTTTTTCTGTATTTGAGATTCCTCCTTTATCAGCAACTCTGGACACTCCTTTAAATAACCCATTGGCATTGTAACCAAGACACTATTTGTTATTTTAAGAATCCAGCAGATAGGACAAAAAATACTACAACAATCTATTGAAACAGCAGATAATTGCAGTGAAAAAAGTTGCAAAAATGAACAGCTGAGGAGTTTAATTTGGCAAATTCAGTGTGTCCAGGGATAGCACCACCACCACTCTCAGTGCTGGCAGTATCACCCTTCCATATCCCAGGCCACAGATGAAGTAGCTCCTATTTTATTTGGGGGCTCTGATCACCTTAGTGCTCGCATTGCATATGTTTTCATTTGCTGCTGGGCTTCAGACTAGGAAAAAACAGATCATCCCATTGGTGACAAAGCCCAAACATTTTTATCTGAAGACCAGCAAGGGTGGTTAACTAATTACCTAACTAATTAGTTAGCTAACTAACTATATTCATTAATAGTTGCTAATCCAGGCTGAAAAGAGCCCACCTCTTTCTGTGTCCTTCACCCTACGCCATGAGGAGCACAGCCCGAGTTCTACATGCCAAGATGAGATGTAGATTTACAGGACTCCCAATTCCTCCACAGCAACTGAAAGCTGTGTTTACCATTCCTCTTTCCCTGCAGTATTAAACTTTGACTTGATTGGGAAGTGTAAATGTCACAGGTAAGATCTGAGATGGTATCACCTGGAGTAGGCTCACTGAAGACAGGAAAGCACTGCTAATGTACATCAGCTTCCTTCCTTCATTCCCTCCTTCCCTCCTTCCTTCCTTCCCTTCTCTCGCTCCTTCTCTCTCTCTTTTTTTGATCTCTTTCTGTCTTCCTCACTTTTTCTCTTTTCTTTCTCTCTACACAACCAATCATTTGGATGTTTTCTGACTTCTGAAATGGCACTGCAGGAATTACCGCTGCAAATCAGAAGAACAGTCTACAAAGTCCACTCCCCTTTCCTGACTGCTGTCAACACCAGGTGTTGTTTAGGACAATGAAGGAGGCGCGCTGGGCAGTTCCCACCATGCTGGAGAGCGCTCAGTTGTGAAGGCAGTGAAGTGAGAGGACACAGACCCCTTGTACACACACTGGTTGTTTCAGCTCTCTGTAGTACTCATTTTTATTAGGTAAGTACCTGATTTGATCTTGGATTCTACTAATGTTACTTGTTAATTCTATTCTTAGGGTTCTCTACCAAATTATGATGCATTTTAGTATTTCTTGTAAATATGCACTGTAAAAGTAATAATTAAATGAATACTTTTAAATACCTTCATGTCATTATTCTTTTAGGAAAAGGTGCTGAACTGATCTCTAAACCATACTTGACTATATAGATGCTGAGCTGACTTCTAAGCCATACCTAACTGCATGTAACTGTAGTATTTCACCTTGTGTATACCTTCTCTTCAAACACTGAGGAATATTGTCGTCTCTACTTTTAGTTCATATGAAAGACTCTGAATTCCCTTACTGTTTTCATCATTTTTTTCCCCATTTGTCTTCTGTTCTAATTGAGATTCTCATTATTCTCCCTATTCCTCTTCCTTGATTTTTTTTTAGTTCTATTTTTTTAAAGTCTGCCAAAAAAAAGTCTCTGAAATACCTAATTATATGAAAGTGAAGGTAATGCAGAGACTATTACACTATGGAACAATTTAAGTAGCTTGGAGACGTTAGCATTTTCTGAGAATACACTTTGAAGATGCTAAGTTTCATGGGAAGATGGAAAGAACTTAATTACATTGGAGTACAGTACTTTGTTACCACCCTTACCATCATATTTAACAGCGCAAAACTGTTTAATAGTTTTTGTCTTAGAAATTATTGAAGTGTTACCTCACTTTTAGATCTGAACAAGTTTTTTAACATCTTGTTGATAAAAAAAAATGCAATCTCAAGCCTAACAGCTTGGAGAAAATTTGAGAATACTGCTTACATCTGGGAAACTGTTTGGAAAATTGATTTTCCAAAGAAAACTCTGAAGCTGAGTTTGTCTTTATTATTTTTAAAAAGTAAGAGATGTCAAACCAACATATTGCATTGCAATTGTGAAGACAATTGTGCTTTCATTTTTCTGACCAGCAAAAGAATTTAGAAACCACTAAGTCACACACTTCTAGTCTCTTTTCTCCAGTCTAGTAAGCACTTAATTTAAGGAAAACCACATTAAGACAACAAAAGACAAGTGAGTAGTTCCTAGACCAAGGACTGGAGGTGATTCAGAAGGACGTGGAAAGCAGTACCTTGTTCTTTTAGACAAAAGCATGCTAGTAAAATGGTTCCTCTCTTTCCCTTCCACCACATTTTTGTGGGGTGACAATGGCCTTTAATAAAAATATAAATCCTTGAGAAGCACTGAATCCCCCCCAAAACACCTATTCTGACAAAGGGAGAAGTTCTCATGTCAGCATTACCACCACAGCGCTCCTTGCTCTCCTCAGGCTCTCATGACTTTCCTGATAATAGGAATCCTCGCCATCACAGTAAGGGTAACGAAAGACCACCATGACCACATGAAGACTGAGTGATCTCCTGAGAAAGGGACTTGTGTTTCAACCTGTTCATCCTAGGAAAGCAGCATGATTTTTCACTGTTTTGATGATAATGATGATGATGATGATTTTACTCTTATTTCATTCACATTATACCCATACTTAGGTCAGCTGCAGGGCTGAGAGCCCACAGGATGGGAGCTAGTGAAGGAGAAGTGCCAAGGTCCCTCCTCCATCTCTCTGCCCATCATGGTTACCTGCACCCCAGGGCAGGCATGTCGCAGTGATTCATATAGTGCCTGCTCCTGAGTGTGTACCCAGATTTCAGTGAAGCCCCAAACTTCCCCTCCACAAGGCCTTTGTTTAAAAGGCAGGGGTGAGGGTTCCTTAGCTGCAGACACACCCAGACCATAAGGCTGGATAATGTGCAGGCTGTGTATTTAACTTCCCATGGGAGTGTTGCTGCTTAGGGAGCATTGCACAGGCAGATATGGCAGAGTTATTGCCAAGGCTTATTTCATTTAATTGCAGTGCCTCATTACTGACAAACATCCATTCCAGTCCATGAAAGGTGTAGGCTATTTTATAGAGTGTCTTGTGGCTCCCATTTATTTTCTCCTGAGTTTGATCTCACTAGGTACTTGAACTGGATGCCATCAGGCAGCAACAAGTTCTTATTACAATATAATGAAGAAGAAGGCCAGGCAGGAGGTGGGAGATTTGTGAAACAGCACCTTAGCTGAAACATGAACTAAACAAGAAAACTGAAACAGTAATGTGTGCAAGGCATATATTTTTCTATCTCTCTATATATGTATATACAGATATCCCCCCTATACATATGGAGAGCTTCCATAATTAAATATAATTTATTTTTGCAACTGGCTATAGCAAAGCTGAATTTTGTTATAGCACTTTGGCTTTGTGAGGCTGCTGGGTGCTGACAGTGGTCTTTTTCAAGTGTTTATTCTTACAGAGGGACCATGTGACTGGGTGAAACTTAAAAATCAGGAGTAGGAGAACTCTTCCAGGGAGTTATGGCTCTTACTCCATAGTTCCTAATAGGGAACAGTAGTGACTGACTGTTTATTGCCATACTAACTTATGTCCTCTGATGTATGATTATGCAATTTACAGTGTTCAAAACCATTTGGAGATAAAAGGTCTACCTGTAATTTTGAGCTCAGGGGCAATGAAAATTCCAGGTTTGTGAATATCAGCTTGATATCAGCAGTGGTTCACCTGAACTGATCAAAGCTCCTAAGGATGACAAACCCTCGTCCACCACATCAGTTTTCCTGCCTCTGCTGCTTAACATGACAGAAGTAAAAAAAAAAAGGAGGCACTGCAGGATGGTGAAAAAATAAAACCACAGGTGTGGCTAACCTGCATCCTCCACGTGATACAAGGAAGTCTTCTGTCAGAAATACTACTAGTAGAGAGAAAAATAAGTGTTTTGGATTTACCAAAGTGTAATTAAAAGCAGGAGGCTGGAGCACTAGCAGCAATGCTGAGTCTCCCTAGCAATTGCCTGTGTGTGCACCCAGTGAGTTAATGAAGTAGTCCATATGTTTTAACACTGTTAGCAGAGGTGGGCAGGGGAATAGTAATCTGGGGAATAGAATTAAACTGAATGGGGAGAAAATGTTTCGTACAAGTCAGGATCTCAGGAGAGTATTTGGTATGTCCTGTGAGTCTTACTAAAAGCTGCAAGTGTACAGGTTTGAGTATATATATGGCAAGGTCGGTTAAAACTAGCTGAAAAAGTTTGGGCAGGATGTTTTACAGACCTAGCAGGACAGCCCCAGAGAGGCTGGAAGAGAGAGAAGGAAGCAGCAAGTATCCAGGAGAAGGCACTGTCCACAGCAGCATGCAGGAGTGCCAGTGAGCTGTGCCCTGCTTGGGTGCACACAGCCACAGCCACCAGAGAGGGAACACAACAGTGCCTGGGAGAGCCTGGGATGTCTAGGAAAACAAGTGATTGATCCAGATCAGCTATCAGGGCAGAGGGAATGAGTAGGACCTCGTTGGTGTCAGTGAGCCCATCTGAGACTGGGGAGAGGAGGCAACAAGGAAACCCCTCAAGCTACAAAATCCCCTGCAGCCCTTGCACTACAGCTGATTCTCACTTGGATATGTGGGAAAGACGTGTCCTGTGTTGAGAGAATGTGAAACCTATTTTCCACACTTGGATTTCAGACCTGGTCTGCAAGACAGAGTACTGACCTCTGTGTCACTAACATGGAGATGTGAAAAAAAACCCTCTGCTTCCAACAGGTTTTGCTCAATGCACAGAGGAGCTCTGCAATCCCTGGCACTGCTGTTTTGCAGGTGTTTCATGGCTTGTACCTCACACCCCAGCTCCTCATGGACTATCTCAAAGTGGGTGTAAAACACCTACTTAGCCAATGGCAGCTAGTGCCTTTCTTCTCACACACCTTTTTATGTTCTGACAGCCCACCTCACTCCACGTCTTCTGGCTCTCTCCAGTTACAAGATGGGTGTCCACTTGGCATAGCCAGCTCACCCTTGTGTGTCATCCTACTGACAGCATGTAATAGACAGCTGCCTCTTAAGCAAAGTCTAAAGGACAAAAGGGCAAGTTTTTCATGTGGGAGCAGAGGCATGCAGGGATTAAGCAAGGTGTTGAGATAAAAACCATGTTAGTGCTCAGAACAGAGCACCAGCTTTGTGTAGAACTCAGGGAAAAAAAAAAGAGAATTTATGATCTGAAGGGGCAGGCAACTCAGGAGGACTGCAAGGATGTTGGGAGATTATGCAGGAAGAAAATTAGCTGAACTAGAATTTAATCTGGCTACTGTTATAAAAGACAATGAAAGTGCTTCTATAAATACATTAGAAACAAAAGGAGGGCTAAGGAGAATCTCCATCCCTTATTGGATGAGAGGGGAAACATAGTGACAAAGGATGAGGAAAAGGCTGAGGTACTTAACGCCTTCTTTGCCTCAGCCTTTAATAGCGAGGATTACCCATTTGCCATCAGGGTACCCAGCGCCTGATCTGGAAGACAGTGATAGGGAGCAGAGCAAAGACCCCATAATTCAAGGGGAAATGGTTAGTGACCTGCTACATCACTTAGACACACAGAAGTCTGTGGGGCCAGATGGGAACGACCCAAGGGTACTGGGGGAGCTGGTGGAACTATTCACCAAGCCACTTTCTGTAATTCACCAGCAGTCTTGTCTAACAAGGGAGCTCCCAGTTGACTGGAAGTTAGCAAATGTGAAGAAACTAGAGGAAGCATTATAAGGAGGATCTAGGGAATTACAGGTCTGTCTGTCAGCCTGACCTCAGTGCCTGGGAAGGTTATAGAGCAGAACATCTTGAGTGCAAAGACAATTGGGCCCAGCCAGCATGGATTTACAAAAGGCAGTTTCTGCTTGATCAACCTGATCTCCTTCTGTGGCAGGGTGACCCACCTACTGGATGAGGGAAAGGCTGTGGATGTATTTACCTGGACTTTAGTAAAGTGTTTGACACCGTCTCCCACAGCATTCTCCTGGAGAAATTGGCTGCTCGTGGCTTGGAGAGGGGCTTTCTTCACTGGGTTAAAAACTGGCTGGATGGTTGGCCCAGAGAGTGGTGGTGGAGGGAGCTACATCCAGCTGGTGGCCAGTCACAAGTGGTGTTCCCCAGGGCTCAGTCAGGTCCAATACCTTTATCAACAACCTGGACAAGGGAATTGAGGGCAACCTCAGTCAGTTTCCAGACAACGCCAGTTTTTGGCAGTAGTAGGTGAATAGTATGTCAGCCAGCCCAGGGTTCAGGGTGTAGCTAAAGATGGGTACTTTTCCTCTTATCCTGGGGAAGCAGAGGCACAATGGGCACTGGAAGGAGTTCAGGCTCCTCTAAAGCAGCACTGGGAAGCAAACCTTCAGCCAGCAGACACCTGCATGGGTGTTTCACTCTGGCAGCTCGTGCACCCCTTTCCAGAAAGTCAGAAGCAGATGTACTTGCCTCACCCTTCTCCTGGCTTGCTGGCAAGTCTTGAATGGGCTCTGCCCTGGCAAACTCATTGCTCACAGTCAGCAGAAAGTGTTCAACTACATAAACAAGATACCCTGCTCTCTGAATCATTAACACCAGCAGCTTCAGGAATTGAGTAAGTCATTAATTTCTTCCAGAAATATCATTTTCTGTTGGTAACTTTCCAGGGTAATGTTGCCAAAGCCTTCCTGGATGGTACAGGTAATACCCTTTCTCTTTTATCTCCATTTTAAGTTCCCAGGACAAGCTGTGATGGCTCCCTGGGTGTGATACCACTGTCAGCAGGACCAAAACTTGCTCAGACTCTATTTCTTCACTCAAAGCCTAGCTCTAATCCTCAGAAAAAAACCTCAATTTACAGCATATTTCCCCATCCCTAAACATCGGGAACATCATGTCCTTCTGCAAAACTCACACCATTACAAACCAGCGACATATAATTAAATAACAGTGCCACCTTGCAATAAACAGGCACCTAGAATAGAAAACCAATTTTCCCTCGAGCATTTGTTACCTTCACTGATTGCACAGGTTTTAAGAATCCTGGTCCTTTTTTTAAAGTCACACATAAAAATATGAGGAAAGACCTGCAAAACCTATGGTGTTGTGGTCTTAAAACAGAGATACAATTTTTTTGGTGACCATCCCCAAACAATTTTTAGCTTGTCCTGGCCCTAGATAAGGCAGGCACAGTGGGAGAAATTGACTCCCTTTCTCGTTCCATGTTTGATCAGTATTTGACAATTTGACTTCATAAAATCTTTTCCTTCCCTCATCACAATGCTCTCTGCCTCCAGTTCTTCCCATTAACACCCTCCTCTAGAAGCTCAGGGGTGACTTTGCCTTTTGAAACCAAAGGCAGGACTCTGATGATCAAGCATTCACCAATAATGAGAAAAGAAATACTGAATGTCAGCATTCAAGTACTCCTTCTAAGGGAACATTGCTGTTTCCCAGCTAAAAGAGATCACGGTCACCTGTGGGTCAAACCTGGCTTCCTCTAGTCTATGGGAATGAATTTTCCCAAATATCTTCATTGGTCCTGTTTCTGTAATAACTAAATTTAATTTCATTTTTGTGGATATGAGGATTTACCCCAAGTGACTTGCAAGAGGTTGTAAAACAGACTCATGTAGTATAAGAAGATGGAAATACACACATTGTATGTACTGCTCTTTGCATGAAATTTCATTCCAAATACCAGCCCAAACCTGCCATTAGTGTTTGTTACACAAATGACATTTAAGAGTGTGAGCATTAATGGGAAAGTTACAGTCACATTAAAGCACAGTATTTACAGTCACATTCACTTTCTCACCAAAAGAACCTAAAGCATGTTTTAGACAGGCATATCACTGTTTCCTCATATCATATATTTAATTAGAACAGATAAATCAAATTACTTCCTTTGCCTGTATGGCATAAAGCCCCTATATAATTACAGAAGAGAAGGCCATCCTGCAGGCCATTTTGTGGCGTTACAACTGTGCTGATTCACCTGATCTTGAGCCAAGCTCTACTTTAATCTTGTTTTAGTTTAAGGAACAGCCAAACACACCCAGCTGGGCAGTAGAGATTAGGTTTCCCACTATTCAGTAACACAGACAAATAAAGATTAGGTTACTTTTCTGACATATGTTTGGGGAGGGGTTGACAGTAACCTATTGTAAACCATAAGATCCATGAGGACTTACTGAAAAAGTTGAAGGAAGGAGAGGGAGGAAAGCTTGATAGGCAATTTCTATTGTGCATTTTATTAATTGACAGGCACAGCAATTTTGTTTGGGTCAGGAAACACTATTACTTTAGTTGCCGCAGAGTATCTCTACTGCCCTCAGTACAAAGTGATCCTGTTGTACAGTATTACAAGGAATCATGGTAACAGAAATAAGGACAACAATGTTGACTGTGATGATGATAATAACTTTCAGCTGTGACTGCAAACAGTGTCCCAACAAGTACTAAGCAACAGACTTGATCCCGGTATCAAATATCCATCAGAAAAACAGATGGAAAAGCTGCAGTGACTAGGTCATAGTATAGCCAGCTCTCTGGAACAACATGAGCTGTGGACCCTTGTTCAGAAGCTGAGATCTTTGGTTTCCATCTGTTCTTGAGCAATGGTGTGTCCCTGGCAGAAACATCCAGCTTCAGTGTGGGGACTCCAAGTCCTGGAGACTTCCTCAACTCCTGCCATTTCATCAGCTAATTGTGCCCAGTGTTAAACTTGGTTGGCTTCAACTTTGAGAAACTAAATCTTGCCCTTTACCTTTAAAAGAGCCCCACAGTTTCGGGTATGCTCCCCTTCCCTTCACATGCACACTCAGAGTGTGACTGAATTACATCTTCCCTTTCTCTGCAATGAGTTAAATGAACTGTGACTATGAGCCTCGCCTTCCCAAAGCCACTGCTCTCTCCCCAGCTCTTTGCAGCTGGCCCCAGCCCAGAGGCACACACTGATGGCTGGTGCAGCTCTGCCCTGCTCTCCCATCCCATACTCCCAGTGCTGGGGTGCTCTGTATCCTGTGACCCCCACAAGCTGTCTCCTTGGACCCAGGCATGCTTGACATGGACACCCTTTGGTATAAGCCTCCTGAGCACCCACAGAAGTGATACAGACCCCTTGGTCCAGGCTTTCCTACTACTTCATTGCTCCTATCACACCAAAGGAACTACAATGTGCTTTTTTTCCCTGTGGCCTTCCTTAGCTGTTAATTCCTATTCCCCTGATTTTTGTGCAATCTGCAATTGTGTCCTCAGTCAGGCAGCAGCTTTTGTTTCTTCCATATAACTGGTGAGTTCCAGCTAGCCTTTTCATGTTCCTTATGCAACATATTTTACCAAAATCTCCCATGAACTGGTAATTCCCCACTAACACTTTGTAATCCCTTGAGGCCAGTTTATTCAGCAGGTGACTTCTTGACCACTGTCTTTCAGGCAGTGACTGCAACAGGAACAGAGTCAATCTTCCAGGGCCCAAGCCTACCTCTAATTTCTTAAGAGCAGGTTAGCTTTACCCAAAAACATTTTTATTCCTTTTTAACCAGAAATTAAATCTTGGAATCCAGTCTTTACTTGAAAGTTTCTTCAGCAGAAGACAGCGTACATGTGAGTGTGATGAATTTGGCAGGTTCCCACTGTACCTGGGGAAACCAGCCTCATGGGTTTCCTTGCTGTGTGTCTACAAAGAAGCTTCAGGTGGCCTGGAGATTGTCAGTCCCAATGGGGCAGGGTAGACAGGCCCAGGTGCTTCAGAGAGAAGCCACACCAGACTTTACAGGCAGCCTTTTTATCTATTTTCTATAACTCTTACATCTAGAAACTGTCTCAAGTCTTCAAATGATTAGTTGCATGGTTTTTCTTCTTATTTCAGTGAAGTTCACATCACTTTTTTTTCCTGGTCTGACACAAGTCTCAGCCCTAGTAGAAAGGCAGATAGACCTTCTGTGACACTCAAAAGGAAATTCCGGTTGAATAAAACAAATCAGAAGTATCAGAAAGAAAAATTAACATGAAAATTTTTATATTTATGGATGATACTGCCTTTTGCTGCCTGAAGGAAGGGACAGACCAGAAATTACTAGAGTTCATTAAATCTTCATCTTATCCTGCATATTTTGTGGTGAACACTGAAGAATTGCAGTCTCGACTTAAGCCAGAGGACTGGTTACCTTCCAGTCTCACTCAAAGGAACCAGGTAAGCACAGACTTTCTAGCCAAAGTAGTCACTTCTACATGATAACCTTTTAGAGGTCCAGAGGAGAAAGTGCTTCCCTGGGAGACAGAGCACTTTCAGAACTGGCAAATGGTGAAGGCTCCTTTTGCTTCCACAAAAGGAAGGCTAACCACACAATTGTACTCTAGTATGGGAACGGAGGATGCAGTGTACCAAGCATTAATACAAAGCTAACCTGAGAGTATTTGGTGACAGTGCCAGAGCAGGCAGACAAAAGAAGAAATAACCAAACCAGAAGTTCTCTGCAGTGTACAGGTAGAGGCCACAGTCTTGGGAACAAGTGGACAGTGAATAGAGTATGAATAATTTGATTATGTAAACACCACATTTCTGGAAGTTTCACACCTGAAGACCTGCAGTCAATATCCTCATTTCCTCACAACTTCAGTCACCAATGGCAAGAACAACTTCCTCTTCTGCCCATGACCTTACATTTGAGATATAAGTTGCTACCATTTCAGTGTTCCTAAAGCTATAATGAATTAAAAGCAAACATCACAGACAGGAACACATCCTGTAATACCTGGCTGTTGAAGAGATAAAAATCCCACTTTATTTCCAGTATCCCATGCATGTCGGAACTCAGTAATAAAATGTTTTGATCTACCAGCCTGCTATGTTGACATACTGAAACAAAAAGTACTTCCACTCAGCCAAAACCACATATCTTGGCAATCTGTAGCCTGCAAGACAACAAAGACATAGTCTGAAAACTTGGCAACTGTCCTGGCACGCTACACCTTGGGCTTAGCAAGTCAGTCACGCTATGCTGGCTCTGGTTTTTACCATAATGCAGTAACTCAGTGGGAAATCCTGGAGTTTTGGTCCTCAACACATTGTCTCTGCTGGCCTTCAGAAGCTGCTTCAGAAGCAAAGTAAATCCCTGAGCTAGGAAGTCATGCTCCTTCCCCTAATTCCCTCCTAGTGAATGAAAGGTGTTGAATGGGGGGAAATACTTAGTGTTTACTGCAACTCCCTTTCTCTGATCTGCCTGTTCACTATGGTAGGTGTTTTCTAAGACCTGAACCATTGCACCATGAACAAAACACTTGTACATCTCTTTTTAAACACTAATAAAGACATTAAGATGTCAGATAACAGATTCATCCAGGGACCCTGGAAGCACATTACAAGAGGTCTCTACTATGTGAAAAGACACTGAACTAACTTGCTTCTAGTGGGATAATAGCCTGGAGGAGAGCGAAGGAAATGGGCTGTTATGAGAGGCTTTCCAGACAGGATGCAGTCATCAAATATGTCTTATGGATGGACTGTGATATCCAAATTAGAAAGTAATTGTGCTAATTGCATAGAAAGGGAACTAATCAACCCCTGGGTTAGTGCTATTAGTTCTAACACAATGCTGAAAGCACTAGAGCCGTATGCATCTGTGTCACTTTAGGATCTGGCCTTACTCTGCAGAATGATGGCTGTGAAAACATTAAATTAGCTTTTGAGGACTTGAGAAAATATTAAAAAATCTGCTGTGAAACTTATAACAAGGTGAATCTTACCTCTTTGGGCTGAAGACAGTGCATAAACAGTGCACTGTGCCAAAGAACTGATGCCAATACTGATAGATGCAAAAATCAGTTGTTTCATTTGTTTTCAAAAAGAAAAGAGGAATTTATAGGCAAATCTACTAGAGTTATCTGAAGGCAACAAACATGCAAACAAACCAGATCTCACTAATATTCTCTAAATGGGTTTCTAAAAAAGCATTTGAAGTGGGTCGTTCACAGAAGACTTTTAAAGAAATTAAACTGATCTAGAAAATGAGAGGAGAGAGTTCTCAGGTGGATAAAGGCTGTTAAAAGTTAAGGATTAACAGTGGGAATAAAGTGGTGATTATAAAGATACTTGTCTTCTTATAGTCTTTTCTCCCTCCCCCAAAGTATACTCACACCTTCCTCCCATCACCTTGAAAATTGGCATCAGTCAGCCACAGTTCTTTTCATTCATTCTTCCTTTTCAAAAACAGGATTCTGTTCATAACTTGAGAAGATAGTACTGTAGGTATTTTTCTTTTCCAGTGACACTTGAGAGGGAAATACTGGCCCCACTGAAGACAGGAGGCAGCAGAAGTGCCCATTCTGTTGACAGAAGATAAAACATTGTGCCTGTCTTTGGCAAGGACTTGGTGAACAGTAAAGCAGTGATCCTACACTCAATACCAGCAAATGTCATCAAAAAAGCAACTCTAAAATCAGTTTGAAGTTACTTAGAAGACATCAGCAAGACTAAAAATTATCAGCATGGGTATCTGAAGAACAGAGTCTGTGCTTTGGTGGGTAAGTTGGAAGTGTTAGATACAGATAGTTCTTGACTTCAGTAAGGTGTTCAGTAGCATTACATAGTACTCACAAAAGCAGGTTAATGGACATTGATATAAATACAATGAGCCCAACTGCTTGGAAATCCACTTTGAAGGAGCACATCTCAGGAATTTGGTGTCTATCTTTACACGTGCTCCTGCAAGGGCTTTTCTGAAGCAGAGTTGTAATCAGTATTCCAGGCAGCAGCTTAGAGGACAGAGAAGAGTAGGCTGAAAAGTGACACACCATGCTGGAATGTTTTTGAACCATCTTGGAGAATGGGAGTACAATTCAAACTAAACGTTGGGAATCAAAAAGAGCAAAATCCAAACAAGGATACCGTTCAGTAATGGCAATGCATGGTGCAATACTTGATAAAGAAAAATCAAATATGCAAGTGCCTAGTCAAAAAGGGAGACTGGGGTTGAGGCTGATTTTAGGTGGAATAGGAAGTAATGCTGTTAATTCCTCTCAGCTGTACTAATGGCAGCATCATACATATCTCAAAGAAGACAGTGACAACTTTCTTCTCTTTCCTGGAAAAGACCTCAAATTACACATCGCGTTTGGTTATGAAAGACGTGGAGAAACTGAAGAGTCTGGATTACAATACAGTGAAGTATTGACTATAAGAGAAGATTTGTTCTTGCTTACTCTAGGCACAGGCAAGTTTGAGGAGGGTGGTTAGATAGCAATTTTCCAATGGATTGCTCTGAAGATTATTGTAGAGAGGATTGTGATAAACTTCTCTCCATGGTCACTCAGAGAAAATAGGAAGAAACTATATTAATTTGCAATAAGGAAGATTTTATTTGGGTGTTGGGAAAACCCAACCTTTTTGACTGGAGTCCCGAAATTACAGAATAGACTCATTAGGCCTGTTGGAACTTTTCAGAAATCCACTGGTCCAGAAACCCTTTCAGGTAATGCCTAAGTGCAGTTCTTCTTTTATCAGTGAAAGGACTTGACATAGATCTTCTCTAAGGGCTCTTCCAAACACCATCTTCTGTGCCTGCAATTTCATTTTTAAGTAGTGAATCTTTGTCTCTGAAGTTACATAGATATAAGTTCACTGGGTTTTATTAACACTGGGATTTAGTCAACCTAATACACGGTACCGGCTGGCCTACATGTTGCATGCTTCACTGACTCATGTATGACTGTGTATCTGCCTTTCTCAGCTCAGCCAAACAACATGCTGACCTTATATGTTTTACCAATAATTTTTCTACCATCCATCAGTAAATGAGGAAACAAGTATGAAAGGATATGATTCCACAGTATCTGCTGTCCATGCTGTGATACTCCCCACAGGCTGTAACAGAAAATCCACCAAAATGAGCACAGCCCATGTGAATCACTGTTACAAGGCGTTCAGTACATTTACAGTTCCCTGCACCCCTATAAAATCCCATCTTGGTTGCCAAGAAAATGTCTCTAAGATTTAAAGATTTACTTTTTTTTAACTACTGAGGGCAAACAATAGCCTGACAAAAACTAATTCATAGATGTGAAGTTTTGCTCAATATTTTGTGACAAGTGGTAAGAAGCCTCTTGATATATTGTGTGGCATTTTTATAGGTCAGAAAATGCTGAGTAAAAATAGGAAACAGATGTCTTCTAAGTGAAAGGATAAATTCTAATCTCAGTCTGAAGTGCTAATTTTTTCTCTTTCCCCACATTAATATGTTCTTTAGTTTTTAATTTTCTTTTTTAAACTACACTATTTTAATTACTGATTGCTACAGAACATTTTGTGAAAGTTGGGGTCATTCTTCTCCCCAAAGAGTAAATGTGGAGTTCTCATTTGGTGAAATATAACTTTGAAGTATAAAAGAAAACCTTCTTAGCATTTTAGCACATTTACCTACCCTAATGACCATCCATACACAGGCTGTGTGTCAGCTACTCCCATCAATATTTTTTCACCCAACACAAACTTTCTGGTTTTCTTTGTAGGCCAGGCTTTGTAGAACAGTCACAGAGGTATTACCTGTAGTATCTCTGCTTATCCTGCGTTAGGTCTTGTAAAAAAATGCAACATGAGCTCACTCACAGACCCTAAACATTGGCCACAGTTAGGAGGTAGAATCCAGAGAATAAAGTGCTGCCTTCACATGAGCATACAGTAGTAGAAAGAAGAAAAAAAAAACCTTAGAAGGTTAAAGGAAAACATTTTAAGGTATCTTTTGGATACAAAGTGACATGAACGCCAGAATGAGAGGACGCAAAAACAAGGGGGCACCAACCTAGGGTAATAATAATGAGAAATACTAGTAATATATGGTAAGTTCATCTCTTTCATAGCTCTCTCGATTGTCCTAGGGCAGAAATCTGTCACCAGAGAGTCTTATTAATAAAGTCAGTCAGGCATGGCCTAACACCTCTTTGATTTAATGTGCTACAGGAGAGAGCAACAGCTGGAATCTCTCGCAATTTTCAGCTGACTGGTATGGAAATACACCTGTTTTTCACACAGACGTGTTCAGATGTGAAATTTATGAGTTTAGGTGGAACAGTTCAGAAACTCAATGGTTTTTTATGGTGTAAAATCTTCTCTCTCATTTTGGCTACACTTGTCATTTGGAGATTTTGTATTACTCCCAGCCCGTAAACCAGAGAAACATTAATGGGTGTGAACCTGAAAGAACCATCCAAGCAGCAAAGGGTTGTCATGAAAACCCAGACAATCACCTTTTGAGAAGCCTTGCTTTATTTCAACAATTTTTGGCTAAAGAGATTAGGCAGGTAGCTAAAAACCTGCTGGTCTCATGCCCTCTTGTCTGCAGCCACTTTCCAAAGGAGAGGAATTGTGTTTGAACTCCAGTTTCACCATGCACCCTCCATCACACAGGCTACCAGCCAGTTCTGCAGTCATGCAAATAGATTCCTGCCCATCAAAAACCTACAGAGCTGTGCCACGCACACCAAGTCCTGAATGAACCAGCGATAAAATGATGAGTGTCCTTATGAGTTAATTTTTGTGCCTTTTTTTTTACTTGAAACTCTCTGAAATAATTTTTACATGTTAGAACATTCTGCCTCTGAATATTTTAAGAAACTCGCAATGTGGAAACTGCTATGTGTCCTACAGCCCCAAAGAAGGTACTTAAAAAGGGGGAAATATGAGTAGAGATGGCTTAGACCTCTCCTTATATCCTCTGGATGCAGCGTTGCTTCAGCAGTCCAAGTAAATCCTCATAGGCACTGCAAATTGCCCTGGATCATGCCACTTGCAAAGAGCAGCATTTCTGGACAAGAGTGCCACCACATGATTTTACCACCTCCCAGAGCCAGTCCTGTTTTTGGCACATTTCCCACAGCCAGGTTTGGGAGAGTTTATTAGGCAACCCCTCCTTGTCATCTTAATTCCTGACCTGAAGTGTCATTCCTCTTAATTTTCAAAGCCATAAGATCCCTTTCATAAATTTCTGCCCCTCTGAACCAGAGCACAAACACATTCTTTGGTTTCTGGGTAATACAACTGTGAAGATGAGTATTTTTGTCCATCACAGGTAACTGCATTGCAAAGTGATATTCATATCCTGTCAGATGACTGGAGTGAAATAGGTGTCGTCTTTTGGACAGCTAACAGTGGCAGGGATGTATCCATGTGACAATCTGATTATGTTTCTCATAGTAGATTAAGTATTCAGTTATGTGCTTTCTTCCATTTAAATTTACATTCCTTGCGAAAGATACTAGAAAACAATTTTAACACCTGTATTAATAATTCTGAGAACTAAGAAACAGTACAATGGGAGCAGAGATAAGCAATGGCAAGAAAGTAAATCAATACACTTACTCTGTTACACAGATTTAAATATTTACATTTGTGGAATTGATGCCTAATTTACATGACTAAGAAAAATGTTGTCTTTTTGTTGAGTGAATTCCATTCATATGCATGGTTCATGAAATAAAGAAATCTGTGCATATATGATGCCAGAAGAGGTGTGAGAAATGAGGACTGGTGTAGAGGTGCAAGCTGAGTATGAAATTGTAATCAAGATGCCACAGTGGGGGGAACCTTGCAGCAGAGCAGATGACAGATACTCCTATGTTTTGCTGAACTCACAGTGCGGGTTGTAGCCTGGACAGAAAGGCAGCAAAAGTTAATTTCTGCAAGGATTGTAAGTTTATGGTCCTACTTAGTCTTTTTAAATGTGGTAGGTTCCAATATTTTATGTTATTATACCTTAACCAACTGATAGCTCTGATCCTGTAATGACAACTTTTCTTAAGCTGGAGACACCTTACACAGGGTGAGCAGCCTCAGCTGCTCCCTTTTAATCAGAAAAGCCTCGCAAATGCCTGATATTGCAGCTACTTGTTCTGGCAATTTGTCATACCAGTACAGTTTTTCAAACAAATTTATTCAGATACTCATATTCTAACGATGATGATTTTTGTCCTCTAAACTCAATTTCCAGGGACATTATTTTGGCTGGGGCTGGATGGGTAAAAGATAATCACTTCACAGTCTCTTGTTGGCAGTGCAGATGAGAAGCAAGAACACTGCTTCCCTCATCCACCCACTGTGTCTGCACTTGTTCTTTGTAACCTTCAAAGGCTTTGTACAATGAACGGTGCCAGTGACATGATTAGTAAGAAATCTGGGCCTTGGATGGATGCAGGAATTAAGCAAAGAAATGAGAAGGAGTTAAAGCAAAAGGGGCTTCAGTGGTTGTACTTGTTTTCCCTGAATGTTCTTTGGACTGCTTGCCTTCTCTCTCAGTTGTTATTTGGGTGAACTGGTGACTCCATGGTGTTTATTATTTTAATTACCATCAAACCATGCAGATGAAATTTACTGAATAATAAATCTGTAGAGGTATGTACTCTGCATATTCTCATGCACAACTATAAATTTGGGAAAAGAACAAGATTTTACTTACCACATTTAATTGGGCACAGGCCAGAAGGGCTCAGGAATTTATAGCAAATATTTTCATACATTAAAAGCAAGAGATGTTTCCGATTTGTAAATTATTGGCTTAATTCAATTTTAATCATGTCAGCAGGAGCACCTTGGAGTCATTATTGTTTCTAGTGCTTGACTTACTTGAGGGGTGCCCAGAGGAGGAAGAGCAGAAGTCAGGAGGAGTGCAGAATGAAGCACACTGTGAATAATTAAAAGACATGGGGAGTTGAGTGCATTGGATAAAACCCATTGCTTCCTGTTTTCTTGCAGCTGGTGGCCAGTGTAGGAAGCATATTAGAAGCACAGAAAACAAGGATTCCACATCAGCACCAAATGGGTCATAAAATACAAGAGAAACCACCAAAGGCCCTGGGGACACAGGCAACTATTTTCCAGCTCCCAGTTACAGGGAGAGGGTGCTCAACACGGCCACCCTTTGCTGTACACGGATTTTACAAAGTATAAAGGCTCTTGAGAGGAATGAACTTTGAACTAGTCATTAGCAGAATCAATTTGTTTTCTCCCCTTCAACAAATGGCATCAGCTCTGCTTGCGTGAGAGGAAAAGACAGCAGTAACAATGCACAGCCATGAGTGGCAATCCCAGGCTGCAAACAACTGTGGATCTGCAAAACCTTCTTCGGGGCTCTGGCAGAGACAGAAAGGGGGAGTGTGGATGTGCCATGGGAAGGGTCCATGCCAAGTGACTCCACACTCTAATTTTCTTCAACTTTTTTTTTTTTTTTAACTTTCAATAAATATTTCTCAGATGCTGGCATTTTCTATACAGGCAGAAATTATTGTCTCTGTGCTGTCTTTAGAGTATAATACAAATTACAGGTCCACTTGAATGCTCATGGGAAGTGGTTTCATTGACCATCCTCTTGTCAGCTTCTTGCAGATAAATATGTGGTAGAAATAAATATTAATACTTGCAGTGTAGCAAAATGGGAAGGTGAATACCTAAGAAAGCAATTGTCCTGACAGCAGGCAGCCTTTTTGAAAATGACATGTTGTATGATTTTGAAACAATATGTCCTGGATAATGAGACTGACTTCATCAGTCCAACACATTGTGTCATTAATGGAGTTACACGATGCCAGTAACCTTAAATACAAAGACCTAAACCCTTTGCTTCACGCAATACCCTACAAGACACCAAATGCAGAACTGGACTCTATCCTTGGCAGAGGACTGGCAAAAAGCACTGCGTTTTTCACAGCCACGTTTCATCCCAGCAGGCAGAGCTCATGAAATACTGCAGGGGATTACTTCCCAGCTCATTCAAGTATTGGCCTTTCCACCAGCCACGGTTCGTTGGGTCTTGCTGGCTGTCCTCAGCAGCAGAGATGCCTGGCATCATTATGCACCAAAAAGCAACAAAGAGAGCTCAGATGGCTTCAAATGATGTGGGGTCTGCGGCCCAGGCTTAGGGGGGGGCTGACAAAGAGCGAGGAAAAGTCAGGCTTCAGTAACTTTTCATGACAACTCTTGTTAGGATTAAAACAACAACTCAGCCATCGTATTGTGATTCAGTATGAAGGGGTGCCCATCACCCTTGTGCTGCAGGTTGCAGCACCACGAAGGAGGTTGTTATCTTCAAAATTAATCATTCAGAGCTACACCAATGAGCGTGCAATGCCAAGATACAAAACTCACTGCTGCCTGCCAGACTGGAGACTGTCACTTCAGCCATCTCGTCTTGTTTGCCGGATCCTGTCTCACCTATCAAACTACACTTTAGTTCCAAGTAGGAAAAAGTAAGTTGTTTCAGCAAAGTCTGTCCCCTTTCCCAGGCCCCCTAATCAGCCCCTGGAGTAATACACTGACTAGTGCAGATGGACACTTACAAATAGCACTATCAGGAAAAATCACAAATAAATTACCATCCTTCATTTGTCCCATTTCTGGCTAACAGAAAGGAAGGTTTAACATTTTAGAAAGCTCTTATCATCATTTCCTGCTTTTACTGAAAATAAGAACTACTGAAGCAAAAATCAGCAGTCAGGATTGGTAGGAGTCAATGGCTTCCCAAGCTTTTGAAACTCTTCAGAAATGCCATGTGCTTGACCTTTTTTTATCAGTCCCACATGAGCCCTTGGATATCTTTTTGGCTTTAAGAGCACTGTGTCTGCCAGTATCACAGATGAAATGTGTCCCAGTTTTAGTATGTTGGCCACGTCTTCTGTGATCCTTTACTGAGGATAAACCCTCCTCATCATTCACCCTTCAGTAACTTTCCTGTGTCAAGAATGGAGTATGTTCTCATTAGATGAGTGAGACAAAGTGCAAGTCCAGCTGTTGATGCTTCTTTTCTTCTGAGAAAGAAATAATATTTATTTACTATGATTTGTGCTACAATAGGTCCTGAAAGCCCCAGTGGAGACACAAGCCCTGGGATATGGGCTATAGATGAAATACAGCTACATATCCTGAAAGTTTATAGTCTCAAATAAGAAGACAAACAACTTCCATGTTATTGTAGATAAAGAAACTCACATATCATGAAATTAAACAGTCTCAGTGGGAGAAAGGTTTGCTTGTGGATAAGATTGGCAGAAATTCATCCCCTGTGAGTCTCAGTATTAAATACAAGCTTAGAACAACATCAATCGCCATACATTTAATAATTTAAATGATATATGCTTCATCTGTACCTCATTTAACATCAGACTGGCCCATCTATTCCAGTGGGTGGATATCTTTTCTGAGGCTGTATTTCTGCTATACTACTGGTAGAGTAATATTTTATCCTCCATTCCTGTTTCTTGAGTATTTTCATTCTGTAAAACAGCTCTTCATAACAGTTATCTTGAACTCACAATAGCTGCACATCAAGAATTCAGAGGTATTATATGACTGTTATTTTAACATCACTTGTGTATTCAGTTCCACAGAATTATGAAATGTAATTATGAGAAGGGGTTTAGAGAATTTATGTATAAGACATTTCACAGTCATTAGCAACCTCAGCAAAGCCCAGTTGGACCAACACAGGAAGGCAGAGAGAAATGTTCCTATTTTCCTAGCGCTCCGGAGTGTTTTTCCCATTTGTTGATTCTAGGCATTTTTTTCAAGCAAAACCTAGTTCCAGGAGCATGGGAAAGCGCCCTAGATTTACATTCATACACTGTAGAGGACAAAAACCTGATCCTGCACAATAAATCATTTTCCATTTCATTTCAATATGCAATCACATGACAGCACACTGGGGAAAATGGAAATGTATTGGTATCGCAGCTGCTCATGGGCACACCGGCAGCAGGATAAACCCAAGATAATACTGAGTTCAGAAGTTCAGATCCAGCACAAGGTTATAAAAACTGAATTACAACCTTTGCTGGACTCGAATCCTTAGAGCAACTACTTCCCCACCACACACACGTGGTGTCTTGTGCCCTAGAGCAGAATAACTGAGGTGCTCAGAAATGTCAGGCTTCAGCCTTGAGTATTCCTGCCCTTTCCTCGCTATTCTCAGTAATTTCTCCAAAGAATCATGTACGTGTTCTTTCTCTCCTAATTATGGGAGTTATAAAATACACAGCACACCAGACTTGCAATACTTTTACGTCCTATATTTTAGCATAATGGAAATGTCATGGCAATAGCATGATGCATGCACACTTAATAATAGCTTTTTTTTTTATTATTTGCTTGAATAAGAAAGTCCACAAAATGAACATACTTCTCAGGGTGTGAAAAATCAACATTTAACCCAAGGTTCTCATCGTGTTTGGATGGAAGCACCACTCCTAAACCAAAAAGGCTGCCAGGCAGGTTGGAAGAGTGGGAAGGAAAGAAACATTCTGGTGAATGTGCAGGGTCGAGCTCCTCCTGCATACTCATGTGCCTTCACTGGCCAACAAACTGACTGTCTTAAAAACACCGCCTCAGCCAGGGTAAGGCTTTGTAATGGTTTTCACACAGGTAAGGATATTTGTAGGAACTTGAGCTACCTGGGGTCTGATGCACACCTTTTTGGTCATCCATGCTCCACAGTTCAGAGCAAGCAGAGCCACAATGGGAATCTTCCCTGATTTTTGTTTTAAACACTGGCCCTGAGTTTCTTTTTTGTTTTAAATCAGAACAGAGCCTGTAGCAGGAAGAATATGTGGGGGGAGGACAAGGGTTCCCTAAGTATCTCCTGGGAGGGCTCTCCCCACCCTAGCTGGAACTATGGACATTTTTGTGGGACTTCAGCAAAAGAACAGATCCAAAGGGAAAGGCAGAGACACTGAAGTAATTCATCAAAATGGTGGGTTTCTTGCTGTGACTTGATGCTACAGTCCTTTCTGACAGTGATCCAAGGAAATTGCCAGATGGCCAGAGAATGTGTACTGAAGGCATTTAGTGACTTGTGTGGCCCCAGAAATACCTAGCTGGTGCTGTGTACAGCAGGTCTCTAATTTGTTTTCATTTGCTGTTTTCCTAAAGAGATTCCACCTGCCCCACCCTCATCTATCTCCCTTTTGCATCTGAGAACCCAAAATTAGGCTCTTAAACCTGAATGTAAGCCCTCAAACAAAGGTTGCCGTACACTGCAGTAGATTTGGCAGTACTTGGGCTATTACTGAATTCCTCATTGCAGGCAACATCTCGCTGCAATATGACAATGAATTTTTAACACAATGCATTTCATAGCAACAATGAACTCCATCCCAGTCCATGGAAATTAACTGAATCAAATTCCACCAGGCCTCTGCCTCACAGGAAATACCCATCACAATCTGGCCCAAACCACTGCAACAGTTACATGCCATCATTATTTAGCGGAAACGATCAAGCAAAAGAGTTACTGAAATAAAGTCACCGAAATCTGCTTCCTTCAACACAACTTACACAGTAATTCTCCTCCCACATTTATGTTTCTCTTCCCATCTTTAGGAATCACTAGAATTACAGCTCCCTTCTTTAACTCACAGTCTTTTCTCACTCTTTTGGTTGGCCCACCACAATCTCATGCCATTCCAGCATCATGTCACTACAAGCAAAATCTATGTCCCAAATTGTACTGTGTATTCCCTTTTCCTTCTTGTTTAGATTTTCCTAAAACTCTTCTATACTTACACAGCCAAACACAACAAACTCAAAAAAGCCCTTTGAAAACTTTTTCCTTTCCAGTAGGGAAAGAAATAACTTTTGCTACTGTTTCATTTATAGGATCCCCTTAGGAGCTTGAGTAGATATGTTTTGCTGTGGGCTTACTGCACTGCTTGTGATTTCCACTCAAAGGACCCTGAAACAAACAAAAATCATAATCTTTTCCTCCCATCTATCTCAAACAATATCACAGAGTAGAAAAGAACCCTCATTTGTCTTTTTTAAAATGATATTTTAATTACTCATGTCATGCCTCAGCAAAATGGCTAGCCCTTTGTTAAAATGGGGCTTAATTGCATTACGAAGCCTTCATGGGACCCTCACACATAAAGCGCTTTTCTTCAGACTTTCAAGACCTAAATTTGCAGTTGGCTCCTGACCAGCGCACTCGAGCAGATAGGCACGTAGGTAGCGGGCAGACCCCGTGTTGATGAAGTAATCATAGTTGACTGCCTCGCCTGTGCTATTCCACAAGTATGCCCGCAAACAAAAATTGGACATGCGTGTTGGTTTTCATTTTGAATTCACTCAAAAAACCCCACAACACAACAACAACAAAAAAACAAAACAAAACCCAAAAAAACCAACCAGAAACCAAACAACAAAAAACCCCAACAGCATAAAAAAATCACCCTATCCCTTAGTATGTCAGAAAGCATGGAGACACCTTCACGGACTGTTGGCTACGCCTCAGCAAAGTTTTACAACTGTCTGCTAGACAAAAAAGAGACTGATGCAGATACCTTAATAAGCATCCCATCTGTGAGGTCATCGGGATATTTCAAACAACTTTCAGCTCTCATTAGTTTAGCGGATTCCACAGGCATGTCCTTATCTTTTGTAACTTTTGCAGCCAAACTTCCTGGGAAAGCCTCTGAGCTGGGTGACATTCTTACCCATGGGTCAGTCCGCAGTAATGAGCCACCAATTTATGTGTCCTTTCCTCTTGCAGGCAGTATATGTTTATATTAACCTTTATGTTGTGAATTTTTTCCTTTATACATGAAATTCTCTGGGTTCTACCATGCAAATCCCATTATTTCTAATAGGCTGTAATTAGGATATTCGAGCTGTTGATCACAGTCACTTGGAACAGTGAAGGGCATTTTCCGAGGATAAGTACTTTTTCTACTATATTAATGATGGAATGTGTAACAGAGATTATGCCTGAAAAGTAGTAGTGAATAGTGGAGCTGCAGGCTAATGGCAATCCTTATCAGCTCTGGTTTTGTACCTTCAATTAACACAGGAGGTATAGCATAGTCTACTGCTTCACATAAAACACGCTATGCATGACGTTGCATGGAAATGAGATTTGCAGTTTTTTCAAGTCTGCTAGGCCTGAATGAGTAAATGGGTATTTATTACAATTTCTTACACTTTTATGCACTTGAAAGAGATAAAGCAGGTTCATCACCACTTGTCCACATGTTAGGTCTTTATTGCACTAATGAGTACCCCTTTAAAGAGGACGTTGTAATGCCATTTTCTTTTCTAAGAACTCCCATGTCTGTATTCAGAATTTGTTGGACTGAAACATTGCGCTACTTAAGGTACCAGAGGGTAATATCTACAGTACTTATTCAGATCTTTCTCTGGCTGCTGCTGGTTTCTGAGCTTTGCATGAAAGACATGGGTGAGTAAGGAGAACTGGCGAAGCGCTGGTAGCAGATGGATGCAGTATGAAGAAGTAAGAAGAGATGCTAAAGAATATGTATCTGCAGGACCTTAAAAAGTAAACCCCAAACTTTCGAATAGGATGCAAAAAACAAGGGCAGCCCAGGAGTGAGCCAAAAGGTACGTGCGTGTGCATGGTTGCAGGGGTGTCTGGCCAAAGGAAGATGAAGGGACAAATATGATTTGGTGAAGAAAGTGAAAAATGGAGGCTAAGCAGAAGACACTGCAGTATTTCAGGTGTAGAATAGTCAATACCTGGACTAAAGTTTTGATGGGAACACTGAAGTAGCAGTTAAATAGGGAAGAGATTACAAAAAAAGTCCTGAATGTGAGCAGTGCAAATGGGGAGTAAAACATAGTTACCTTCATCTGAAAAGCCTGAGGATTTTGGCAGGGTGATAGTGAAGGTTAGAAAGGATAGAGTAGAATGGGAGGGACTGATTTCATACTTGGAAGTACAAAGCTGTATTCTGATCACATTTTGTGTTCCAGCTGTCTTCATTTTGGTCTCCTATAAAGTGAACATAATGTTTATTCTCTCCTCTATTAACCTTCCTTTTCCCGCACTGTGTATTGTCTCACTTGACATGCACAACAGCATCCTTTTCAAAGCAAATAGAAAACATTTATGAGGTCCCCAATGGCCTGAGTAAGGAAAGGAATAGCCTCCATTCCAGGCTTTCTCAGCTACCCACTGCCTAAACAGTTCCTCTGCCTTTCCATAAAACCTGAAAAAAAGTCTGTTAGGAAGCATTGCTCATATCATATTCGCATAACCAGGAGGAGCCGTGAGTTTGATGTAAAAAGATCTGTGGGTTTGATAAAAATTCCTCTCATTTCCTTCTTGATGTCTATCTGACATGCTAATATTATTCTGCCTGGAATATTTGCAGTTTACAGTAAAAGTACAATGTCTTTTCTGTTGGTACTTTCCATAACAACCCATTCACATAGAGGTTTCTTTGGAACTGCCTGAATGACCCACTCTCCCAGGTAGGCTGACTTTTTTATGTTTCTCCCTTTACTCTTTTTGTACTCTTTACAAATCTTATAAAATATAATCTTTAAACTCAAAATCATCACATGTTTAGTGAAATTTATTTGTATTTTCCTGGTTTCCATCGTTACAACTTGAGTGCTCGTATGGAGTCAGTATGGTTTTCCTTTCCCTGTTCCATAAATGAGAAGTGGCTCACATCTCAACAGGGAATTTCAAGCACAGTAAAATCCTATTCCTGTCTGAGAGAAAAATGTTACCATGGGTTAAACACTATGTTTTCCTGATGCAAACTTGATGCAATTCAGAACAGACAAGAGAAATGTATTGTTGGACCACAAAAAAAGTGAGTTGAGGAAGAGAGGTTAAATAGCCAGTCCTGGGCAAGGAGAAATCAATGCAAATAATAGCCAATGCTTTTCAGAGAACTTTTGCAAGTGTTTGCATCCAAAAAGGCCACATTTGCACAAGAGATCAAAGATTTGTGTGTGTTTCATGATCCTGAAGTAGCACACACAAACCGTTCATGAAACACAAAGCTTTTGCTGTGGATGTTCTTTCCTATACTTTGTGATACCATATATTAACTTTTGGAACTGACAGAAGTACAAACAACTAGAAGGAGAGTAAATTTAATCCAAATGTTCTAATCAGGTCCTGGTCTTCTCTCTTTAAAAGTCTTCACAGAAAGCCCCTTCACAGGACTTGCAGTAAAAGCAGAGAGTAACGTGTTAGGCAGCAATATTTCTTTTGTTTATTTGAACTGATATACCTCAGACTGATGATTCACAGCATCGTGGTGACTGTCCTGCAGACCCAGATTAAACAATACAATTTAGTGCTTTCAGTGATAGTTTAATGACAAGTTGTCAATAACCAGTTCACTCATTCCAATTGCTTGGGAAGCAACTAATCTATAAGAAGTCCATTCTCTCTGTCTCCTGGAAGGTCCCAGAGATGCAATAAAGGCAGCTTTGCTTCCAGGAGCCTGGCATAGCCTCGCACGCGGCCAGCCATCTCCATCTGCACGGGCACACAAATACTGCATGGTTCTAACTCCACAAAGCATTGACCTCAAGATGCAGATATGTGCTTAGTGATACAAAGACTTACACAAATGTAAAAAAATGTAAAGCAAGTAAGATCATCAGGAAGAACAATTGCTGTCAGAAACCTGACTTTATGCTCTGTAAGATAAACAAAAGCAGCATTTATGGGTAATTATTAGCACTCCTATGCCCTTCATAGATTAATTACTTTGTTGTAGGGTGTTTTGCAGGGGGAGCAGACATAGTCTAGATCTCAATGTAGTAGCTTAAACATGGGTGTTTAGAGGCATCTAAACCATGTCCTGGATCTCTTTTCCCCCAGATGCCACCTAGAAGAGTATGTGTTTCCTGCAGATTCTGTGTCATTTTTGTATGTCTTGCACAGCTGTCTCTTTTCCGTCTGTATGAGAAATTAATCATTCAAGAATGGACTAGCAAATTCTTAGAGCATCTAACAGTCTGCACATCAATACCCCACTGGCCCAGAGGCCTGATTTTAATCAGAAAGGAAAGTCCTCACAATATGAAAAGACACCTCCTTCAGCAGGTGGTAGTCTAGATTTGTCAGTAAGCAACAAGAAAGTGGAGAGAAACAATTTGGTCACCATAGGCCCTGCCACAATGGTGAGAAGGGACCTTGCCCACATATCAACCCCTTCACCCTGGGAATGTCCCTGTTTGCAAACAGGGAACCACACATAATGTATGAAGTGAAGGAGATCCTGCCTCACATCTGTGTATGCCTCTTTAGCTGCTTAATCCCAGAAGCATCTTTCCTCTCTTGGGAGATCAGCAAATGAAGAAGATACCAAGGCTGAAGCCAAGGCTGAAGTAGTAGCATATAAGCTACTACTCAGTGGTCAAATGGTCTTACCCTGTGGTACCCACAGGAAATGCAAGGGACTTATCCCTCCTAGCAAGCCTATGCAATTCAGCTCCAGAAAACAGTATGACCATGACCTATCATTTCTGCTATCCGACCTACTGCCACAGCAATGTGTGTGCCCCCATAAACCTAGTGGAGACCTGATGCATGCTAAAATGCCAGCATGAAAACAGATATATTTCCATCAGATTATCATCAGACCAATTTTAATCTTCCTGAGCTAAACAATCCCTTCTGCTGAGGGCTCCAGATGGGATAAAAAGAATGCAAATAACAGTCTAATCAGCGTGACAGAAAGGGAAAATGTGGGAGCACAGCCTTGTTTTCTACTATTTGAAACCCAGCCAATGAGTCATTTAATCTGCAGCAACATGTACAGTACCAGTAGCTTGTAAATGAGATGATTAATATAAATTTTAAAACTTTTTTTAAGATGTAAAATTACAGATAGTGTCCTGTAGGCAGGTGGAACACCACCTCTGGCAACATCCAAATTGTCTGAAAGAATTAAGCATCAAATTTCTTTCAGCAACTTATGTAAGTACCTGGCCAATTTCAGCAGATACAATCTCATTAATAACATTTCTTGCACTTTCTTTCACGTTGTATTTGATTGGATCTTTTTAAGATTTTGTTTTGGAAATCAACTGATATTGAGAGAGAGGTTTTAAAAACTACATCTCTTTTCCCAAGTATTTACTTTTCTCTCCATATCTGACTAAGCTTGTATTCCAATAACTATGTGTTTTCTAAGATGGAAAGGTGCTTCATGCCTAATCAGTGGATGCTGATAGGTGGTTTTTTCCTACTCTCTATTTATAAAGGAATTTATCTGTAAAAGGAGATAGCAGGGGGGAAAGCCTGCAAAAAAGCAGCTATGTAAGCTTCACACTTTCGAGCTTGTATCCTCCGTTTACCTTTAGTAGACAAAGAACAGATACTCAAATCAAAATAAGAGACTCAAAAAGTGCAAATGGGTGCTCACTCTGCCCAGGCCAAGGCAGTCTCTGCCATGTGCGGACAGGTTTTGGCATCCAGGTAAGAAGAGGAACAAGGACATGAGGAACCCAAACCTCTTCCAATCTCAGTTAGGTTAGTGAGAGTGAAATCCTGCCTGCGGTTCCTGGGACAAGGTGCCAAAGCCTTTGCCCACACAGCCACGTGTGGGTCCAGGCTGGGCTGGAGTAGTACAGGCTCACTGGTGGGAGGGGGAGCAGGCAGCGCTTTGCAGGCAGAGTGGGCTCACTGCTCACTTTCAGAGAAGTGGGTCAGGATGGTTTGTCCTCAAAACCAATACAAGCCATGACTTTTCCCTCAGCTCATCTCACTTGCACTTCACTTCCAAAGGTCTGTTTGTTAAGCTGACTAAACAGGATTTCTTTAATCTACGTTATTTTAACTTGCAGTCTAAGAACAAATCTAAATCCAACTGAAATCTCTGTAAAGATTCTTGGGTTCAGTGCATTTTGAATTAGGTATAATGAAACATCTTCTGGCAAAACATTGCAAACTGTGGCTGCAAAGTGCCAACAGGGACAGGTTGCCTCACACTGGACCAACATGAGGACAGTGTAAGCCCCTCATGCAAAAAGCACTTACAGACTTGTCTTGTGTAAGGATTCTCTTTTTTCAGATTAACTTAAAGCCCCATTTGGAAAAACTTCAAGGAATGCCAACTGCTTCTAGCATTATCGCACATTTCTACAGATTCAAACGATAAATTGATATCTCTCTATTACATGAAATAAAATTGAATAAAGTTTTGTTCCAAAGAGTAAAACACTTGCAAAATAAATTGAATTGTAGCTCTCATTATCTTTCTTAATTGTTCAAATCCCCAAATTCTCTCCACTCCCATGCAGCAGATATCCCAGTTTTAAAACATTTGTTCCAGCACCTATTTCACTGACTTTATTGAAGTGACTGTTACTGCTGTGGTTGAAATGGTGGCGGTGACTTTACTTTATGGCTCACTGACAATGACACAGGAAAAACTAAAAAAAAAGGGTGGGAGCCAAGAGTGGATTAGACTTCTGCAAATATTTCTGAACAGATGGATGCACAGGCAGAAGTGATCTCACTGAAGTCAATGGGATGAAACACCAATGCAAAGGTAGGTACATAATTAAGCTTCCACAGCCAACAGATATAATATATTTTATGTAACTGGGGAGGTAAGAGCGTGGATAGACCCTGGAGGCAACTAGTGATAGGACACACCTTTCAGAGTTTCTTGCTGCAAGCACAGTTAAGAAATTCTTATTAGTGCTACAGCCATAACACCTTGTAGGATGGGGAATACAGATTCAATGTTGACTGGAACAGCTAGCCTTACAAAGAGCCTGAGAGGGGTCTGCCCTGAAGAAAGGCAGCGCCCTGGTAAACCAGTTTGAAACTAATTCATTTGAAGTGGCACTAAATTTAAATCCCTTTGCAACAGTGGACCTGCTTCAGGACCGCCTCAGGTTCACTACGGCAGGTTTTAATTTGTATGCAAAACATCACATTCAACGAGCTTGCTGCCAATTAATATTATTTGTAAAGAACATGGTGTTTAATTTCAAACCTCACAGTTTCAAGAAAGAGAGGGCAGGCCTTGAATGAATGCAGATAAGAGACTCCCAACAGCGTTGGCATGTGGCAACATTTGGCTGCGGACAGACATCCCGGAGTGATGTAGCCGTGTGGGGACTAGATGTTTCCGCCCTCCCTTGTCTGGGCTGCCATCTCCTGGCTTCTGAGGGCCCTTCTGTCCCTTTCAGTCTCCATGAGCTCTACTAGTGGCAGCAAAACCAAGTGATTTTATCTGAAAGAGTTCTGGAAGGAGGAAAGGGGGACATTTTGCGGGAGGTAAAGGCTGTAGCCAGCACTCCATGGTGCAGAGTGGCCACAAGCCACATCTGGGGATACTCCACAACCATGAGCCTTGCTCCTGAAGATCAGCAAACCTTGCCATTGTCAGGCTCTTTATACAAAACCTTGTTTTTCATGCAGGAATTTAGAATATAAAAAAAAATATTTTCAAGTGTTTTCGTAAGTGTCACTTTGCTGGCAGAGTTACAGCAAAGCCAGGACAGGTTGCATACACTACAAAGTCACAAAGCAGCCAGCCGAGAGCACCAGAGGCTCAGGAGGTGCCAAAGAGAAAGAGCTGCTGGCAGGTTTTAACAGGCTCCCTCCAATGGAGATTTTTAAAAAGCACAAAATACCACAGCAATAAAAATGTAATGTGCTAACCTGAGGTAAACTTAAGAATGAGCTTCCAGAGGAAATCGTGCTGTTGATTTTCAGAGAGGCACAGCCCAAGCCTTATCCCAGCCTATCTGGCCTGGCAGTTACCAAGACCATTGGCACACTGCTTATCCAGTCCTCAACTACAAATATTAACCATCAAATTAAAATTCATTAAAAAAGGCTAGGTGGGTTATTGCTAGCAATTGTTAGAGGTGGTGACACTGTACCCTGTCAAACAGGTACATGTTATGCTGGATCCTACCAGCTACACTGCACTACCTGAATGTGATGAGGTATTGCTCGTTATTACCTGCGGAGAAAAAATAAGGGTGTTTCCAGCAACAGCAATATTATTGCTGTGTCACAGCTGACTAGAACCTCAGTTACAGCAGTGTATAAAGTTCTTGCTGTCTGTGTGTTCAGGAAAGATGAATTCCATCTGAGACAGTTAGAGAAGAGCCACAAAGATGGTAAGAAAATGGCATGCGTGATGCAAGAGAAAACTGATACAATTTACCCCAACAAAATTAAACTGGAGATAATACTTTGCTGTGATTTAATACCCAGGGGCGAATGCCGTGGCAGGAGAAGATCCAGCCAAGCTGACTATCAGCAGGAGAATGCTCTGGTACAGCCTGACCATAGGAGCAGTGAAACCAAACACCTTAATCTAAGACTGAGCCTTATTTTCAATTTTTTTACAGGCTTTAAATGGAATGTTCGGGCTTTTTTATTGTAAAAGTATTTTTAAAAAGGCCCATCCCTTTTCCAGTTCCTATATTTTACAAATTGCCACGCTGTGGTACTCTGTCAGCAGTGTTTCTCAGCTCTGCCAAGCTGCCTTCTGTGTATTGCACATTATCACGATGCATAATCCTCTGGTTTTCGGTAACATGGTTAGCCAAGGTGATGGGTGCAGTAGCAGCAGGCAAGAGATGATAACTTTTGTATGATCAAACTGCAGATTACTGGTCTACAGTCTAGTACACTAAAAGGAGAGAGCTGTAGCATTCTGTATTAACATTACATTAATATAGCACCATGTTTCTTACCTCATCGGGGAGAAAAGCATTGCTTTCTGCTGTATGCATTTTGCAATTTTTTGTTGTTAAAATAAGTTGAAATATTATTAACCAATACCAGTAGAATTTAGAGAAGGGTAAAACACAATTATGTGTGAAGCCTGTACTCATGGTCCATCCATCAAAAAGAAAACACACATTTTCCAGAAGTAGCAAATAAAATGATATGAAAATTCTTGGTAGTTCTTTCTAAATGTATATCCAAAACTGCTCATGTCCCAAATGCCTGCCTAAGAAGAGTGCAAAGGTGGTTAGCACAGTAACAGTGACCAAAAGATGATAATTACTGTACCATTCCTATGATCAAGTTGCAAATTAGAGGTCAAGACTGGGCCATATGTAGAGAGGACAGCATGGATCCCATCCTGACAGGATCTATCTTGTCAGGACTTATAAACAATAACAAAACTGCCAAGCCAAATGAAAAAAACATGAGTTGGACCTGAGTCACAATAATTATTTGAATTTTATGATATTTTTATATACATAATAGAACCTAGAAAGTGCATTTAACTCCTGGTTTGATAGCCCAGGTTTTTCCTGAAACCAGAAAAAACCTGAAACTTAATAAAAGCAATAGGGAATTGAAGAAACTGGCATTCACATGTCATCAGGATGTAGAAAAAATATTATGGGACTATGGGACTGAATTAAAGAGTGGCAATGCTGCCTTGACTGAAATAAACAAAATGCTTGTAGACCAATGATTTTAAAAGAAATGTAGATAAATGGCCTTTTCAGAACAATTCTGTTTTCTATTTATTAGTTACTACTCCTCTGTAAGGTAAGTTTGGTGAGAGATCTCTTTGATTTATGGAACACTTTCTTTGTTGCAAAATCCCATCTATAAACAAACAAATTTATTGCAACTTAAGCTGCTCTTGCTCCTATTATGCTGTCAGTTCCAATTAACTTCACTGTAATCTGGTACATCAGTTTATTATAACTGGCAGACACGGGTTTCTTCTCATGAGAACAAAGTAATGGATATGGGGAATGAAGACCTTTGTTTTTAATGCTGTAATCTGTTCTAATGCAGCAAAAACCAACAAGAAGAAGAAGAACAATGATGGATCCACAAAGCCTGTGGATGTGTCATGGTTTAACCCCAGCCGGCAACTAAGTACCACAGAGCCGCTGGTTCACTTCCCCCCACCCCTGTGAGATGGGCAGTAGAATCAGAGAAAAAGTAAAAACTCATGGGCAAATAACAGTTGAATCATTGAAATAAAGTACACACCAATAACAGTAATGAAAAGGGAGATAACAAAACGGGAGATAACAAAAAGGGAGAAAGGAATAAAACTCAAAAAACCCAAGCAATGCAAAATACAATTACTCACCACCCTCTGACCAATGCAAAATCACATCCTCTGACTGATGCCCAGCCTATCCCCAAGCAGTCATCAGCCCAATTCCAAGTAACACCCCCTCCATTTATATACCAGGCATGATGTTCTGTGGTACGGAATATCCCTTTTGCCAGGTCAGGTCAGCTTTCCTGACTATGCTCCCTTGTGCACCTCTTCACCGGCAGAGCATGGGAAACTGAAAAGTCTTTTGAGTTAGAGTTAAGCACTGCTCAGTAACAACTGAAACATCACTGTTATCAACATTATTCTCATGCTAAATACAAAACACAGCACTGTACTAGCTACCAGGAAGAAAATTAACCCTATCCTAGGCACAACCAGGACAGGATGTTGTCTACCTAGACTTTAGTAAAGCATTTGACACCATCTCCCCCAGCATTCTCCTGGCAGCTAAAGACTTGGACAGGTGCACCGTTTGCTGGGTGAAAATCTGTCTGGATGGCTGGGCTCAGAGAGTGGTGGTGAATGGATTTAAATCCAGCTGGTGGCCAGTCACAAGTGGTGTTCCCCAGGCTCAGTGTTGGGGCCAGTCCTGTTTAATACCTTTATCAACAGCCTGGATGTTGATCAAGTGAATTCTCAGTAAGTTTGCAGGCAACACCAAGCTGGGCAGGAGTGTTGATCTGCTGGAGGCTGGAAGGCTCTGCAGAGTGATCTGGACGGGCAGAATCAATTGGCTGATGCCAACTATATGGGGTTCAACAAGGACAAGTGCTGAGCTGCCCAGCAGAAAAGAGTCTGGTGGTACTGGTTGACAGCCAGTTGAAGATGAGCCAGCAGTGTGTGTCCAGGAGGCCGAGAAGGCCAAGGGCATCCTGACCTGTATCAGAAATAGTGTGGCCAGCAGGACCAGGGCAGTGATTGTCCCCCTGTACTCAGCACCAGTGAGGCGCCACCTTAATTACTGTGTTCAGTTCTGGGCCCCTCACTACAAGAAAGACACTGAGGTGCTGAAGTGTGTCCAGAAGGACAACACAGCAGGTGAAGGGTCTGGAGCACATGGCTTATGAGGAGCAGCTAAGGGAGCTGGGGTTGTTTAGGCTGGAGAAAAGGAGGCTCTGGGGAGACCTTATTGCTCTCTACAACTACCTGAAAGGAGGTTGCAGTGAGGTGGGACTTGATCTCTTCTCCCAGGTAACTATGATAGGACAAGAGGGAATGACCTCAGGTTTCTCCAGGGGAGATTTAGATTGGATATGAGACAAATTTCTTCACAGATAGAGTGGCTAAGCATTGAAATGTGTCATCCAGGGAAGTAATTAAGTCACCATCCCTGGAGGTATTTAAAAGATGTGTAGATGTGGCACTTAGGGACATGGTTTAATGGTGGCAGTGATGGTTTAAAGGTTGAACTCAGAGATCTAGGAGGTCTTTTCCAACCTAAACAATTCTATAGTTTTATGATTCTATGATTTCAGTGCTGACCTAAAAGAAGGACTGACATTCTTCTCACTGAGAAAATCCCTCTGTTCTGCACTGCTCACTGTAATAGTGATGGGTGCCGCCTTCCAACCCTCATCGCCCAGGTAGGTGACATGGAAAGTTTAGTTTAATAATTTTCTCCCATTGTTTAAACAGACTAAGTAGATTCCCTTTTTGCCAAATATTTTACATGGAATAAATCATTCGAGATCCTGGATAGTTATGCTGAAAGAATTAATTACTGCATGACAACACCTGTCATCACTTTTCCATTGCATCAAAACGCAGATCCCAAAGACAACTATAGTTGAATAAGTTAGTCTCTTATTTACAAAGCAAAAAGTAACTGTGCTCTCTAAAAACTTCAAACATTTGGTTTGATGGCTAATGTTAAAAAGAAATAAAGCAGTTTTTAGAATAAGTAAGAAGATAGTCTGAAATGTTTACTGTGGTTTGCTAAGCAGTTTTTCTCATGTGACAAAGCAAGCTTTCCTCTTCTTTTCTGGTTTGTGGGTCTAGTTTTCACAATGTCAGTGACACAGATGATACAGCCATGGGTCTACATCTCTCAGCTCTTCTCTCTTGTCTTACCAGAGGGACATGGGGGCAACAGCCAGGTCCTTCCTCTCCAGTAAGAACTGCACCTTACCTGTAGATTCCTACTTAGCCTCCTGACACAACCCTTCATTCAAAAGAGGCATGCCCCGAGGAGACAAAAACTGTTGGAAAGGTACAAACAGTGACCATGCAATTGCCTAGAGGGAGAAGAACATGGAGAAAGAACCTTGCAGGCTGACATCTTTATAGGAACAAAATAAGATATCAGTAAATCTCCTGTTCTGTAATGATCACAGGAGATACAATATCATTCTTAGGGCTGTCCTGTGCAGGTCCAGGAGTTGAACTTTGATGATGCTAATTATATTCTGTAATTCTGTGATCTACCAAGTACCAAAATCCTCCTTTTTGAACTACCTACTTTTAATGTGTATCTATTGTTTCTCAGTCCAGCATTTCACTAAAGAGCTATGAGGAACACTTAGATCTGGAGGTTAACAACTAGCATAGCAGTCATGACCAGTCACAAAAACCCTACTCTGTTCAAAACGTACTTGATGTTACAAGCATTCAGGAATTGCTCAAATAAATCCCCCAAGCAAACATTTCCTGCAGGGAAACAGGCCCTTCCACCTGTCTAAAATTTTGAAGAAAATGGACAGGCTGAATTATCCCTCAGAGAAGACACTGAAAACCCAAAGACTGTAAAGAAACCCAGATTAGACACTGACAGTCAAAGTGCTGTCCATATAGCTGCTGCACGCCATACCAGCTAGGCACACTCTCAATACACAGGCAAATTGATATGTTGCTTAACACCATTGAGGTTTGACAGGCATATTTACCTACAGGCTCAGAAGATCAAACAATGAAGAGCATTGAAGTTGTATGTTTAGCGCTGAGGAGGTTGATTTGTGTGCATTTCACAACATCTCAGGTTTTATATCCCTTCCAAACCTGTTTTTGAGTCTTTTCAAAGTACTCCTGAACATTCCCACTACTCACAGAAGTATCCGGTCCTCTTCCCAGTCTTGCTGACTCTGGAGTCTAATTGCTATTTCTTGGCAATGAGTCTCAATTTTCAGCTGTATGTTACATAAAATGCATTTCCTTTAATCTATTTGGAATTCACTCATATTTCATCTCTCTTACTCCTGTGTTGTGAGAAAGATAATAAAAACAACACATCCAACTGCTCTTAATGCTTTACTGTGTTGTGAAATTTTACACATTCCCTTTTGCTTATGCCATCCCAAATGAAAAAGCTCCAATCTTTTCATTCTCTGTGGAAGCTTAAATTCATTGAAGGAAGCGGAAGCAGCCCCTTTCTACTCTTCATATGTAAGAAGGGGGATCTGGGAAAGCTTTGCTACCTTTACAGTCAGAAGGGTACTGACATATCATGCCTGGTGAGGCATATCTAAAGACATAGAGATCAAATTGCTGGGCCAAGCATGTTCCAGAGAAAGCAGGCTTTTTTATGCATCAGCCTGAGGCATCATTAGAAAATAGTTTGCTTACAGGCTTCTTGGTTGTCAGATTGAGGAAGGCAATGAGTAAATTAGACTATTAGGTGCTTTCCTGGGTAACTCTGTGCTGTCAGTCACTAATAAAAGCAGTTCCCACCTCACATGTCAATGGGCGAAACATGAGTAATTCATTTAAGTCACCTTAAGATGCTTCTAAATCCAATGCTGCCTTTTTTCCTTTCAAGTTAGAAACTTTACTCCTCTTCTAAAGCATTGCTGAAGGCAAATGTTGCAGAGTTGTGCAAATCATTATCTTTCAAGCACATTTCTTTAGTTATTGTTAGGTTTCAACATTACAATTTCAAATCCATCTAAGAAATGTGTTTCCTAAAAAGAATAATGATTGCACTGGCCTAAGGAAAATATAAGCCTTGTTCTAGTGAAAGCAGAGACTCAGATTTCAAATGTCATTGTTTGCTCAGTACTTTTCACAGCAAAATCTTATTTACCATATTACAGATATGAAATTACAGAAGAACTGAAAACTGCCATGAATGGGTCTACCACCTATAACAAAACTCAATGCAAGTGAGAATCCTCTTCTCAAAAACCTTTGCAGGAAAGGGGACCCAAATGTCTCACGCATGTAATTTTTAAAGAGGACAAATTACAAAAACTGAAATACTTGGATTCTCCACAGCTCATGCTACTTTGTCTTTCCTCTCAGAGTCACTCCATCCCCTTGAGCAACATCAATGACTTAGAGAGGTCTTTTACCTTGTTTTGTAATGTAAAAACCAAATGCTTCATCTGAAACTAGAAACAATTCAGCTACTTCTGAAGATGCAATAAGAGAGTAAGGGCACAAATACATAGTTTTCTCATAAAGAAATGCAGATGAGCTGAATGCATCTAGATCAGGATCCCTACTGACTTTATCACACTTAGTGATCAAAAAGACTGAGAGCAGGAGTTATGGCAGTACATCTCTCCCTAATAGCTGTATATGAGTTTGTTACTGCTCCAGCAAGAAGTAAGTTGTATCAACTGTGAAAATTATGAGCTAGGATTGACTATCTAAGGCCATGAAGAAAACAGACAGGGCTGAGTGGGACAGACTTTGGATAAACCACCTGCCTTGGGAACCCAAGCCAATGGCCCAAACCCTGAGTATGCATATTCATGGTATCCAAAATATGCAGACTAAATAGCTTAGAAAAGGCTCAAATGATCCCAGGAAGCAGCCTGCTCCTGCACGGCTGCAAGGCACGCTCACTGCCCAAAGTCTCATGACTGAGATGGTGGGCATACCCACTGTGTGCCTTGTCCATCCCCAGGCCAGCCCTTTCTGGTTCTGGGTGCTTCAGCAGCTCTGGTGCAGCCCCCACACACCACTGGAGGGGCTTGAGGTTCAGAGGAGACTTGCCACCTTCAGCCCTTTGGGGATCCATTTGGGCCTGATGCTGCCACTGGAAAGAAACATGTCTGAAGACTTGACTGACAGTCACAGATTTCTCCGTGGTGATGAGAAGAAGGGAAAAAAAGATCAATAATATTACAGTGCTACATGTTGAAAAGAGTTTATAAATAGAAGCTGTAAGTGCTGTCACATAAACAACAAAATTGGCAAAATATCACTTTGGTTTTGCTCAGTACCTTTTTGGGATTGAAAACCTGTGTCTTATCAGTGTTCTCTCTCCAGTACAGAAGAACACAGACATCAGGAACATCAGGAAAGAAGGAGTGTTGAAGGATGATTAAGGCAGAAATGCTTCATAACTCTTTAGTGAAAAGCTGGACTGAGAAACAATATATATGCATAAAAAGTAGGTGCAGTATCAAGTCCTGTGGGGATCCATAATCCATAAAATAACCAGAAAATAAATTTATCTAGAGACTGTTGTCAAAGTCAAGAGAAATACGCTATGATAAGGTATTTCACAAAATTCAAGACTTCAGCATCCACAAGAGTACCACCTTACTGCTGGCCAAGGGATGTAAGCTACTCACCATGCTGTGACCCGTGAAACTAATGAACGTGCCCCTGTGGCTTAGTCTTGTAGTTGAATTGTCTCTTAAAGGATGAACTTGTGATGAAGTTTGCCCTTCAGCAAACCTCTGATGATATATCTCTCTTCCGTTCACTTTGACTGAAGTTTATAGGAATGTCCAGGACACCGGGGATCTCAATCCCTTTAATTCAGAGGCCAGTGGGTTCAAAAGCTGTTTGTGGATCATTAAGACACACACATATGTGCAGACAGCAAGTACTGTGCTTGCCTTGCCTTCCCAGAAAACTAGCTAAAACCAGACACTCTTCTCATCTGCTTATGAAAGGAAAGCATCCAAGAGAAATGTGGACAAATATTTTGCGGAACTGCTGCCCACTTCTTTTAAATAATTGCTGCATTAAGGGAAGTTGGAGCAGCCTCAGAGATCAACACATAGTTCAGATTTCATGAATAGCTGAGCTTGGAAAGCCAGGAAGTAAAACAGTCCAAAAAGGCTGTAGGTGGTCAAGCACATCTGCTAAGCCACTTGAACAGGATCAGACTGTGAAAACCTAACAGTGAAAAACAAAGTAAGAGACCAGCACTGCAATGGCAATAGGACATAGAGTCTTCCTCTTCTGTGCCATTTGCTGACAAAAATGTCCCAAGTCCTACAGAAAGACAGCTGTGAAACTGTCCTGCAGAAAGGCATTGGAACCAAAGTGATGCACAGAGAGGTGCTTTTACACCATTTAATGCCTTCTAAGCACATATTTTATATATGTGCTTCCAACGTAAAAGATAACAAATAGCAAACAGACTTTGCTGTCAAGAGCCATTTCCAACCTGTCTAACTTCATGAAATTGTTTCAATAAACACAAACAAAAAAATATAAAAGGAAGCTAATACTTTAGTAATCTTCACAGTCTTTGGTATTCAGTCCTCTGATGACCCAAAAGGAAAATAATTGTATGAAGCTGGGTATGTGACTGATGGTATTTTTGTCACTTTTCCTCTAGTAATCTTGTACAATGTGTTATGTTTGTGGTTTACAACTTAGATAAAAACAGACCAGCATCCTGAAATACAGGATTTATAAATGTCAAAATATAAGCAAATTTGCTTCCGCACTATCAGATTATTTATCTTATTAACAACTAATCTGATTACATAAGCTCTACGTGCTGCACACTTATAAACCACATTATCAGCTCCATTTAACTTTAGTCAAAATCATGCCCTAACAAGTATTTATCAAGACAATATGAATGACATCATACTTTTTTTTGCCATAAGGTGTTTTACAACTCATACCTGGCTAGACAGTGTTTATTCCTCAAACCCTTCTGTAATTACAGATATTGCTTAAGCATCTCGTGTGTGTGCTAGTGCTCTAAATGCTCCGTGTAAACACACCTTGGAAAACTGACTTACCACCTGTGGGGAAAATGATATCATACTTCCTAGGTGGTATTACCATAAACCCTCAGTTCACATTTGCTTGTAATATGAGACATGGGAAACACATGCTGCATGTAGCTAGAAGAAAAAAAAAAATGACACATATCACTTTTTAATCGTTTCAAATTTCCACAGCACAGCCAAGTTTTTTGTAGTGGTTTTTTTTGGTGTAATGTTCTTTACTAATGATTCTTGTCTTCATTCTCACTCACAATCTTTTCAAGCTGGTGTTCTCATTGTAGCATATGCCTCTCATGCTAGAAGACACCAGCTTGGCCATGGAAGAGAATTTTAGTGAAAATAAAGGAATCGGCCACATATACCATGGGAAAACTGGTCTACTGTCAACACACAGGTCTAGTCTGAATCCTCCCAGCTGCCTGAAGAAGGTCCAAATCAAAAGAAATGCTACTGCATGTGCTAAGCCAGAGAAGATTTGTGTGGCCTGAACACATGAAGAACCTTCCTGGGATACAGAAATGCCTTGTAACTTCCACTAAATCCCATAACAGTCCCACATTTCATGTGGTTCATAGAGAAAGTGTCTGATAATTGGGTGCAGTAATTAAATGAGTCCTCCACAACTGCTATGAGCAGAGACATTTACCATGGTCACAGAACTACTGCACTTCTATCAGCTTCAGAGAGGGAATTCATCCTAGTAGGAATTGATCTCTGCATTAGAGTCTTTCATATCTGCCCAGTTTTCATCATTGCCCTCTTTCTGCTTTCTGTACAAAACAGCACAGCTGTTTTGAATGACAAAAGATATGCCACTGAAACACCAGAGACAGTTTCTGAAAAGACTCACACAGTTACTGAAGCAAAGAAATGAAAGATAACTTTGATGAAGAAGATGGTCCTACCTTTATACTCTACCTAAATACACGCTGCTGTGTTTTTCCAGCATCAAAATAGGCTAGCTGGGAGATGAGAAGTCAAGAATAATGAAACTGTTTTCCAAGAAGATCATAAAAATATCTCCTGCTAAAGTAGAAATAGCTGCCCCTGGGGACACATAAACCCCTGTGTCATTCTTGTGGAAACAGGAAATACTTTCAATTATCACAACGCTGTTATGTTAAAACAAATAAGAAAAACAATGAAATTCAAAGATAGGTACACATTCACTGATTAACCATTATAACTACTTCACACTGCATTTGTTAAGCTTTTTTCATTACCTCACAAGATCTTGCTTCAGGACATATGATATTGAAAAGAAATTACTTCCTGCTCAGAAAAGAGAGCTACAAGCTAATACAAATAACAATCCTGGAGTGATGTGTCATAAGATTTATCTTAAAAAATAAAATATTTTTATTCTACTCACTTGTACTTTTTTGGGTATTCCATCTGGTTTTAGAGCAAAAGTAACACAGAGAAATAACAAGGTGTCTGGAATAAAAATGAACAAGAATCACCATAACTCTGGGAGCTATAATTTACACAGAGAATGGGGGGCTCCATCTAGATGAGACTGAGGGGAGACACCACGTCAGATTTCAAATATACACAAGACTGCAGACAGAAGAACCTATTCACTGGATTCCTAACAAATAAAAAGTGATGTGTCTGAACTGCAAGAAAGAGACTCGAAGCATGGCATTTTGCAAAGGACAATAAAGCTCCAGATGTACTGTCAAAGGACAAAGTGGGATCTCCAGAGGAAAGGGTTTTCAGGACAGCTCAGACACACATCTGTTGGAAGTATTACAGGCATATTTGAACCATGTTTGGCTGCAACGGGGTGGTCTGTGTTATCCTTGGAGATCCTCCTCAGCATCTCTGTAGTTCTTCTTGGCAATTTCCAGCTGCAGTTTCCAGCCGCTTGACCTCCGAGGCTGCTCACTCCACCTTGTGTACAGGGACACAAAGCCAAGGAACAAGGGGTCACAGTGGGGAGCTCCATGTCCCCTGGATGCTGACACATGTGTTGCTGGTACTGTGAGCCATGCACCTGCAGCCAAGGCTGTGTCTTCAGGTCTCTGCAGGTGAGCTTTGTGTGGGTTTCCTCTCCCATGAGTCAGGGCATGGCCACATCCAGGAGAATTAGAGTTGTTTGTCCCAGATGACACAGGTGTAACAAAAGATGCGCTCCCTGACCACATGTGGAGTTGACTACTTTTTGCCACAAGTACTTTTCTATTTTTTCTACATTTGGTGTTTTAAATCTGTGTTTTCTTGACAGATTTCCCAAAAGAGTTTATAACAGACGCCAAGACAGTGTTTCAAGTAGTGCGAGCCAGTTTCAACAGCCAGCTTCAGCACTTGGCATTAAGATTGAAGTGAGTGTGGTGCCTATCTGATATTAATACATATCTGTCTTGTCAAAACAAAGTTTGGGAAACAGCAGAAGCAGGTGAATGTATTTATTTCTCCTGGTGTAGAAGATGTTTGGGTTTTTTCTCACATTTTTCTTAATAAGATAGAAAATATCTGTCTAAAGTTATCCATCAGTGGGAACACTTGGTAAGAGTCTGCCTGAATGTAAAAAGATATTAGGTATAACAGGTAATGCCAGACAAAAGTATACAAAAAAAAAAAAGAAGATGAGTCTGTAGATAAAGTACAGGAACAGAAGTAATTAAATTCGGTTTTACTGCCAAGCAACTAAAAAATGTCAGGGATGGCCTCTGGAAAGTCCCTAATCATGTTGTTTCAGTGTTTTGCTCTCTAAAATGGAATTTTAATAATTACTCACCTCACAAGTGTGTAGCACTCCTATGCTTAGGCGTGATTGCAAAAGAGTCTGCGATTAGCTCACAAAAAAATGTTATTCACGTTATTATCATTATAATCTGTGTACATTTATGCAAATACATCTCTGTCCCTAGGTCACTTATTTCAGATGCTGGCTGCAATTTAGATGTAAATAACTTCTTACTCTTAGAGTGTGAGCTTAGTACAATTGATTGACAGAGTTGCTTTACTTATTACAAACTGTTTGGCTGTTTAATCTGAACAGTTGCCTAGATCTTAAATCAAGAGCAAATAGGGAAGAGCTCTTTCAAAATAAATCGTGTAATATGTAACAAGGATGCTGTAGAGCAAAATATGTTGAGAAGAGGTACATTGAAACCTCAGGAAACAACCTTTTTTAAAATGACCAATGTCAACTTAGTAAACAGAATCCATGTACTTACCTGTTGAAATAACAATTTCATCTGACTTTAATGGAAGAGTAAGAATTATGCTCCATACAGAACAAGTCAGGCAACAATTCAATAATACAACTCCACAAGGCAAGCATACTTGTAGTATAGATCTAAAATACCTGGCTATGCAAAACTTCCACAAGCTTGCTCTGTTAGTTCAGATAAGTCCAGACTATTCTGAAGATCCGTGGTCATCTATGCAAAGTTAATGCCAGACTACACAGGATTTCTTTTGTATTGTTCTTATGGGTATCACATCTCCTTATACAGCTGGCAGAGTGTAAAAACTGTGACAGAATAAGCTTATCATGCCATATGATCTGACAGCATACTGAGGTGGCACTAGCATGCACCCATGGATCTTACAGCTCAGCATTCTGGGAGACAATTGGCCAGAGAGGTGTGTTCATGCTGCACTACTTCTTTGACTTCCAAGAATTAAGAGTTTAAAGGAAAGTTTAAATGAAGGGCTTATGGTTGTTAATGTCACCAGAAAGGAGGACTGCTTATAAATGGGAACATTAAAAACCACAGTAAAATCATCTAACAAGACCGTCAACTAATAGGATTGAAAAAATACTCAGATATGAGTGACATTACCAGAACAAAGAAGAGGCAACTTCAGACCCCTGCAAGGGAAGAGGTGTAAGGACTTGCACAGAGCAGGGAGCTGCCTGGCTTCCACCTGCAGTGTTTGGTACAAGTGCACTAGAGTGTATAAAAGTGCACCAGGGTCACTATCATCTCTCCTCTGCAAAGACATCTCATGCCACAACAGTCCTGAAATGAGCCACTGTCAAACTCATTCACACCAATCAAAACAGGGTAGAACCATGTACATGACAATGGCAGCACAGAAATATTTTTCTAAGTTACCAAAACCTCAAATAGGGAGCCTTTTCCAGTGCTCTGTTGTCTTGGTATGAAGTTTTTCCTACGTTTAAATCTCATGTAATGATCATGTAAGTTTTGGCCAGACATCCATCAGAGCTAGAAAAATAGCTTCAGTCCTCATTACTTTTTAAGACACCCACCTAAGTACTGAAGTCTGTATCAGCCTAAGCAAGCCAGAGAGTTTCCATCTCTTAAACTTTGCTATAGTTCTTGCTGCTCTGCTCTTATCTCTAAGATAGCCCGTCCAGACATCTCTTGAATACAGTGCTTTCATTAAATTTGACAAAGTCCCTGATGCTTGTGCAGAGGCCGCTTTCTCAGGCAAGGTTGCTGCTCAGGGGCATGAGCACTGAAACTACTATTAGATAGATACCATTAACCAATCTCATTTGTCCTGCTGTTACTTCATCTTGTTGGTATCTGGCCTTCCCTGCAGTATACCCAAACCACTTGGGATACTAAGCCTGTTTCCCATCCTTGCAGCCTGAGGAAGCCTTCCTCTGTAATTTGAATCTATGTGGAAATACTGAATTAAACCAAATGGCCCATCATTTCTCTTGATTGGAATAACTTAAAATGTTATGCTGCTTAAGTCAAGAGGATAAATTAGAAGATGTTGTTTGTCAAGATTTTTCATTCTCAACATTTTAAGAAAGCTGCCATGAAAAACTGTTTAATATGAGATTGGCACCATCACTTTTTTCCACAGGCACTATATAAATAGTGAAACTGTTCATGTGCTGCAACCAGTTCTTAGTCACACCTACTGAAACCATCTGTATCTCTCTCCTCTCTCATGCCTGGACTAGGCACTCTTTTGAAGTGACTTCCCACTCACTCTACCTCAACAGCAGTGAGTGCCATGCAGGCAGAACATGAAAACAGCAATGGTAAATAACACTACAGCAGATTGTTACTGCTACTGTATTTTACATATGTACTGCTTCAGACTTGGCATCCATTTCTGTGGTCCCTATCCAGCTGAAGATGACAGTAACTGGTTTGTCCTTCTGATCTAATGCCAGATTCCTACCTGGGAATTTAGTATTTTCTGAAGACAGAAGGCATAACCCATGCTCAGTAGCCAAAGCTTTGCAACATCATCATTGCAAATGCTGATTATTAGATTAAATATCCTGAAATAAACTCAATCACTCTAATAAAAGAATGGAAAACATTATCTTCAGTAGAACTTTCTCTTGCATGTACAAGTGAAACTTCTTTACAGCTTCTTCATACCTGCCTCCTCACACTTCTCTTCTAATAACATAACCCAGGATTATTTTATTAAAGCAAAAGGAAAATATTTTACCATGCTTGTCACATGATCTTTCAAAGCTTGAATGCTGGTGGGCTTTCTTGCCCGGGGGCAAGGGAAAGGTCAAGGCACAGAAATACCCAAGTCTTCTTCAGCTTTCGCTCGGGGATACAGTTTATTATCTAAACATCAAATTCATAAAGTAACACAAAGCAAAGCTATTCCCTCATCCAAAGCCAGCTGCAGGGGCTCCCAGGCTTTCCATGCCAGAAAAAGGGCACACATCTTCATCTAAACCCCTGATGAATCAAGTGACAAGCAGGCAGCCTGTAACCCTTTCGTGACTGTTTAACCCTGTCACAACAGGGTTTGCTGTTGTGAATGCTTTATTCCTGGGCTGAAGCAGACAGTTTTACACTCTTTCAGGTTTCTAAGTGCACAACACTTCCAGGTTGGGTTTTGAGGATTTTTTTGTGCCTCAGTACTTACAGCAACATTAGATAATTTTGCTAAACTTATTTAAAAATCAGGCTGGACTGCAATACGTGTTGGGTTTTGATTTTGTTTTTGTTTTTTTGTTCAGTTGGGGTTTATTTGCTTGGATTTTTTTTTGATTGAACCCTTTCTTCCTCAGAACAAGCCTGTATGTATATATACATTTTCAAAAATATACTGACCACAGAAAGACCAACTGTATGTTTAAGAGTTCACAGCTTCTGAGAAGTTGCTATTAGATGTGAAATTTCTACACTCATCCAAAGCATCTAGAAAAATGGGGAAGAATTACAATGCAGATATGCAAAGCTGGTATGTATTTTGGATGCTTAGAACTGAAAACCATGACAGCAAATGGTAAACTAATAAGGAAAAAGAGAGACTTTAGCATAAAATCAGTTCCTCAAAAGGGCAGATAAACCGCAGGGCTGCAAACAAGAAGNGAGATGGATTTATTTTGAAGGATGCTTCAGATAATGCTTTTTGCAAGTGTACCATGGTTGCCTGATGACTGCAGGCTTGTGAAGGTGGAACACAACGTTGGATCATTTGACTTAAAAACATGAGTAAAAACTCAGTCCCTCAGTCACTATCCTGCAAACATAAACATCATTTACCTGTATGCTGGCTGTACAAGGTCTATATTAATAAGCTAGAGAACAGTAGAACAGATACTGGGCAGATCCACACACAATCATCACACCAAATTTTATGGGGAAGCTGAGGCACAGAAAAGATTAAATGTGCTTCTGTTCAGAAACATGAACTTACACAGCACTCTTGTTGCACTAGGTCCATTTTGTTTACTGTTACTTTAACGTTTTATGAGGCACTCACTTGTAAGAGTAGCACCTGACTTCCTGTGACTTGTCCCACTGTTTCTGAGAGAAGCGTGAGTAGCAAGATCTCTCCCTTAAGTTCCATAAAACTTCATTTAACTCATTTTCATTTCTCTGGAGATAAGAGGTGGAGCTGAGAATGAACAGGATCTTTTCCCTTTCCTGAACCTCCAAATGAAATGCCTAATTAATTCCTCTGGTTCAGCCTTTAACACTGGGTTAAGACTGATGCCATTAATAAAACCACTCAAGTTTCAGACCTCAAGGTTAATTTGTCTTCATACTTGAAGACCTAGTTAATTTGATGTGAAATCTCTGAAATGAAACTTTTAACAAATGTTGCTGGGCTTTCCCTGTGGATACTTTTAAGAGTGAGCAAGTCAGTGCGAGAGCTCAGCACTGGACCTCACATCTCCTTGCTGTAACTACATCTCTTCTGCTGTAACCACTAGACTAACTACTCTCTCTTCCTTTCCTGCAGGACCAGGCAACCCGTGAGTGGTGAATATTCTTTAAACCTTACTAAGGGAAGCTAGGTCAAATGAAGTTTCTCCAAACAGAATGGGGCTGAGTCCCATGCAACAAAATGTGGATCCCCTCTCTATCACAGGCCCCTACACCTCAATAGAGCTGCACCCCTGCAGATGCTGCACTGACTCCACTGCCATGAATTATCTCACTATAGCTTCCTCCTCCACCTCCAATCTTCTCCCTGCCATGCAAGACTATGTACAAACAGGGAGATGTAAATATCCTACCTGTCTTTTTGGCCTAGTTTTCAAAAAGTTTTCATGAGATGAGTTGCAGGTGCAGCCATGAACAAACTCCAGCCTGGATAACGTGGTCATATATTCCTTGCCTGAAGAAAGGGTAAGACTTGGTCTCTACACAAAATTGCAATATAGGCCTTTACATAACCGGTGGATTAAGAAGGAACCAAATCAGGTTCTGTCACTTTAAAACTTTCCTCCACCCTCCATCACCTTCATCCATCAGTTGCCTGCAGCATATATGTTGAGGAATCGCGTGCAAACCTTACCATAACCCAAGGCTTAACATAAACTATACTCTTTCAGGTCATTGGCAAATAACAGGTATATCCGGTTGTGCCTTTGTACTCGCCTGCACGCAAATTAAAAGCGCATGTAAAGTTACAATAATCAAAGTCAGTCAGGGGGAAGGGGAGGAGAGCAGTGGAATATAACCAGGGGATCAGGTTATTTATCTTCACAGGGAAGCCACCGCGAGAAGCCTCCTTGCAGCCATGTACACCTCAAAAGAAAGATGGGGCAAATCTGGCTTTTGGCCAAAGCCATCACCTACAGTGCCCTAAACTGTGCCTAAACCTGCCTTCTGCCTGCATCTGGTAAAGACACTGTTACCTCCACTGTTGCCACCTCTTCCCCATGGTGCTGCACAGCATTTTAAGCTTCCTCGTTGGCTGCGGGGTGAGAGTGTTTCTGTGGGAGACAACAATGTCCAAGATGGACTTTGGGCTTTCCTCAATGGAAGAATTTTGTTCTCATGGTCTCAGCTACTGCTGCTTTCACTCTTGAGGTGAATGTGCATATCCACTGCAATGCTGCTACTGCAGTTGCTTCAGCCCCCATTCCCTGACAGAGCCAGCTACTCTTCTGCCAGGGTGGCCCCAGATCTGCCCTGCCACCTCAGGGCAGGCACAGGCTCCCGCACTGCTCTCCCTTCTGGAGGAAGCCAGCAAGCCTTTGTGCAGCCACCCTGAGCTTGGCTGTGGGTTGCTTGGGAAAGGGAAGAATTTATGGCAATTTTTTTTTCAGTCTTTCTCCTTTGGCGTGCCATGAGATTAACAGACATTAGCAAATGCCTCTTCCCGGAGTGCTGTGACAAGATGAAACCTGCCCTGACTGGCACCTGCAGTCTGTTCCCTTGTGGTCTTTGATCTGCCATTGCTGAAGGTTAGAAGACCTGAATGGCTCAGAAACAGACACTTCCTTGGGTTTGCTTTCAAATGCTAGGAGCAACCTCTATGTGTCAAGACCATTTTCTCTCCCTGAAAAATTTACTAGGAGGACTAGAGGAAATCTTTACTGTTACTATTTGTCTTCTTACAGGAGAAGTCAACCGTCTGGATCAAAATTGCCACCCTTACATAGTGTAAAATTCACTGACCACAGATACCACAGAGGGAGTTTCCCTTATTCCATTGGTTTGAATATACATTCTTCAAGTCTTTCTCAAAAATGTGCAAACAAATAACTCCCATTTCCCATACCGCAGGGAAGAGTATGAATAATTCTATAGGTTAGAGTATTACCTGCATACATCCCAGTCCCTAGAATTTGAGTAATTTCATTTACCACTGAAATGCAATTACTGCTGGAGGCAAATACACCAAACGTTTGCACAACAGAGCAGAGGAAGCCAAAAATGCCTTGCTGCAGAGGAATGTGCAAATGTTTCCTCAGCTGAATGTCAGTAGCCAAATCACAGAAGGTCCTGGTTCAGATTCATGCATTTCCACCTGACAGTATGCTTTGGTGAAGCCAGTGTACCATAACCACTGTTTCGGGTGGATGATCTATCACTCTGCAGCTTCTTCACAAATACTAGTCAACATTTTATTGACCTGCACTAATGGAAGGGGGAAGGGGGTATGAGCATGTTTCCTGACTCATTTGAGCAGGGCTATCTAAGGGTGACATTTACAAGAAACTTCTTGACTGACACAAAATTTATTAGGTCCGTAACATGAATCTCCTTTGGGAAATCCCAGCTAAAGGCCTGTCTCTTCGTGATTAAAAGCTAGGGAACATCCTCATGACAGACAAAATTTTGTATTCTTGTTTAGTTTAGCTGCCATTTCAACAATCAGTTTGTGACCCATATCACCTCCTCTCTCAGAGTACCTCAGAATCTGAAAGAAGCAGTACTAACGATAATTTTTTTTTTAAAACACTTCCCATTATAAAATTTCAAACTTCTGGAGAAGAAATTACCCCAGGCCCTATGGAGTCAATGCTTAATAAGCAAGTCTGATGCACCCACATGAACATGCAGGTAAGCACAGCAGGCTTTTCACAAGTTGGAACAGAAGCACAAAATAGAGACACACACTGCCAGCACCACGAAAACACGGCATGAGCACAGCTAGCCAAGACCTGCTAGTCTGACTTTAAGTAAGAAAGCAGATTAGATAGATAGATAGATAGTAGATAGATAGATAGATAGATAGACAGACAGATAGATAGATAGATAGATAGATAGATAGATAGATAGATAGATAGATAGATAGATAGATAGATAGATAGATAGATAGATAGATAGATAGATGTACACACACTATACTAGATCCCTGGCATCAGTTTCTGAACTTCTCTTAGATGTTTGCAGCCCTGTCCAAGGGCTAGTAGCAAGGTAGGAAATACTGTAACTGGGAACTCATGCCTATGTGCAGCTCCCTTACCTAGATCAGACATGCATCCCCTGCTACATAGCCAGGATTATTTTCTGAAGGAAGGAGAATTCTGAAATTCAACTTGGATTGATCTAGAGCTTGCTAAATTCAAGTTGTGTTGCCTATTTTAACATTTTTACCAGTTGTTCTGCTGTCAAGGCACTGAAGAATGGTACACACTCAATAAAAATTAAAGAACCCAGGTTACCAATACTTGTATCATGGAAAATTATTGGTTGGGAAGTGGTGAGCTGAACACTTCTAGGCTGGGATAATCCATGGCTAGGACACCTAGGACACAAGATAGGAAAACCCAGGTTCTCATCAAAGAACTCAAGGTTTCTTCATTCTATCGGTATGTGCTTTGCTATGTTTTCTCTCTGCAGGAGAGTCAACTCTTTGCAAGTGTCTACTTGCATGGAGTTCCCTTAGCTGAAGTCTCTGGGTCCTCCATTACTTATAACTTCACCAAACTTTAATCATTTGGTCTGAAATTTTCTATCCCCCCAAAATCCATATGTTACATTGTAATCTTTGGATATGTTCAGTCCCAGTTGAATGTGTTCCTGAGAACAAGGAAAATAAGTGTTCATATTTAAACATTATGGGGGCCTTTTCTTTGAAAAACATTGTAGCCTCAGGCTCTAAAGCAGGGACTTGACGTTGGCCTGGGTAATGTCTTATCTCCCACATTTGTACCTTTTGCTCTTCTGTTAATAATTTATTCAAATTTAGACAAATGTCCAAACTCTGAAAAACTATGTTTTGCACATCCATAGTAAAGACTTTGTAGAACTTCACAGGTAAATCTCAAAAATCTTCACTCCCACAGAACATGCTTCTGCCTGTGAGTAAAGTACACTTTGTTTCAGCTATAGCCCAGGACTGTTTTGAACTAGCATCTGTCACTACTCTGAGCTTACAAGCACACTGACATTTTGTAAAATGGCAAATACTAAAATCTTAAGAGTTAATAAAGCAATTGCACTACAAACTTTGTACCCCCACTGCTAAGACAATACCAGAAAAAGTCTGGAAAACAGGTGAAATATATTATTACTGCCTGTTAACATGATAATGATATTGGTCCTAAGCAACGCTATTATTTCAAAACTTTGGAGTGACCTAGCACATCATACAGGCTATAAGATTTCTATAGCTCAACATAAAGATGGACCTTGGCAACACAGCTCTTGGTTCTGCAAACCTCAAAAACAGTGTGAGGATTCAGAGCTACCAGATGCCCTTTGCTAAAGAGAGAGTGTGAGCAGGCAAAGCCGTTTGTTCACACATCACATGTTGAGGACAGGTAAAATAATGCACACCTTGAGCAGTGTCTAAACTTTCCTAAATGTCTTTCAATCCATTTTCTTCAGGGTACTTACTTCAGAATGTTTTAAGAACATTTGTACAGCATCCATACAAAGACACACAGAAAATACCACATGAGGTCCCAACAGCATGTAAATTAGATTTTGCTCTTTTGCCTCATAACAGAAGGCAGTTTGAAAAGGCTTCTCAAAAAGTAGTGACGAAGGTATCAGCTCTGCGTTTTCCTCTCAAGAAAGACTTAGCCATGTGATTTCATCTAATACTGTCAAGAAAAGACAGCAAACTTTGGAAAGAAATACTGGTAGGAATTTGGAAGTGCAAGATTAAAAGTCTCAGAATCAAATTTGATGCCTGAATTAAGTATAACACTGTGTCCTCATTTCTGTAACTATACCTGTGTGTTGCCTGTGTGGAGGCAGGCTATAATATATGCCTTTAATTTGCAAGTAACATGGAAAATGCAAACAGATGGAGAGGCTAGCATTGAGCTGAGCCCCAGCAATTTCTGGGAGGTTCCTTGCCTTCCCACAGCAGCTGGGGGAATTTGGCTCAGAATTAGAAGCCCAATTTAGGCTTTTGAATAGCGAGGCAGAATTGAAAATATAAGCTGGGAAGTCAGTGGGAATGCAGGGAAGAGTGAAAGTCCAAAGAAAGCTGCAAGTTAATGAAGGTTAAGAATGTGATATGTAACCACAAATACATATGCTTTAAAAAGCATACCACAAATGCTTTATTTTAGGCCACAGTGAGTGGCCTAAACAAATAACCCTGAATCATGGAGCTGCAGCCAGTTCCTACATATGCCTGACACTCTGGGTAGCACTGAGGATGTGGTTCCTTCTATTTTGCTTACATCTCATACTTGGCATAACAGGAAATCTGCGAAACTGAGCAAAACCAGGAACCTGCATCAGACGTGATCTCCCCATCATCCACACTTGTGGTACCACCATCTCAGGTTTGCTTTAACACTGAGCAATTCAGTACCCTGTAGATAAACCCGAGGAAGCAGGGACATCTAGATTGTACAGAGTAGTAAGCACAGATGGTGACCACAGAGCTAGCTGCCCTGAGGTGGTACTGTGGCTGGACTGAGTGAAAATCTTCTGCTCTGGGATCTGAAACTACTTGAAGCATAATGGTAACTGCGTCATGCTGGATTGCCACATAAACATAGCCTGAGCAGGCTGTTGTAAACACAGAGGCTTCTGATTCTAATTGTAATCTGCATGTTTTAGTGGTGATTTTCCTGACATAGCAGTATTGTTGAGACAAGAGTTGAACTCTAGAGGTGCATGAGTACATCTGTACAATTGTAAGCAGCGTGAAACAGTAGGATATTGCATTTGGTTAAATTTCCAAGTATTTTGTGTTCTGTACTTACGCTACTTGTTTCTTCATCTTATGTACTATTGTGCAACACTCAGAAACAGACAATCAGTAACAATATTGCCAAGGATTATTTATTGAAGAATGGCTTGGATCGCTCTACAAACCATAAACAATTTGTACAAGCTCTACACTGAAGCAATCCCAGGATAAAACATTGCTCAACTGTCAAATAATCCACCTCAAGATTTTGGAAAATTAAGAGAGAGGAGGAAAAGACCCATAGTCCCAGGTATGGGAAAGAGAAATCTACTGTGGGAAGGCTTTCCATGGGAAGCTGCAAAGGAAGAGGTAAGGAAAGAGAACAAAACAAGGTGAAGCCTTTGAGAAATTCCAGTTGCTGCTCATGAGGATTTATGAGCACCTTACCAGTATCCAAAAGCAAAAACAAGGGCTGCCATAGTTAGAAGCAAAGGTGAGAATGGAGTCTTCAAAGCCTTATTTGGTAAGCAATTCTTAACACTTGTAAAAATCTCTTAGGGGTTAAGGGGTATTCTTGGAAAAGGGAGGACTGTGGCAGAGACAAAAATTTCCTCTCAAAGGTCAAATGAAGACTCTAGGTTCTATAATTCCTTCTTCTTTATGAAGCTTTTGCCTTCACAAGAAGGACTCTTGTACACATACACAAAGTACCTTCATTCAGAGTCATAGAGGTATTGATGTCCCCATAAACTCTACCAGCTCCCTGCTTCTGTCATTCCTATCAAATCAATCTACTTTAAAGAGATTAGGTCTGAATTCCTTTCCTTTAATCCCAAACTCACTTGCTAGTAGCCCTTCAACTCATTTTCTCTTCCATATATTACATCAAGTAGGGTTTTCTAGACCTCAGAAATAATTCATTTTAGGTGGCACACATTTTCAGTGATTCAGTCTTCAGTGCTTAACAAAACTAACTGACTTAGGAATTTGGGACCTGCATCTCAATTAAGTCCTCAGAACTGAGAAAAAAAGAAAATGGCATTTTCAGTTCTGAACTTCTGCACTTCTGCAAGCAAAAGAGGTGAGAAGAATAAATAAAAAGGTAGGCAGGAGGGCAATTTGTAGAATATAACAGAGACCAAAGGCCTGATCAGGCATTGCCTTAATTTTTGTACATTTTGCACCTTAATTTTTCATTGGTGTGACAAAATGCTTCACTCAAACTATGCTTGATTGCAAGGGACTAATCAAGGTCACATAGAATCAGAGCCTAGAAAATTGGGTGAACATTCATTGTGTACAGTCAAAATAGTACTCAGGCTGTAATAAATGTAATAATAAGGCAAAACTGTAAATAGTACAGGGACATCAGCTGGTACTATCACCATAGAAGAAAATATCTAAAATAGGGTTTCTCTCTTTCCTGTCTAACAGTTACAGAACTCCAGAAGACCAAAGAGAAGCGAAATAAAAAATAATTAATGTTTTCTTACAGCATAAAACAAAGTGTATCTTGAATTAGAATTCCTGGGCTTGTGCCTTAAACTGTGAGTTTGCAGGTCATGATAGTGGAAATGTGTTACTCTGTACTGCCTGCTAGCAGCCAGGAAGGCAATCCCCTGCAATACAACTAGTTTAATTGCTGAACAGAAGAAAGGATTTAAGGACTTACTAACCAGAGCTGTAATGCCTGGAGTTTAAGCAACTTATTATGACAGTCGCCATGAAAGGGGCAAATTTACCTGCCAGCAACAGCAAACACCCAGCACTATAATCCAGAGCTCAGATAACTGATCCAAGCTAGTCCTTACACCCCAGTTCCAGCATCCAGAACACTCTTTGCCAGGAGAAGCACATGTCTCTGCTTTGACATGAGACAGATAAAGGAGGGAATGGTGGCTGCCACGATGGGACAGGCTACTTTTCCACAGTTGAGTGGTTATACCACGTGAAATTTGGTTTAAACCTTCTGATACTGATGGAGACACCAAACCACCTAGTGTCTCTTCAAGCCTGCCCTAACCTTAGTGCCATAGGGACGGAACTGTCTTTGCTTCTCTTTGAAGCTGGGCTATGTGCTTAGTTCACTCCAGAGGCAGGGCTGGGAAGAGGGAAGCTCACTTTTTCTAGCACTGCTCAGAAAAAGTGGTTTTGACACCTCTGTCACTTGCCAATGACAAGAGGAAGCTCCAAGGCATACAGAGAGATATGGCTGATGCTAGTCTGAGCAAGACGTAGTATCACTGACTGGAAGAGCCTGGGACAGTGACAACAGCCAGGATTACACATCTTAGCAAAGACAGAAGCAGTAGCAGCCTGGCCAGGACTGGGTTCACACCCTGAGCTGGGCTGACTCCCAGCATCTAATTTTGTCTAATCCCTAAACGCTACCAAAACATCGTATTTTCTTCTCATGATGTGACTGTAAAGTATCTGAAATAAATGTTGTATTTTCAGATTTTTATTGATACTTCAAAAATGACAACAAAGCACGAACATTCTGATTTCTTGATGTCTGGGGGTTTTGCAGCCCCGGCTCCCACGGGGCGCCGGAAAGCCCGGAGGGGGGCTTGGAGCGCCTCACCCGCACGCCTCTCGCCAGCTCTCCCAGTTCGGGCGGAGGCGCCAGATTTAAGAGTAAAAAAGCGCCGTAAGCGGGAGAGAAGCGAGTGCAGGGTGGGGGCGAGGCCGGAGGGCAGCGGGGCCGGCCGGGGTGCGAGCTGCCCGGCGCTTTCCAGCCTCATTCCCCCCGAGCCGGTGTCAGGTATTGCGAGGAGGGGTAGGGGCCCGGGGAGGAGATGGCTGGAGGCTTTCCAGCCCCAGCTCACGCAATGCTAACTCCGCACGCAACGGGGAGGCGACAGGCGGAGGAGGGGAAGCTCTCCGGCTTCCTCAGCCCCTAAGATGCAGCCGACGCTTCGCCTCCCGACAGCGAGGACTGCGAGCACGCCCGCCACCCCGCTCCCCTCCCGGCACCTCCTGCGCTAAAACTTTTGGCCCCGGCCATAAAAGCATCCGCGACTCAGCCGCTCCACTTGGCGAAGGCCCAAGGGCAGCTGGCAAATAGCTGCGACCCCTCAAGCCAGAGGACGGGCCAGGCAGCGGCGATTTGCCAGCGGGGCCGCCCGCGTCCCGCCCGCACCGCACCGCGGATACTGGCGGGTTTAAAGCCAGGAGTGCCAATGACAGGCGCCCAGAGGCGGCGGCTCCGACTCCGTCTGGGAGCAGCGGGCCGTCCCCTCCGCGCCCTCTGAGCCGCTCGCCTTCGCTCCCTGCAGCGGGTTGGTCTGGACTGGCCCCTTCCCGTTCCCCGCAGCCCGGCAGGGGGGTGGGAGGGAGAGACGGAAGGGACGGCAGCAGCCCTGCTCGCATCCCTGCACCGGGCAGGTGGCTGCCGGTGGGGCGAGCTCCGAAGGGTTAAAGCGCTGGGAAGGTGATAATAGCTCTGCGCTGGGATCGGGAGCAATTGGCATTTGCCTGCACATGACCTGCCAAGCTCCGGGTGACAGGTACCAGGGCTCCTAATGAATTTCCCAAGGGCTTGGATCTGAACGTCGCCGTCGCCGCTCTCGTCCCGGGGCTGCCCGCTAGAGCTGCCGCCGGCTGCCCAGCTCCCATCCATCCTCCCCAGCGTCTCGAATGGAAGCAGCGTGCAACAGGTCAGTTCTACCACAGGAACCCGAGGTGGCCGCTCATTTCACCCTCTCTGCCCCCTTGCTGCTTCTGAAAGGCTGGAGCGAACGGTAGGAGCGGGCGGTGCCCGCGCAGGGGGGTGGGAAGCGGGACCAGTCAGCGCTGCCACGCCGAGTCCTCAGGCATCCTTCGCAGCCCATCCCCGGGGCGGCCGACCGCCAGCCTGCGCTGCCGCGACGGGCACGGAGGAGGAGGGGAGGAGGGAAGGGCCCGGGACGGAGTGGGCTCCGTGGCCGCTACGGAGGTTTTCTCTCATAAGCAGAGGGAAGCTCTGACGGCGGGGCGGGTACCCCGTCTCTCACAGGGGCTCTTTTGCCGGAGGGAACGATGTGTGGCGCCGGGATTAACCTGTCTCCGGCGCAGGGCGGCTGCCTGCATCTGCGGAGGCTCGGCAGGCGAGAGCATCCAGCTGCCTTCCTCAGCCGTGACCTGTTGGATCTCCCGCTGCGAACTTTCCCTGCCGGGGGCGGGGGAAAAGAGAGCAGTGGCCCCGCCGCCAAATATGACTTCGATCCCTTATTGAGCGCTTGCCACTTGATTATCGATTATCCCGTTTTCTGCACAGGATCCGGGCGGGCTTTAGGCACACGAGGAGCTCACAGCGAGGACGCACCTCGACGGCTGCCGGCGCTTCCTCCGCCACGCCAGCGGGTGACAGGGAGCCTCCCAGCCCTCCCGCGGGGACGCTGCCCGCTGACCTTTCCCTTTCCCTTGCAGCATGGCTCTCGAGAGGCTCGGCGAAGCCCTGGGCGGCATCCCCCCCTTGCAAAGCTCCCTTCTGCTTCTCCTCTGCCTGCTCGCCGCCATCCACCTGGGCAAGCTCCTCCTGCAGCAGCAGCAGCGCCGGCGGCAGGGCCAGCGCCGGGCGCCGCCGGGCCCTTTCCCCTGGCCCCTGATCGGCAACGCGGCGCAGCTGGGCAGCGCCCCGCACCTCTCCTTCGCCCGCCTGGCCAGCACCTACGGCGCCGTGTTCCAGCTGCGCCTGGGGCGCTGGCCCGTGGTGGTGCTGAACGGGGAGCGCGCCATCCGCCAGGCCCTCGTCCGCCAGGGGGCCGCCTTCGCCGGCCGCCCGCCCTTCCCGTCCTTCCAGCTGGTGTCGGGCGGGCTCAGCCTGGCCTTCGGCGGCTACTCGGAGCTGTGGAAGCTGCACCGGCGGGCGGCGCACGCCACGGTGCGCGCCTTCTCCACGGGCAGCCCGGCCACGCGGCGCCTGCTGGAGCGGCACCTGGTGGGCGAGGCGCGGGCGCTGGTGGCGCTGCTGGTGCGGGGCAGCGCCGGCGGCGCCTTCCTCGACCCCTCGCGCGTCCTGGTGGTGGCCGTGGCCAACGTGATGAGCGCCCTGTGCTTCGGCCGCCGCTACAGCCACGGCGACGGCGAGTTCCTGCGCCTCGTGGGGCGCAACGAGCAGTTCGGGCGGGCGGTGGGCGCCGGCAGCCTGGTGGACGCGCTGCCCTGGCTCCAGCGCTTCCCCAGCCCCATCCGCGCCGCCTACCGCGCCTTCCGAGACCTCAACCGCGACTTCTACGGCTTCGTCCGCGGCAAGTTCCTGCAGCACCAGCGCAGCCTGCGCCCGGGGGCCGCCCCCCGAGACATGATGGACGCCTTCATCCGCCTGCAGCGGGAGCAGCCGCGGCTGCAGCTAGAGCATGTGCCCGCCACCGTCACCGACATCTTCGGCGCCAGCCAGGACACCCTTTCCACCGCCCTGCAGTGGCTCCTCATCTTCCTCATCAGGTAGGTGCCGGCGGAGGCGGCAGTACGCCGGGGCGCCCCGCCTTCCCTCGGGAAAGGGACACGGGAGCCCGTCTGGGGCGTCGCGGTGCGAGCGCCCGCCGGTCCTGGGGGAGCCGCGCTCAAATCGCGCTGCCGGGAAGGCTCCCACGGCGGGAGCAGCCGGGGTCGGGCATCACCTGGACCGCCCGGTCCGGGCATCACCGGGGCCGCCAGGGACACCCCGCCGAGTCGCGGGTCTGCGGGACCGGCCAGCGCCAGCCCGTGCGGTGCCGGTGCCGCAAGCCGCTTCCGATTAACTAACACGGAAGCTCTGGGAAACCTGCCAGAAGGAGATAAGAAAACACTGAAAGCAAAAATATCCGACGCAAACCCACCCTACTCAGGCGGGCGGGTAGTGGTGCACTAAGAGAGGCTGGCAGAAAGGCAGCCGAATAAAATCTGAAAGTAACAGATTTTACCGGGTCAAGATCAAGGAGATCATAGGAACAGGATAACAACTGCTTAAGCACGATAAAGAGTTCGTGCACCGCTTTACAAAACCCGCTATTATGTTAATCTGCCATTGCGTGTGCCTTCCTTGCCATTGCGTGACTGGGGAAGGCAGACCCCTTGGGCAGCCGGCGGGTGCGCTGCCCTGGCACCAGCCCTTCCAGGGGGAAGGTCAGAGAGGGGAGGTGGTTTGAAAGAAGCCAGTGTAACACTGGCTTTCTTGCCTATCCTGGCTTTTTTCTTCTCATCATCTGCATAATTTGTGGGCTTATGCAAACATTACCTACTCAGTCGCTTCTTGAAAAACAGGCAAATATTTAACTTCGAGCTAAGGGTGTGATGCCCACTGTTCGCATAACTTTTGGGTTTCTCCCCATTTCTTATGTTTGCCCAGCATTTAACATGCAGATCTGCTGCAGGAGGAAAAGGCAAGGATGCAGAAGCCAAACTTGAATACTTAAAGCAATTAAAGGCTCCTTAGAGGAATGCATGCTTTTAGACCAGCAGAAGATGTGTTAACATTTTGATCTTGTTTGGTTACTGTGTAGTCTTCCAAACTGTCCAGACTTCAAGACACTCTTCTTAGAATACATTATAAAGAAAACATATTTTGATATTAATTAGAAAAAGTCTACTCAAACTTGATGTGAGATGTTCATAAAGCCATTCTGGTAAGTTAATAATGGGGATTTTTTTTTTCAGTTTAAAAACCTTCAGACTTTCATATGTATGCAATATATCTAGTGATATCAAATTCAATGGTAACTTCTAAAAGTCACATACAGAGCTGGAAAGCAAAACTCTCATTCCCACAGAAAACATAATACTTAGAGACAAGTAATTTTAGTCCTAGAATGAATTTTCAAAATTGTATCAGAATATCCAGTTTCAGCACATTTTAAGTTAGTTTTCTTTTTCATGCTGAGAATCAGTTACGTGTGATATTAAAGTGAAAACTGAGCAAATCTGAAATTACATCAGTGGATGGGGAGTTCGGATTTTTCTCTTATAAAGTTTTCCAGTGAGATCTGCGCATTCCTATAATGTATTTAATCTTTGTTCAAAGTGCATTACTTAGAGTAGGGGTGAAGTTCTGTGAAAAATGTTTACAGCAAGGATTATTTGCAAGAAAATCCTTTGAACGTGTTATGTATGTACACACATCTTGCTTTGAATGACAGGTATCCGAAAGTGCAGGCTAAAATGCAAGAAGAAGTGGATAGGATTGTTGGAAGAGACCGTCTGCCATGTGTCGAAGATCAGCCTCACTTGCCCTACATTATGGCTTTCTTGTATGAATCCATGCGTTTCAGCAGCTTTGTGCCTGTTACTATCCCACACGCCACCACAACCAACACCTTCATAATGGGCTACCTCATTCCCAAGGACACTGTGATTTTCATAAATCAGTGGTCAGTGAATCATGATCCAGCAAAATGGTCCAACCCGGAGGATTTTGATCCAACAAGATTCCTGGATGAGAATGGATTCATCAATAAAGATCTCACTAGCAGTGTGATGATTTTTTCATTGGGGAAGCGTCGGTGCATTGGAGAGGAGTTATCCAAGGTGCAGCTGTTTCTCTTTACCTCCATACTGGTGCATCAGTGCAATTTTACTGCTAATCCAAACGAGGACCCTAAAATGGACTTTACCTATGGGCTAACCATTAAACCTAAGCCATTTACATTGAATGTTACGCTGAGAGATACTATGGATTTGCTTGATCAGGCTGTCCAAAGACTGCAAGCAGAGAAAGCAGCCAATGAAAATCAGCTGTCAGCAAATGCCTAAGCAATAAACCTTGCATCTAAAGATAATTCATTCCTCTCTCTCTCTTTTTAGACTTATATAACTTATAGTTTGTTCTGGTGATCTTCTTGGAACATAGCTAATATTACAAGTTATAAGAGCAGGAAGGAAAGCTGCACGAGGTATAATTCAGTCCTCTTTTAGTTTTAGAAGGAGAGCTGGGGGAACAATTTAATATATTAAATAATAAAAACATATACAATTTGAAAGTAAACCTTTTCTTTTCTAGCTTGTTCACGAAGTTGCCATTGTAAAGCGCTTTTTATCTACTGCCTGGTTGGAGCATTTCCAGGAACTGTCTCTACAATCCCTTCCATGTCTCTATACACTATGCCTTAACTCTAGGTTTGCCTTCAGTGATTCCACACCCCAAAGTGAAATCTTTTATTAAAAAAAAAAAAAGGTTCAGAACACTGCAGCCTGCCTCTGAATTCACTCTACTGGGAACTGCCATGTTCCTGTGTTGCGACTGCTGGGATGTACATTAATGCCTCAATAATAAGTGTTCAAATGATTTTTGGTAAAATGACAATGTAAAGTCTTGCCTTCAGCATTCCAAAGTGTTTACGTAAGTGACTAAAATAATAAAAGCCTTCCTTATAAGCACATTTGAAAATAAAATTCCTGTTTTATATGACAATGAACAGAATGTCCTACTATAGTAACTTTTCACTAAGTTTTGAAAGATCGGAACTTCCGTGTCACTAAACGGCAAGGGAGATACAAATCAGCTGAACTTTGTGTTTCTCTAGGAAAGAGTTAATATTACTGTCCGTCAGCACATAAGTAAGTCCAGTGAAATCCACACTGGCCATTGTATTTAGAAATGTGAAACTGGGGGGTTTATATTCAAACATTCATACCACAAGCCTCAAGTAAAGCATACAGAAAATAATACCCCTATTCACTAGTCATTCTGTTAGGCTGAGTTAAATGGTATATCTGAAAATCAACTATGTATTTTTAGTATGATTTGTTTGAAGCAAATCTCAGAAGGAAAAGTAACATTACATGTCCTAATTAATGTACCCATTAACTGAAGAAAAAGTACTTTTAAAGTATTTGTGAAGCAGAGTTCTTAAAATTTTTAAAAAACCGCCTAACTTATTTTAAAGTAAAACACACACTTGAAATTTTGTGGCCTTAAACTTCTAGCTAATGTTTGTATACACAAAGCTGCATGTATTTCTCTAAAAAGCAAACAACCCAATGTAGATGCCTGTTTTGAAAAGTATCAGCCACTTCTTTAGAGCTGCAGATCACCTTCAATTACATATGCAATCAATCAGAAATGAGAGTACCTCACATGACTTGCTTTGTTCAGCTGAGTACTAAATAAGGTTTAGTAGAACTAGAAAAATAAGGGTACAGTGCTACACAGTGAAGTAGCTCTGCTGAGACCTAAACAAGTAAGGATTTGCACTGTGTCTTCTGATAAATGGCCAGCCTTAGTCACATTGGCAGCAGTGACAAAATTCACACTGACATTGGGAAGAGCTGAGTTAACAACACAATCCAGGTCTTCACTACTGATTTAAAATACCCAAAGTCTTAAAGTACTGCTCCGTAACCCCACTCAGTAGTAATGTACCTGTTTAAAGTCTCTGACTTCATAGGGCATCTATCATCCTTTTTTTAGAGCTAAAAATAGCTTTCTGCTACATACACAAGGAGTAACCTCAGGTGTTTTTCTGAATTATGTACAAGTTTGTGATATCCCAGAACTTAGCCTATACCTGTGAAAAGCTTTATAAGATACTTAGGATTTTCATATGGAGATCTACATTAGATCAAATGCTAGCAAGACAATTTCTCTTGTACCTTTTTAAGTATTGATATTAAAAAAAAATATAAAGGCTGTAACCTACAACTGAATAGTTATTCTAATGCAAGGATGACAAATTCATATTTTCATAAAAACGGCTTTTTCAGTTTGGTACTCTACTAAAAGCTTTACCTATGCCTTCACTACTAATGGAACATCCATACACACTTCTCTTGTCAGTCAGGGGGTTACACACTATATAGCTTTTGGTCAAATAATGCTTTTTGTAATCTGTGAAGTTACTCGAATTTAGTAGCACCTATTTAGAATGGGTGCAGTTGTTTAGTGAGCTAACTTCTATGCTCATTTTGAGATGTATCCTTGTGTTACCAAAATACTAAATAAAATTATTCTTACATTACCAGTGCTTAGTTTATGTATGACTTTCTAACATCAAAATAAACAAAATTATTATTTCTGATTTGGAAAGCATTATTATTTTAGGCATTTGTTGCTGTATGTTGCACTTCCTTCCCATTTCTGGATTTTAAGGTTTTTCTCCCTGCTGCCCTTACAGCTTCTCAGGTCTGCCAGCTTATTCATACCTTGCCATCTGTGCACAACTTCCTCATGCTCCTTGCTAAGAACATTCCCTGCTGTTCGCCTCGGCATTGATTGGAATTCTCTCATGTCTTTCGCTTTCTTGTAATACCTGTTAATCTCTGCTCAGCCTGCACAATCTCCTATGCTATGTTCTTCCCTCTGGCCTTTCAGTTGACTTCCACCTCCTCTATTTTCAAGCCCACAGACTGGGCTTTTCCTTTCTCTATTTCCATCCTATACCTAGTGCTGGCATCCTTATTACTCCTGCCACTGGATCCCCACCTCGGTCCTTGGCACTGGTTCATACTCTTTTGGCCTTGGTGTATAGTCAGAAGCACCAGGAATGGAAATCTCAGGCCAAACAGGCCTTAAGGTGCCCTTGCAGAGCCATCTCCCACAAAAATAAGGCAACGCTGTGGTGAAGGCTGGTTGTCATTGCATATGAAAAACATTTCTTCATGACACAGCAGCTCTGTCATCCCCCCACCCCTTTGTCTTCTTTTCTCAGTCTGCTACATAAGCCTGCTTACTTCAAAAGCATCTTAGAAATGACCTTCACATTTTCCCAAACCCCCAAGGAAAGGGAAAAGAGCTGGGTGGGACAGAAGACTGGGCAGACTGATGACCAGTAGTTCCCTCCTGATTTGGGATATTTTCAGCTGTAGTTTCTCCCTAAGCATGCAGTATTATAAGTTCAGGCTTAATTGGTGAAATCAGAAGCAGCACAAGTGGAAGGCGACTTACAAAGACCTCCTAGAAATAGCTAAGGGCCTGTGGAGTAGGTGTAGTGTCCAGAGATGTCCCATGCAGTGCATACATGGCTGGGGCTGATTCAGAGCAGGTCTCCTCCTTGGGTGACAGCCAAGAGCAACTACCTCCCTCACCAACCTGTGCATGGCTGTCCTCACAGCAGTACTAGACCAACACAGGTTCTTTTTTTCATGAAGAAAGCACAAAGTATCGAAGCAGCTTTTTTCAAGTAAAGATTTTTCTTTTAAAAGTCTTTATGCCCAGGTTGTAGTGATTTCAATGCTTGATGAAAGCCAAATGTCACTCACACTCACTTTCTCTGTGTATGTGTGCACACACACCCTCAGTCCATCTCCCAGGAGTTTAGTAACATCCTTCATTCAGATTGAGACAAGGGATTAAAAAAAAGCCCCAAACACCAAAACAATTGAAAAAGCCCACAGGATTCCAGAAGAGGAAGCCTGGGGAAAACTCAAGCATACATTTCTTGGGAAACCAGTAACAGTCAGACAGCCCCACTAAATAACAATGGGGGAAGCAAGTAGGCTGAGCTAGCAGAATTGATACAGAATGTCTTTATACTAGTCAAGTGTACCACTACATCCCTTGTGAACCTAATAGACACTTGCCAGCATCAGCAGGGGTCGGTTCTGAGCTCTGAATACATAGCAGTAAGATAACAATAAAGAGTAAGACCCATCAGAACTTGAGAACCAAGCACTGCTATAAAGGTGGGTGTGTGGGTGTCAGTCCAGGATCTGTGCAACAGCTATTGGTACCAGCACAGTCATGGCACAGTGCAACTAAATGCAAATTCACAGCAACAAGTTCCTATTAGTTTTGCATCAGACCCAGTGTGTTTTTGCGAGTGGCAGGTCTGTCTGTAGGAAGTTGTTTCACATTATCCAGGCAGAGAAATCAGACACTAGGCAATTGGGAGCTCAAATTGTACCCGAGAAGAGCTGAGAAATTAGCCATGAAAAGTGAACAGTTAACACTTGCCTTTGCTGCATCTTTAACTTGGTTAAATTTTATTCAGATCTCTCATTTACCCACATAACAAATTCACCTTGGGATAACACTGAAGGCAGATCTGCCTTTTTTCCATGGACAAGGGCTGAATTTGAAATGGTGCCATTATTTTGGTATACAGTGCAACATGGATACAGTGATTCAAATTCCAACAACTTCTTTGTTGTTTATCACTCTGCCTTTTTGCAGCTGACTTTTCCCATATTTCAACCACTTGTGCTCAGACCAGGCCAACTCACTTAAGTCTCAGGTGGAAACAAGCTCAACGTTAAGCACAAAGAGCTTGGAGCATTTAAGATGACTCTAGCCGATTCTCTGGTAGTCCTCCTTTCAGGCTTTTTGCTAACTTTTGAGACAACTCCACAAGCCAGAAAATTCCTTGCTTGGTTAGTGTTGCCCTGTCCTTCAATACTTAGAGCAGATCTTGCTCCAGCCTGAAGGCACAGAGGTAGAGCTGACCAAATCAGAGTCTCTCAGCTCTCTACACTCTCGATCTGTGCTGGTGTCTGGGGACACAGATCCATCAGTATAGTTAACTCAGAAGATACAAAATGCTAAAGCATTTCAACTGCACATGAGTGGAGGCAGAGAAGGGAATGGATGCACAAGGAACTCACTGACAGTGCATAAATCAACTGCAGAGCTGTCTAGGAGTCATTTGCTGGAGTGGCTGAGAGCTGGTGGAGGAAAATATGTGTCTGGAGTGTAGACGATTCCAGCTAGGAAGAAACTGCACAGAGAGTCTCTGATTTCCAGAAGAAGAGAGGTGATGATTTTACATTGCAAACATAGAAACTAAAGCTGAAGAACTAAACATGAGGTGATTGGGCTGTCCCGTACAGGCTGCAGGATTTGAAAACAAAGCCAGTCTACAATGGAAAGTCACAGATAGTCTGTCATTCTCCTTGTCTTGGCACCCCCAGTATCTGAGAACAACAGGGAGGAAGGGACAGCCCAGCTGCAACAGTGTTCAGACTGGGGGAATTTTCCTCTTGACATTCAGGGAGAGTGGTAGAAGAGGCAAGCACTACACCAGACAGAAACATTTCTGATCTAGAGGGTCCATTCAGTGCAATTCAGTGTCATTTATTTGAGCAAGCTAATCAGGAAGAGGTTTGTATCACACAGCTATTCCCATGCTATGCAGTTCCATCTTCAGCTCTATCTTGGCTTGCTCAATACCCCCAAAGGAAAGAATGGCATGTATTTTGCAGGATGCTCCAGAACTGGGTTTAATCTCTGGCATTACTGGTATGTTTTCAGTGATGGCTCGCCTTTTGTTGGCAAGGACAGCTGTCTAAGACTAGACTGTATGTCCACAATCTCCCTTCTCCCAACCTGAGCTCTGGTAAGAGAATAACTGCTATCATGCAGAAACAGGCTTCTAATCCTCTCATGATAACAAATGGGACTTCATGTAATCACATTCCCTGTGCTAAAAATAACAGTACACCCTCCACCTATTTGGACTATTCTACTCATCATAACAGAAGCAGAGATGCAGAGTGAGACACATTGTTCCCAGTATAAAAGCAAGGTTTAAGACAAAGCTGGACTTCACTGAGAAAGTATGGTTTGCAGTCACCTGCAAACAACATGAAACAATACCCTGCGCTTCTTTTATGCTTTGTATTCTGTGAAAAATTTCCAAGCTGCAGTTCAAAAATTTAATCTCGCTGTATATCTTCTTTTTAATTATACTTTTTCACTCTACAGAGAAAAAAAATCATAAATTGTGAGGCTATTAATCTTTTGTGGTTCAGGAAATTTAAATAACTCAAGTTGAGGGAAAAAAAAAAAAGAAGGTGCCATCGGAAATTAAACTCAAACTTCAGAATAATTACCCTAATGAAAAAATGAGATTCCTAAATGAACCTTTGTCATGTTGCAACAAAGCTCATTTTCCTTCCCTTCATTTATGTGTATAGCTGCTGGGACAGTGTCATGCTTCAACTTGTTCCAAGACATAACTATGTTCATCTCCATTTCTGGGAGAAGTGCAGAAGAGCTGTACCTACAGTCCAGAACAATATGCCCTGCAGGGAAGCTTTCTGGGCAACACTTCCAGGTGGCACAGAAACAAAAGAGAAGTGTTTTCCACCAGCTTTCACCGAATGAGCATTCTTTCTCTCATGTGCCTAACATCCTGCCTAGCCTGCATCTTCCAAGTATGCAAGGAGCACCAGTGCCACAGTGAGCTGAGGGCAGATCAGCCACAAATAATGCTTGGTAAAATTAAACTAGGACGAACTCCCATAAAGGAGTAGAGCAAAAAAAAGTCTGGAGTAGATAAATATTTAAATTAAGAAGGTTCTCCACAGAATTAGAAGGCAAATCCTCCAGTAACATTAAACTTGAACTGAAGCCTTGTACAAAAAACACCAAAAACCTATTCCTGATAGCATTAAGACTAAGATATTTGGCATGTGTGCACACAGATCTACAGCACACTGACAATATTGTCCTCTGCATTTGAAGGATAAGGTACTAATTTCCTTGAAGTCATCAGCAGAGACTGAATTCAAAACATTTGTCTGATAGTGTATGCACTATAGAACACTGTTCAAATATCTTCATGCCTTATTTAAGGCCAGTAAGATTCCTTTCTTATCTTCACAAGCGATCTCTTACCCTAATACTATACTTTTCTGCTTGAGTAAATAGCTCTAGCCTGTTCCCAGAGTTAAGCGCATACAGTAGTTTTTATTGGGTATAAAGCCATAAAACTGCACAGCAGAACAGAAAACTCTAGGGAAGTTCTTCGAATAAATACATGCTCCATCCACTGTCCAAATGACTGAAATTGCGAAAGCAGGAAAGATGCATGAGGGTTGGATACCCAAGATATCTTTTGCTCTCAAGAGGACAGATGTTTTCTCCTAGGGTTTTTGAAAAGACAGTTAATGAAGTGACTGGACCTCTTTAGCGCTCTTTATAACCACCAGACTGTATTGTCATTAGACCACTAACATTTTCCCTAGCAAAGATCCAGTTAGCACAGTTTCCTGCATCCTTACATTCTCATATACAATCAAAGTCTTCATGTAATTTTGAACAAGTTTCTCCCTGAGGACTTGTCATCCACCTTTTCAAACATTTCCCTGAAATACACACAACTTTAGGTGGCAAAAGACAATTATTTCACTGAACTCAAGCCACAAGTATTTATTTTTATTTTTCTAATAAAGGCACCTTCTTGCCTTCTGGGGAAATCCAGCAAAGTTTGATCATATGCTAATAGAAGCAGTAGTTCTTCAGGGTCAATAGCAAAGCAGATTCTGTATGTATGGAGGAATAAATATAGGGAAAATTGGGGTCATTAAGAAGTGAGAAGGAGAATGCATCAGAGAAGGAGAAATAATAGGCCAGAGAAAACAGAAAGAAATGTTTCATCCCATGGAGGAGAATGAAAATGGAGAAAGAGAATGTGAGCAGCTGCTAATGCTAATTTGTCCCATACCCAGGTACAAGAGCTCCACATGGTACCCTAGGGATCACAGGTCGTGGCTGATGAAGACACACACTCAACATGCACCTCCAGAGGGCAATTCATCCCATCTGCCCTTTTATGTCTCCAGACAAGAGAGCATAGACAACCTGCTCATACCAAACACCTACTGTTCAGGTTGTTGATGTGCTGTGTCCTTCCCTTCCTACTCACTATATGCTAAAGACCTATGTTTAGGTATGCCCTGCTTAGAAACAGACATTTTAAGCTGTATAACATCTTTGGGGGTGCAGTTAGATTAAGAAAAAAGCAATACTCTTACACTGGTGGGACACGTTTCCTTAGGGATGGAGGAAATCAGCCACACTGATTTAGCCAGGTCATGTTGAAGAGTCTAACCCAATTTAACCACCTGATGTCACAGAATCACAGACTAGTCGAGAAGGGAAGAAACCCCTGGAATCTGGTCTAATATCCTGATCAAACAGGGCCTCCTGGAGCCGATCTAGTCATTCTACCTCCACATTAAGAATAATAACTACCTACAACACTATAGGTATTTTCCTTCAGATTTTTCACAGTATACATATAGCAAATAATATGTTCACCACTGGCTCAATTTTCTTTCCTCTTGAAGTTAAATCTGTATGGACATCACCCTGGGAAACCCACTGCTGTCCCTAGGAAGTGCTCTTCCTAAGCACTGTCCCCCACTCTCAATGGATGAGAAAAGCCTTCACTTCGCTTTCTTTAGGAGGCATCCCCTGAGGCAGGAAGAAGGAAAGGCCATATAAGACCGCCAATACTGCCCATCTCCTGCTGTTTTGAGCTGCATTTTATATGACTTTATGTGCATTTGCTTCTTGCTTCAGCACATAATAGTGAGGATCTCTCTGCCCAGAATGGACTGTAAGAGACTTTCCTGCTGCTGAAATGAGCCAGTAAGTCATTCATGTCTTCCCCAGATATTTCTGTTTTCTGAACTAACAGGAACCGTATGTGCTGCTGGCTCTCCCCGCAGACCTGGGCCAGCACAAACAGAATGGGCGGGGGAGGAACTCCCCACTTGACTTCAGGACCCAGGAGTGTGTTCGCTTGCAGGAGCAGGGTTGGTGCATGAGGCTTCACAAGTGAAGGTTCTAACAAAGAACCTCTCCTGAACCGCTGGGACCAGTGTACACAGGTGTGACCAAACACTGAAAATGCCCCCCACATTTTAAAGGTTTTAATCCTTCTAAGTATCACTTTGGCATCTTTGATACTTGTAGTACCAATTAGGCACTGTATGCAGCAAACTTACCTAGAGCAGCAGGTGGAACAGCTGTGCAATTTAGGACACAGACAATAAGCAGTGCCCTGTTTGCTCACTGAGTTTTAGCACAGAAATCAGTGTTTATTGTAATGGTGACAAGTCAAAGAATCTAAGCTTTCCCCCTCAGCTTTTAAAAAATAACTTCCTTGTAAAATACTTTATCTCTTCCCATATGTTTCCAAATATCAAGAAAATAATGGTCAATGCACAGCATGTCTTCGGTTAAACTTTGTGGTCAGCCTTCAGGAGATGAAAAGCTATAGAGCAACATGTTTGCAAACATCTAAGTCACTAATCTGAACCTTATACTTTACAGGTTTTTTGTTTCTTGGTTTGTTTTTTTTCCTTAACATGCAGCATACTGAAAATTAAATTTTAATGATAGGAAACAAATTACAATTTATGCCAATCTGAGCAGGGGAGTTCAGGCCATTGAAAAATAATTAGAAATTAGAACTCTACCTTTCCCTTTCCAGTGTGTGGTTTTGGTTCCATTTTTTTCTTTTTCTTTTTTCTTTGCTCTCTCATCCTTGCCTAGATATTGGTCAAAACCATTTGCAGAAGGCTTTCTTTCCCAGTCTCCAGAAACATTCAATTCAGCTATCAAAAACAGCTATCAAAACTCTACTTCAGATATTCTAGAGGCTTTCTTCTATCCAATGGCCAAGAACATGTGTTTACAGATGTTCATCAAAATCAGTTTGATTAAACTGTGCCATAGAAACTGTCTTCAAATTTATTAGAAGATACAACATGTTTACAGCTTAAATGCATGTGGTTTACTGCCTTTTCAGTTCTGGCTGCTAAATAGAAGCACTATTTGAATAGACAGACTTCAGTGAAATATGACTCTCTGTTAAATGAATTTCAGTAGCAGCATAGGCTTACACAATAAAGATTTAAAAAATCCCAGTGTTCTTCTAGAATCCTTCTTTTCCTTTGTCTAGCTTTGGCCAGACTCTACTTTTTTATATCGCTTCTTTCAAAGTACTGACCCTCAACTTGTGCTCATGAACTGGCTCACGCTCCTGCAGAGGCCCTATGAATTCCTCTATTGAAACTTTATCTCCCAAGTCAGTTTGAGCCCATTCTTCACAACGGCACTCAGACACAAGTAGAGAACAAATCAGAGACAATCACCACATCCCTATGCTGATTTTAAAAAAAATAAAATAAAAAAAGTTAGACCACCCTAATTGCAATTCAGCACTTGCCGTTGTCAGCTTTTGACATACAACCCCAGAATCCTTTTTAAACACACTACCAGAAAACTTCTTTGCCAGGAGGCTGCAGGGCATGACAAAGCCGCATATTTTGTCCAGGAACAAACTAAAACAGGAGGTTAAAGTTCATAATTAGCTAAAGCTCCATTCAAAGTCCAATGATCTTAATGAATATCAGTAAATTTAAAGACTGTCAGGTTGCTTTCCTCTCCCAGACAACCAAAACAGCTTCCAGGAGACAAAAAGAGCTTGATCTCTGCCTCCCTGCCCCCAAGAATTATTATTATTTTTAATGAAACACATTGAGGGTCCACACTGCTGTCAGCTGTCTGCAACATGGTTTATTTTTAGCTTGTAATATAGTTAATAAAAACCACGTACAAAACTGATCCTGCTTTAGAAGTACATCTTGGAAATTGGACAGCTCTGCTCAAGTCATTATAGAACAAGATTTTAAGATGCATCTAAAAAGCCATAAACCAAACTGTTCTTAATATGCCATAAAAGAATTGTTTATCTATGTGCATGCATTGAAACATCTGATGTTGCACTTTCCCATTTATAGGGAAAGGCAACCCTGTCAGGGAGACCACACACTATGTCACATTTAGTACCTGTTAGGGAAGTTTCAGCATGATTTTAATTATTTCCAAACTTGGTAAATCCCCTTCTGCCTCCTTGCTGGAAGGGTTTATATCAATTAAAATGGAGTATCCTGTAAACTGTTTAAACCCCTAGAAAGGTTCAATTTGCTTCCCAGTTAACAAATTCCTCTCCTTTTCACTGTCCAGATACAACCTTGGTCATGACAGAATACAAAAAGTAGTTTCCCAGGTAGCGTAGTACCTAGAATTTCATCCTGACATGCCTGTATTGCTGTCAATACCTATGGTGAACTGTTTGTGCTATCTACAGAGCTATCCTGCACTGACAGAAAAACCAAGCAAAAGCAGAAGGGCCACCTGGCTGCAGCGACATCAGACTCAGCCCTTTCAGCAGTTCTATCTGAAGGGTAAAGGTCTAGGAAAGCTGAGAACATGAACTTGGTATCTACATCTATGGCTGTGAATCTGCTGAAAGATTTGCACGTCCAAATTGAAACACATTCATTCATCTCAGGGTACCATCTTCAGAAGGCAAAATCATCTGGGATCCTGCCTACCTGAACCTCAGGGAAGAGCTCAAACAAGGAGAGACATGTACAAAGACAGCACAAGAGGCAGCATCACCTTTGCTGGAAATCACATGGGCTGGCAAGAGAGGCCTCACCTCCATCTTTGGCTTCAAGTCTGGTGCACCTGGAGACACAGTGATATCTCATACCCTTGATAATCAAGTACCAAAGCTCAACTGAAATATCTCACTCATCTTGGGCTACCAACAACATTAGAGCCTATGGGTTCTTTTTTTTCCAGAGCAGAAACATGCAGCCAGATGCAAAGCAATAACCCTGTAGTCATGCTGGGGCTTTCAGCTTTAAGAAGCTCAGCATTAGAGGTTTCCATACACAGTTACCTCTGCATAGAGTTACTGAGTTACAAGCAGCAGAAGTCAGAAGTAATTCTGCTGTTAAAAGCAAAGCTGGGGTTGAAGTTCACCGATCTGCCCCTCACATCTTACTTAGCTAGGCACAGTTACACAAATATATAAGAAATAGAGCCTCTTAGTCTCCCTCAAAAGAGACCTCAGTATCTCCTAGCAAAGGGGATTCTTCACCTGCAGCCAGACATCTCCCTACTGTTCAGTCTGGTCACAAGATGAAAGCTGAGAGCTTAATCCATGGTCAATTAAAAAACTAACACATGTTTTAGTCATTAATAAGAACATTCCAAGAAGTAGCAGAGTTTCCCCATATAAGCCGGCTAGGAGAAAAACCTTAACAACCATTCTTGTATGTCATAGTTCACAGCTAAAATTCTCACCTCTTCTGACAGAGCTTGTTCTGGTGGCAAAAGCTTTGTTTTTATCCAACAATGAAAAACAATAGGAATAATGAGATCACCACTATCCTTTTTTATACATTTTTCCTTCAACAGAAGAAAAAGACCAGATTTATGGTTCATTTTATACTTTACTCCCGTTCGGAAAAAGACACACAGATCTTATTAAGCAGCCTGATGCCACAGTGGAACCGAACACTTCTGTCCTGGAACAAGTCACATAGAGATTGTGATGCTACAGCACTGGGTCTTCCAAAGTTTCCTTGGTTCTGGATGTTGCAAATAAGCCTAAACTTTCTGGGAGTAGGGGAAGGGTATTTGTTACTAAGGAAATTCAACTGGTCCTTTTAGTAACAGAAGAATAATTATATTAGCAGGACAAAACTTTGGGTTATGCCTGAGCACAGCAAATATCAGATGCTTCCAATATATTTCTGCTCCAACTCAGGGTGGAGTTCTGAAGCTTTCAAGACCATATCCCCTAGAAGTCATTTAGACATCTAAATCCCATGTAAAAGAAGGGAAACAACCTGCCCATAACCTTTCTGTGACAGCTTTCACATAAAGAGATATAAGTATTGTAGCCGAGTTTCATATTTTTGCAGGAGGAAGAGAAAAGAATTTGGACATAGTCCTTATGCAGTAATTAATCACTGAATAATAAGGAGTTATCCCAGAAAACGCATTATATTGCCAAACATCTTCCACACAGATGCACTGTTTGCATTGTTTCTCCCTGCATTTCAGGAATTAGTAAATAATGCTGGGGCCAATTCCCAATCACAAGGTGATTTTAGTAGACCACCTTGTTTGGGACCGACTCACAGTCACAAACAGTTAAATATAATTCCTTAAATTATACACTGCTGATGTCTGACAAGATGCAAACACGTAAAACAACTGAGGGTAGCACCCACACACCTCAGCCAAGGGCAGTGATGGGGCTTAAGGGCAGACAAGTCTCTTCATTTCCTAATGGTGGATTATCAGTGTCTCCAATAAATGGGGTCATTGCCAGGGTTAGAGCACGGACTGAGAAAACATCACAGGATGCAGACACACATATTATCTTAGGCATTTTAATGTGGAAGGCTGCAGCCCCCCTAGGGAAACCACACCTTGCTGCTACACTGTGAGGTGCCTTAATTCTCCCTGTTCCTTACAGGGCCTGGGATCCCAAGCAGGCACACGAATTTCACTCCTCCGTCTAGAAACAGAAGAGCTAAGTGTAGTAACAGCAGCACAGTGACACAGCCGAGCCCCTCACCAAACCTCTTGCTGGCGATTCCTGTAACCACGTACCCTGTGTGCACATTTCAAGCCACAGCCCTCAGAGAAAGCCCAGCCTTTCCCTAGGGAAAGGGATGGGTGTTAAGGAGATGCTAGGAAAGTGCTTTGCTAATCCAACTTGCAGCTTCAGGAAAGTGTTCATGCCCCCAGGCAATCTTCTCAACAAAATTGCATCTGAATGCCAAAAATTAAGGAAATGAAAAATGAGTAAAGAGCAAATTAAAATCCCATAGCGTTTAATTGCGGAATCAACAAAACATTGTGTTCCTGGAACAAACGCTGTGCCCCAGGCACCTCAGCAACTGCTGCCCAGCACCACTGAGACTCCTCAGCATCCCACTGTCCCACTTGAATGACAGCTGGGAACTGCTGAGGCTCGAAGCAGAAATCCTGGCACACATCAGAGTTTCTCCTTCCTTTCTATTTGAATGTTTGCAGTACCATCTCAAATTGTGACTAATGAGAACAACAACTGAAACACAAAGCAGCACATTGTCAGGGAGGGAACCACATGGTTGGTGATTCAGTGGCAGCCCAGCATCACCTTTTCCACACCATGTGACCTTGCAAGGTTATCTGCTTATTAGGACAGAATTACAGGCTGCCATGTGATCTCTGCTTAAGGGAAGCATAGTCATAATGCATTTATATTTTTTTTTCAATTTAATTGATGGCCTCTTTGCAAATACATTCCAAGGAAACATTACAGATACTTTCATAAGGAAAAAATAAGGGTTAATTAATAATGAAAATACAGTTTAAAGTAAACATATTAAATCTGGTATTAGTATGCTTTTTGAAAGTTCTTTTCTGAATTGTCATTTGATAACATTGTGATGGAAGCTGTTTTCTTTCCTACACCAAAAAACCTGTTGGTTCCTCCCATCCCTTAAGTTTACAGCCAGTTTAGAAATTGTGACCTTTGTGATGTGCAAAATCTAACAGAGAATTCCATCTGTGCTGAAAGACCATGAATCTCTCTCAGGCTGCCCTGATGCCTGCAATATTAAGAATTACTCAATCTGTCTCTGAATATGAGATATATCCTTCTGAAATCTGTCAATAACAACTGGAAAATCTATTATGTTATTGGAAGAAAGAAAATGTGGACTTGAGCAATTTGACTGCTTTGTACCCAAGTTTTCATATCAGCTATATTTTAATTATATTGAGCAAAATACTACCTGGCTGCAGTTTCCCACATCTCTAGTGCAAAAAAACATTATTGTAGCCTTTATGAGACTCTGAAAAAAAGAGATGCTCCACTTAGTTGCAAAAGCTGGTCCTAGAGAGCAGAAGGGAGCCCATCTCATAAAATAGGTAAGTAATTAGAAGTACAATTGAATCACTCAATAAAAACAGCATTACGCTCCCTCAGTTGTACATACTGTATGCACTAAGCATTAAATACATTGGAGGCTCTATATAGTAATGAAGACACCAGTGCAGAAATAAAATGCTGAACTAAGGTTTCAAACTTGTCTGTTTCTGACTGCCACGTGACAGAAAAATCAGAATAAAAATCAAATCCAGCTCCAGAGAAGAGTCACAGAAGATCAACACTGAAAAACAGAGTTTGCCAAAACCCTGGAAACTGAAATCCTGGAGAGGTACACAGCTCTGCCGAGGACTGAATTTTTATGGATGTTTTCCCTTCTGGCCACTGGGCCCCAATTGTCTCAGGTCAAACCTACCGAAAGGCCTGTGGTTCCTGCTGAATGTTCCACCCATTCGCTTGGCAGAAAAAGCACTTCACAGCCCCTGCAAAGCTGCCTCTAAAGCTCACTGGTTTAAAGTTACATTTTGACTTGTCCTTACTTGGAGTACAACTGAAAATACCCCTTGTTTTGGCAGGAAAACTGGAAGAGAATCAGTGTAATAGGGGTGAGTGGACCAGTTATTAGCATCTCAGCAGGAGCCGTCCAGGGATGCGCTTCAGTCTCCTCACACTTAATACCTAAGACAGCTTCAATCTTGCCTGAAATTTCTCTCCCCTCCCCACTCCCACAGGAGTTACTTTACTTTTCAGTGAATGAGCACTGAGTTCAGGAAACCAAAGAAAGTCAAACATACCACAGAGGGGTATTAAGCAATCCTCCTCAAGTGTTTCTCTGCAAATCATAATACTTACTTACCAAAAAAAGCACCCTCAAAAGACAAAACCCCATCTCTGAACACGCAAAGCTCTCCCCCTTCAGCCACAGACTCCCTGGAAGCAGATATGATGTTTTGGGAACATGACAGAGACAGGGTTCATGGACTATATGTTGATTCCTACTGACTCAGTAATCCCTTTAGAGTTCACAAGCTCACAGAGGAGGAAAGGCAAAGAAAGCTAATGCATTAATTTACAAAATTTTTTACCTTTACCATCTGCCTGCCCCAAATTGAACATGTAAGAGACTTCCATTAGGAACTGACAGGTCTAGATAAAGATGAGCCTGCAGGGTTTTCATCTAGCATTTCCTCTCCAGCACACAAAGTATCTTGTATTCAACAGATACTTTCCCTGTCTTTACTCTCAGAGGGAGGTCCAACTAAGTGCCGTGGCAATTCCCTTACATGAAGCAGTTTTAACTCCACATTTAGAAATTAGGATAAGGATGTCAGGTAGAGTCTTTCTCAAGGCTTCACTTCACACATGGACAGAAGTTTCAAGCGATTCACAAAGTAATCAAGCTCCTTATAGTTACAAAACACAGCAATCTATTTTAATTTCTCAAACTTACGGATATACCTATCCACACAAAAATTTTTGTATGTATATACACAAACACAGAAACTGTAGTTTGCATACAATTTCTGCATATGTAATTACAGTTTGACATTCAAAAAGAGACAAGGATCTGTAGCAGTCCTACCAGAGTAAAACCAGTGCAACACAGAAATCAGGACGTTGCAGTGCAGGTGAACCCAATCAGTCCCTTTGACCTCAGCCAGTGCCACTGTGGATAAACTAAACATTTGCTTCTCTTCTGTTGCTCACTGATATAAGAAAAGCTCCTTCATGTACGTTCCTTCTCTAGTCTAAACGTAAGGATTAACCAACACCCCCAACAATTTAGGAAAAATACACCCCCACAAAGCTGAGCCCCAGCACTACTTTCTAGCTTGATTGTAGCACGTGTTCCCTCTTAACAGGAACAAGCTCTTACCACAGGAAAATGGCAGCCCATAGGTAATGCATTTGAAATCTCTTTTTTACCTTGTATTTTTTCCATATAAATTTAAGTTGGTGAACGTGAACGAAAACATCTTTTGAAGCAGGGAAAGCAGAAACCCACCAATTTCATTCCACTGTCATTTTCCACGTGCAGCAGTGCCCCAGAGGAGGACGTGGTGGTGGCAGAGCCTGCTGTGTCCCCTCAGGCAGTCCCTGAGGGGAGTCAGAGCCTGGCACAGAAGAAAGTCTTCCACTTAGGTAGTTACAGGCTCAACATGCCTCCTCACAGGAATTACCAAATCCTGCCTACCTTTGGTTAACTCTCCCAGGGACAGCTGTCAGACTTCCTCTTTTAGCTTAATGCTGGCTGGTGCCACAAGCAGACGCGCAGGCTCGTGGAACTCCCACCATTACAGCAGCCACTGCACATGTCCCCCACACACACTCCTTCTGACACAGACACAGCAGCGTGAACACAGATACCCCACAGAGCACGTACTCACCCCTTCTTTGCCTCCAGGCCAGGAGCTGCCAGAAGCTCAGCCACCTTCCTGAAGACTCCTGCCGTAATACAGCTCCTGAGCCGCCAGTGCACCTCCCTGAAGAACACTTAGCCCGTCACACCCACCAGAAGTGCCAATTCCCCACTGCCAGGGCCCACCTGAACCTCATCAGGAGTCGCTCTCCGCCCTGCTGAGCCAGGTGTGTTGCCTCTCCTGCCGCTGCTCCCCAGCTGGGGCACTTACTGACACACTTCCACTGGAGGTACAGCTCTGTGCATGTGCGTGTGTCTGCGGACAGACCTGCACTGGCTTTTTGCATTCTCCAAACCAGCCCGGAATAACAGCATAAATGCTTCCAAAGGCTTTGTCTTCCATGCCAGTTCTTCAGGTACTGATGGAAAGAGTAAAAGAGGCCTAGAAGTTGAGGTCTATTCTATTGCTTCCTGCCTGTGTGTTCTCTGTGTTTTTCTTACATGTCTTTCTTCAAACCATCCACGTGGGTGAACGAAGCCCTGTCGGCCCTGTTGTGAGAGATGGGGAAATAAGTCGTGGGAGGGAGGAAAAATTCTGTGGTGTGCAATAGGCTAGACTGATCACAAAATTCCCCCTCTAGAGAAAAACCTAATGCCCTTTACAGAAATCACATATGATGGATAACTAAAAGTATTGCACAAACAAATGTACAGGTCCAGGTCCAGTAGTTTGGGTCTTTCTTCCCCCCCTTTTCTTTTGTTCTGAATTTCTCCCATGAAAGCTGAAAAGACCTGTCTTCTCATTTCCTGAATCAACATGTTTGGCCATGGAGGAATGGCTAAAAAGGGGCTGAAAGCAGTATGCTGCTGGAACAAGCTGAACCAAGTATTAGGATATGCAGAACCAAATGTCACACAAGGTCATGCAGGTATGTTTAAAAATCCCATCGTGGCACAAAGCCTGGGACTCACTGATATCCAGAGGCTGTCTTGCCATGTTCTCAATGGCCCAAGATGTAACAGCTAGGTTTTATAAGGACCAGTCACATGAAACTACTCATTAGTAAGACAAACACTTCTAAAACAAAGAAGACATCAAATGACCGTGGGGTCACACACTCAATTATGGTATTTTCTGCCAGTGTGCTGGTAATTCTTGCTCAGGGATTCATGATGAATGCCCCAGGAACACTGTTCTGCTTGAAACTGCCAATACCCATAGACTGGTGGTACCAAAACCAACACACACATTCTAGCAGTGCTTTTGTATGAACTCCTTGCTGCACTTACATGTCGCTGTACAAACATTCTGCTGTTCTAATTTGAAAAACATGTATTTTATTACTGCTTTAAGACTTCATATATGATTTTATAGGGCACTATGTAAGCTGACCTAGCATTCTGCAAACCAGCAATCCTTAACCCAGAGCCACAGTCAGGAGCTTTACAAATGAATTTTCATTTCTTCATAAATTATCCTCTTCCAAGATTAGGAAAACACAAGAAAATCGCTGAGTCCACTTCGCTGATTTGCCACATTTTTCTGAACAAACAAGAACATTTCTCTCTAGAGACTGAAATTTCATCAGCCATGTTGATTACCTTTATCCACAAATTAGAAACCTGAACTTATTTTGGTAGATTAAAAAGTATATCCATATTCACGCGCATGTCCTTAACATGTTTAGATTGCAATATTCCCAGTCAATATTGTGCAGCTCTATTTTTGGCTTACACATGTAGGCAATCCAAACCAGTTCATAATTAATCTTAATAAACAAAACATATGAAGAGTGGACAGTTTGCGTGTGTGTAACTTGGGTATGTAGCTAAGTAGCTTACCCCACAGTCACATCATGGGTCAGCAGCACTACCAAGCACAGAGCTCAGATTGTTCATATTCAAGTTCATACTGGATCTCACAGATACTTCTAGAATAACTAGTTGTTTATTTTAATGAAATGAGTAAAATATTTCCTCCAAAAAAATTATTGTTTCACATTCTTAGTTCCAGTGCTTCATTTCCCAGCATCACACATGCATGGGTTACACAAACACAGACAGGGCCAGAAAAGCTTACTTCTTTTCGTATTGTCAAGACAGTTTGATTTGTTTCTTCTCCAAGGAACTTGGAAGTCTGTAAGAAGGAAAAGTGCTGGAAAATAAGAATATAACCTTATGTACAGAAGAAAAAAAACAAAACATAATGTTGGCCCTTGAGAGGTATGCCTTTAGTTTGAACTGGATGAGTGCTACAATTTTGTCACGTTACCGCAGGGTTTTCTGATTTTCGAGTAGGTGTAATGCACTAATGTGCCCACTGAAAAAAAAAACCACCATAGGACTATCCTTCAGGGTGTCCAGGAAAATTACAGAAAACCCATGGATCTTGCTGGAATTTACAATACCTCCCTACAGTCCTAGGTACTTCAGGTGGAAAGTGTTCAGGCAGTGATGGCTGAATATAAGTAGATAATCAGATAAGCTGGTATGTTTGGGTTGACCATGACTGGATCTCTGCTAGCCACTTCCTCATTGGATTTCTTCTGTTGTTGCTTTGGTTTCAGTGTTGGTTTAGCTTTTTTTTGTTTTTGTTTTAGTTCAGGTTTTACTACTATAATGGAGTTGTAGGCATGGATTTAGGTGTTTGGGCTTCTTTTTAATTGAAGCGGACATAGGACTTGTCACTTTCCTTTCTCAATCATCAGCTACTCACCACTGTTGGACAGATTCCTAATTCAGAAGTCACTGCTACAAAGAAATTGAGTATCTCATCCTAAGACTCAGCAGATGAAAATACAGTAATTTAAACAAAGCAGTATGAGAGCGTATCACTGTAACCATTTCCACAATGTGCCTTGGCCAACTGCTACAAAAAATGCTTCATGATTACCTGCTGTTGCAAGAGGGCCATCACAAAGGGATTGGGGTTCAGTGACACAACCCTTAGCTTCACAAGAAATAAAAATTATGTCAATTATCAAGGAAGGCAGAACTAGCAGTCTAAACTGTAATGAAGCACATGAATCCTGGTACCAGATGAAGGCCCCCTGAGTCCACCTTTTACAAGTATGTAAAGAGACAAATTCCAATGGAGAATTTACAGGGTATGTACTGGAGCAGAGACCAAACAAGAGACGGCACAGCAGAAGAAATGAAGCAGTTGTGGGCACCACAGCCCAAGCACCATGGCTTCAGGAGGCCTGCAGCCCCATCTGCTCCATGTGGCTTAAAAGCCTGTAGGGGTTAATAGAGAATCACAGAATCTAGCTCCTCCAAGGAGACAAAACTACGGAAGTGACTGTCTACTTGTGGATATTTTAAACAAAAAAGAAAACATATGGCCCTCTGGAGCTATGCTTGCTTTTTCTCCAGCTGGTATGACACAGAGAACAGATAGCCTAGGCTTACAACTAAATGGAGAAGCTTTATTTCGAGGAGCAATTACGGAACAATTTAGGCAATGTACTTCAATTTTGAAAGTTCTCAGAGTGGAAACAAAAAAGGTTGGGAATGCTCATGTACACTAAGTAATAAAAACTTTTAAAAGCACACAATATCTTACCTGTGTAAACCAGCAGTGTCTTACCTGCATGAGCAATATTTCTGTGAACTACCAAAGACGACTTAGAGTGCATAATAAAAACCAGCCTTTTCTCTCTCGGATGCTATTTTGTGATTCTACACATAGACTAGCAGTGAGCAAAAATTAAAACAGAAGAATAGGCTTAATTCAGAAGCCTGAAAAGATGGGTAATTTAATTTATAAAATGAGAAATTTCATTTAAAAGTGTGATCCTGTGAATTAAAACCACATTTGTGATAAATAAATAGTCAAGGGCAGCCATGATGCACATCTTTAAATTAAAGTCTTGAAACATGATGGTAAATGTTTCAGAGTGAAAACTTATGCAGTAGTATGGGTCCAAATGCAGAGCCAGTGTGTACAAACAGCCTACCAACTTCTGAACCCCAGCACGAATGCCTGTGGCTCACAGGGAGCTGGGGTTGTGCAATCCCCAGGGACGGCAGGGCCAGAAGGGATCTTAAGAAGTCATCTAGTCCAACCTCTGCCAGAGGATGAACTGTACCTTAAGCACTGCCAATGTTTAAAGTCTTATTTAACTTTTATATTAAAACTTAAGTAAATGATTTTACAATATTCTCAGGAAATGTATTGCAGGGCTTTGCAGTTACCGTCACGATTATTTTCTCCTAATGCCTAATCTGAAGGTAGGCAATTACCTCTTGTCCTATGAACAGGGAGTTTGGAGAAAAAAGTTTGGGGTTGTTTTTTTAATGTCTTCTCTGCAATAGCTTTTTGCAAATGTCAATACTCCTTTAGTCCTTGCTCCTGCAGACTAAACACACCAAATTCTTTCAGTTTTTGCACACAAAATAATGTTGTCTAGCACTCTCATCTTTCTTGTCTCTCTCCGCTGGACTCTTTCCAATTAGCCCCCAGCCTCCCTGAAGTGTAGTGCCTGAAACCGGGTATACTATCCCAGCTCAGACCTCATCAGACCTTATTAGACCTAATTAGAGTAAAAGGTTATTTCATGTGAATTTAATGGGGAATGCTTATTTATTTATTCTAGTATGTGCTTTTTTACAAAAACATGACATTATTGACCCATGATTAACTTGCCACTCACTGGAATCTGTACGTCCTTTTCCACAAAATTATCATAACTAGTCAGGTCTCCTCCATCCTCTTTCTTATTACTTGAATTCAACACTTCATATTTGCCCTTAATGAAGTGAATCCTACTTCTGCCACCTAATTTCAGCAACTAATTTAAATAACTTCTTGTTGTAATCTATACTTCTGATACACTTTCAGCCTTTATCATCAACAATTAATTGTGAGGTATCTATTGCATAATCCAATTTGTTTTATAAAGGATATCGATTAGCATAAAATTGACTTAAGGCCTCCTTATTTTTACATCTCCCTAGGTGACAGTGAATTGCTACCAACAACCCTAAGAACAAATCACTCTTGTAGATCCATGTCAAAAGCAGGCTTTACCAAAAGCCCCTTACCAGAATCAAAATGTGTCATCTTTCCAGCTTCTCTGTTCACAAGTCAATTATTAGCTGTGAACCACAACATTCTGTCAAAGAAGGAACAGTTTGATAGGATTTATCTTTCATGGTATTTTCCTTTTTCTCTGAAATTGTGTATGAAAATAGAAGAACTCTTGAACTGAGAAAGATGTATAGAAATTACTTTTCCACAGAATGAACATTAAAACAAAAAAAAATGCATATTTCAATTTGTGAAGATCTCCCTGTCTTTGCCACAAACTGGCCCATGTTATCGTAACACATCAAAAATGTCAAGGGAACATGTAGTTGTTCTTACCCAATTTTATTTCCTTTAACAGAAATGCTTACTTCTTCCAGATACACTCACTGCATCTAGATTAAGATCCTGAATTAAAAGACAATGAAAACTGGCCTTTATTCCTCCACAGACTTTGGTGAATTCTGGATCAGTCCAGAGGTGAATGGAAATTCTTTCCCCAGCTGTTACATTTTATTGAAAACATTGCTGTCCGACACACTCAGAAGTAGTAAGTCGTTAGGTAGTCTATTTTTACATACAGGTTATGCCATCTATATGATATGAAAGGTTAGCCATGGAACACATGTTAGCCTAGGTTTTCCAGACACCCTGATGCCACCACACTAGCCAACTCTTCAAAGAGACAGAGCCAGAATTCACAAACGTGATGGAGGTCCTGATATGAATCCATTAAACATCACATATATTAATCTAAACAACTTAATTTCATCGGTCTGATCTTTAATACCGTACTTGATGTTACAAATAAATTATAACTTAAATTTATAAAATTTTCACATTTCAATGTAAAATGAACAGTTGGTTGAAAGTAAAAAGATCTTTGTGGAGGCAACAGCTTTCTTTAACAAGATTATAATTTTGTAAGAGTAGAGAAATGTGTAAACATAAATATTCATGATTTTCTTCTGTACACATCTGCGTAAATTAGTAGATATAAATATAATTTACTATAGAAACATTTTTTTGTTTGTTTATGCTACACACAGTTCTATGCTGGCATCAACATACTAGTTGATTAATCTTTCAAAGAGTGAGATTTATGCATTTTGCATCCTAATCCCTGGTATGTCCATTGCCAGCAGTGGACTTCATGTTCAGAGAATCAGACTCACAGTGTCAGCAATCTAAAATTAAACTTCAGAACAAGATTATAATCAAAAATGAATGTATTATTTTCATATCATAATCGCCAGATACGTAAAGGCTGTGATCCAGGCCAACCAAAATCAATGACTGCTTTCCCACTGACTTAGCTGAAATTCACGCGTGGTTTCCAGCCACTGTCGATGTCATTTTAGTTTTGTAATTTTGTTACAGCATGAAGAGTTAAAAAGTACACAGTATCAGAGCTTCAGAGTGAGAAGTAAAGCCTCTAAGTCTTTCTGGGCTTCTTTATCCTGAAAGAAACAGACAATCATGCATCAACTTAGATAGGATAAATCCCTTCATTTGCCTAATACATGCCTATCCACATTTCTTTACTCACAACAGACATAACACACAATTGCAACAGCCACAAAATGTAAAGACTGCATAGTAAGTTAATTTATCAGTGAATACAAAAATAAAGTTTGAAGTGAAAACAAGAGCCAGATGGCAGCCCTCCCTTTACACTCTGTTAAAGCACTTAAAATGTTAGCCCACGAATGGCCTTCTCAGCAGACCACTAAGCCTTTCAGCTTGGGATATAACTTTTATTGGTGTACTTTTCATAAAGTATTGCCTTGCCTTATACCTGACGTAATCCTGCAACCCAACTGCATGCTGTTTTTCCACAGGTACTTATGTGATGTTTGCTAACGATTTATTATGAAACTAGAAGAAAACATTGGGAAATGTAATTAATGACGTGGGTTGGATTGTGATTTCAGTACATACAGCCATACCTACCAAATAGCCACCGTGGACTGACCACACCCTCGATATCTCCCAGGCCAGTGCTGGTGGGCTCTGCCTACGCTACCGGGCTCAGGACGCAGTGGAGACAACAGGGGAGCAAGAGGCAAGTGATCTGCTGTGCTCAGAGCCAATACAATACTGTTGCAGAAGGGAAAGGCTCCTTTTAGGACAATGTGTTAAGTGCACAGTTTGCATGGGGCTTTAAACCAAATCCAGGCCACAGACTCTCTCACCGTGACATGGGTTTTGGCTATTCCACATACAATCTGTTTGGAAAGGGGTTACGTGCATGTAAGTATGTAACCACAGCACAAAAACTCCATTATTCTACTTATTTTTACATGTCTCTGGATATAATCCACTTGCTTTAGTTGCCACTGCAAAACTTCTAGCTTGCAAAATGTACCTTGGTTTAAAAGAACATTTCTAAAAAGTCAGTGCCTCAAATCTGCAGGTTGGTGGGTACTTAATGGTGCAAATGAAAAGTACCTGCACATCATAGATTTTGTGCAAGTATTTTCATTGACAGGGACCAGTAGTGATAATGCCACAGTCAATTCTGAAAGAAAATACTGTAGACAGTCAGTGGAGTAATCACTGAATTTCAGGGTCACTTCAGTATCCAATCAACCAAAGAGCTGGAACAAAATACAGGACATTTTAAAAGATATTTTATGGGTGAAGAAATTCCTGCTTCTCTTTATTTTGGTTAGATGTCTATAATGTCATGGAGGAACAGAGAAGAATATTGAGATGATAGAAACCATATGCCAGACATGTCAAACTACATTATATTATTGGTCTGGATTAAGGCATTAATACATTAGCTGGACACTTCTCTTGGAGTCGCTGCCTTACTCCCACTGGCAACAACAGGCTAAACTATCTGCCTAATCATTTATCAGAGGGCTTAAAAGGCACACACTGCAAAGCCAGCAAGCTCTTGCCAAAATACTCTAACAGAAGGAAATGTCGCACTGAATTCAGCACCCCTTAAACTCCATGTAACTACAGGCTGCCTGGAGCACCAACACATTGTTTCCAATAAAAATTGGAAAACTAAATTTTTATCAATATCTTACTTAATTCAGGGAAAATATACTCTTTTCTGTAGTGACTGCAGTCAACTTCTGAAAACAATTGTAAACTCCATTAAACGAAAAAGTAAAAAGCCAGATATTGTCCCATGGTATTAAGAAATGGAAAAGCTTCATTGTATCTGGTCCTACTCTTTTGACACTTTTCTAAGCTGAAAATTATAAAGATGCTGGTTTTCTAATATCTGAATGAGGTCCAGCATTTCATGGATTGATGGGATTCTTTACTCAATTTGCAGGATACAGCATTTAAAAAATTTATCTCCAAACAATATTGTATAATTGCCTCTCTCCTTAGAAGTAAAAGACTGTATTGGCCAATGAGCTTTAAGAGTTGCAAAGGTCTCAAAAATATTGGGCAATCTTCCCTGAATCTTCCTCTGGGCTTAGGAAAAAGAATGGAACAAACCCATAATTGTTTTAAGAACTGCCTGGAGAAGAAACTGCAAACGTGCAAAGCATTCTACCTCTGGTTTGCCAGTTCTGAACAAGACTGCATCAGTGAAAGCAGGAATTATTATTGTTGCAAATTACTTAAATGGCTGCGTTAATTGAGACAGCAGCTTCCAGTCAATAAGAACTCACATGGCAAAAGCACTGAAAAAAATCAGCAATGGTATTAAAAACAAAGATGAGAATGGTCAGTGAAGGGAACTATGATGTCACCTTTGAATACTGTCCTTCCAGACCAAGAGGTGTGTCACGCTAAAAGGAGAGAGAAGCCACAATTCTGTTCAGTTTTCAGTTTTAAGGGCAAAAACTTCATTAATGCCCAAAGCTTAACTGCTAATGGAAAGATAAAGCCATAAATCTTGTATTTGGCCAACTCTCTTCCTTGTTGATTTTACTTTTGTGGCTTTCTGAAAATGAACAATAAGGTTGACTTTTTTATTATTTTTAAGACAGGCAGGCTCTGATCTCCCTTTAGAATCTGGCAGACAGAGGAAGAGGTGCAAATCGTAGGAGGAATGCAATACATTTGCGTCAGTCCCATTAGTTCACCCTGAGGCTTAGCTCAGCACTGAGTGAATACACAGCCATTTTCAGCCTTGACTTTCTACTGTCAAGGCTTACATTTATTGAACATTTCTTATATCGTTCTCAGAGTTGAACGGGAGTTCAAAATGTTCTGCAAACTGCTACACAAAAGGTATTCAAATTACAGGGTAAGGGACTGTATTTTTCCCTCTTCCTATTTAGTTGCTTTTCTTTTATGTTTCATCATTCACGGGAGATATGCACAGGAAAAGAAAGACCTGAGAGGCCAGGGACTGAACAAGGGAAGAGAGGGAGCTGAAAATAAGTGCAAGAAGGAAGAGAGAGCTGCTGGGAAAAAGAGAATGTTGGCTTAACTGGAAGTAGTCCACATTTTGACAGTTCATTTCTCCTGAAAAAAAATGTACTGATAAATACACATACACACAGACTTACACATATAAATGTGCATGTAAAAATTAAATGGCAATTTAAGAAAAGACAGAAAGATAATGATTTTATTTTCCATCTCTGCTAATTATTTCCTTATGCACTAAACACGCTCAACCCGGGCACTGCACATGTGTGCACTTGTTGACAAAGTCCCAATTGTCAACAGAGAGCGATACACCCCCAGGACCACAACCAGAATGGTCACACCAGCCAATGAAAACAAAATTGTGTGCAACCACTGCCAAACCCCAAGCTGACATGCATCCTGTAGGGTTTCATTGAAGTCAGCAGGGCAGCATGGTATATTAAACGAGCTGGGCTGCAAGGGTGGTCCAAAGCTGTACTCTGATATGCAGTAACAGCAATGAGGTGCTGAGAGACACTCCTGCTTTTGGGCACAGCTGGATTATTCCTTTGCAGCTCCAGGAAAAATACTGGACTGCAACAGAAAAGACTCCCAAACAGGCACAGGGATTGTCAGTTAGAGAGCAATAGCTCTTGTGGACAACATAAATCATACAAGGCTAAATGCTATCCCTTAGTTTAATGATAGGCTCTCACAGATGGTGTGACTGTAGTATGTGCTAATAATTGCATAATAGCATTTTTCCCCCTTAGACATTTCTATACATCAATGCAATCATCCACTTGCCACCTTCTATACGAGTCCTGTATTCACAAGTTTGGGCATTTATGTTTTTTCCAATTTTTTGTATCTTCCTCTGGGGATTAACCACGACTTTTTAAGGCCTTTAGGATCAATGCAAGCACACCTTTAAAACACATAGCTGGCAATAATTACACATTTTTGGATATTATTTCAAGCAGAAGGAAAAATACCCTTTCATACCCAGAAGACTGTGAATAAACAGGTCAGCTAGTTCAAGGACTGCTGTTGAAAAATTTAAAAACAGCAGAATATAACTTAGTATAATAAATAGTCATGTAAAATTTTAATGCACTAGTTCTTTCCTGATTTAGAAGTCTACGTTTCACATATAATCTGGCTTTTTTACTACTTTTTGCTATTGTACACAATGTGGTGCTTTTGGTGTTAAAAACATTCCTCTCTTTCTGTTGAGCTGCTGCCACGACGGGTCTTACAGCTTTTCTTTCTGCACAGTCATTGCTGAAACAGCCTGAACACAGTCACACCCAGTGACAGTCCCTTCAGAAAGATGCTTGTCGAGGCTTTCCTTCACCCTGTATATTGACTCCAAGACCATATATGTCAAGATCCAAGTAGCTTGACTTGGCCCGGCTACTCTACAAAAAGTAGAGGTTTTTGCAAACCTATTTTTGCCATCCTGCAGTGCACTACCACCTCTGTAAATACTTCCCCCACTCTGCCCCTGCATCATGCCCCCCTGCCCTGCACACCAGCAGGGGAGATACACTCCACACTTTGAGGAATCATCAGTTGACCAGCCTTGCTGGATCAAGAACTATGCTAAAACTGTGTTACCTTTGATAGGATGTTGAAACAAATACTTTGTGATATACAGTTTAATCATAACAAGCTCAGTATTTATTAGGATAGACTTTATCCTTATGTATGAAACTATGACACCACAAAAAGTATCTTCATCACTTTTTGGAATTGTTTTTGGAGGGAGAGAAAGAATAAGCAGAAAATGCAAACAAACCTCTTGGCAAGAATTTCAAAAACATGTAGACAGAAAATTCGTCTAATCACCAAGATATAGAAATACAGACTGTATTCTTTGAAGTGCAAAATAATGTAAAATATAGGCAGTCTCAAATTCTTTTAGCAAGCCTTTAACAAATGTCTCATTTTTCCCTAGCATCTGACAGTTTGAAATCTGACCTCTTTATATAAGATTTTTAAAAGTGTGTTCCCTGAGCTTGAAGCCCTCGCATGCAGAGTATACAAAACCACTAATCAAGAAATAGTTTTTTTAAGTATACTCGAACGATATTTTAATTTTGGGTTGGTGGTAGCTATTAGAAAATCCTTGTTCAACTCCACAAACAGTATTAGCAGGAAAACCATACCTTAGAATTCAAAATGAACACGAATCTGAACAGTTCCATTATTTTGCAAAATGACTGATCTATGGCGGCTGGAGTAGGTATTTCTTGGAACATCTTGATAATCCAAATAGACAAATGTGCTGTTGTAATAGGAATAGCTGATGGGTGCTGAAGTTTATACTCTGACCTCTCTTCCATCCCTCTGTAACTCCAACCTTTTACCCTTACAGACAATATTAAAAATTAAATTAATAACCAGGGAGATCAATTATGGTGATGTAAAAAGAAAGTATAAGAAAATTGTAAGGGTGGGATTTCTCCTCAGTAGCTGCATTCTTGTGTAAACATTCAGCCATTGTTCCTGCCTATTATTACATCTACCTCCTCCTGCACAGGAGTTTCAGGTGTCACTGAGGCTGAAGGCAGAGTCTTTAACAAGTCTCTGCTTCCTGACATTCTACCCCTGTAAGAAGTGAATGTCATAATGATCAATTTCTGTAATATCTAAATCTCTCACACTTGTTAATTTGAACTCTGAATTGCCATCATTTGTAATTGCTGGGAAGGACTGTGTTTTAAATGACCAATAATTTTGTAAAACATTCTCAGCTTCGGGGAAGTTTTTATCTCAATTTTAAGCAAGATTTTCAGCAACTGTCAGTGCAAACAGTTTTCCTTTGTATTTTTCCTGCTTTTCTGCCTTCATCTCCTCCAAGACTGTACTTTTTGTAGTGCAACTGCTGCTTTACAGATTCATTTTCAAAAAAATGTCACAGAGACCAGAATCTTGAAATTTCAATCTCTTTCTCTGCTAGGCTGTTAATTCCTTTTTGGTGAGTTTAGTGGTCCTACAAGCACAGAGTTCACTCTCATGGCCCACAGTTGTCTCCAGATACAAGAAATAATACTTTCTTGACTATTATACTTCATAATCCTACATTAAGACTTAAATTTTCTACAAGTTCCAGCCTTGAAAATACCCAACAATCTTTGTTATAAACAAGAAATTAGTATCTTATTCCCCTTACAAACAAAGCACCATGCGTTTAACCAAGCACAAACACACACACACACTTTGTCTTTCTATATCCAAGACAGACATTTGTGTTTTCAAAATCAAATTACATTTTTGTCTTCAAATTTAAAAAAGTAGTTTTGTTCCATCACAGTAGTCCACCACATCTGGTTTCAACAGCCCTTCATGTAGTCACACTCACCAGGGCTTTGAGCACACTACAAAGTTAAGGCGTCTCAGTAAGGTTAATACAACATGCACTAGATGAACAGAGCAGCTGTCAGGCACTTCACAATAACTCACAGCAGCCCTGAACATTAGCATCTCTTTTACTGAAGGGGCAAATATTTCCCAGGACCCTGAGGTTATCCACCTGGATAACAACCAGAGAAAAACTGGACAATTTAATGTCCCATGCACCTCCAGCAGTGAAACACCACTCTACAGTATGACAGTAGTTATGGCCAAGGAAGGACTGTATGATTCATTGGAGGTTTTTGTTTAGAGTAGAGAGGATAGAAAAAAGTCTCTTAAGTGGCACTGTAACATCCTTAGTTTTTTCCAATTCAATTTGCACCAAATCTCATGTATTTCCTTTTAAAATAAAAATAATGCATAGACTGTTAAGTTAAAAATGTGCCGAACTATTTTAAAGAACTGTCCTATTTCTAAAAATCATCCTGTAACTCTTAATTTACAGGACTTACAGGAGTCGTTCAAGCAGAACTTGTGTCTTCTTTTATAATTTCTGTGGTATCCTTTTTAAGACTCGTAAGAGGGTTCAAACTGGCCATCTGATTTTTTTTTTTCTTTAACAAGGATTAGCTATGTTTGGAAGCCCCTTTACCCTTTGAACTAAAACATGTTCTGTAAGTAGTAGGACAGATGCACAGAAGGGATATTTGGATGTGATACAACATTCAAGTCAAAAATAATATCACTTAACTCAAAATGTTACATGAAATGAATCCTAGAAAAAGTGTCAAAGAAGTGTCCTGAGTTACAGCAGCTGAGAATTTGACCTGAGGATTAAAATGAGCTATGGGCTACTTTACTGATGCCAAGCACCTCTGGTTCCCAGAAGTCACTGGAAACTGTGGATGCTCAGAAGCAATAAAAAGTAAACCATTGTCTATGATTATTTTTCTGCAGGATGATTTGTATCATGAAATACTATACATTTCCTCAATGTGGCACCTTTCCAGCAGCTTTGTCTCTCAGTCTGCTCCTGATTTTATGCTTTTATACAAATACATGTTTCTCAGCAGAAGCCAACATTTAAAAGCAAAGGAATTCCCCTGCTTGAAGAAAAAGAGAAAACTCACATGAGAAACTATGATTACACTTGGGAATGATGGGTTTCCCACGGCTGTGACAACATACCATGCTGCTAACAACCTTGAGATCCTGTGCTGTGGAAAACTGAAAGAAATCCTCAGGCTGCTGCTGACCTGTGCTTTTTTTTCAGACCATGAACCCCATCTTCTGCAAGGCTGTAGTCTATTCAGGCACTTAATCAGCATCTGTTTATTACTGTCTCCCCAATGTCTCTTTAGTTTTATTACAGTCTCTTCCCTCCCTTAAACTAATCTGACTAAATGTTATTCCTACATACAGCTCCAAGCCCTGAACCACTTAATTTCCAACATGATTTCCCAAAAATCACTAACAGTCTTTCTCAAGCACAATAACCAAAACAACATGTAATACTCAAATTCAGATGGGATTTGAGGTAACAGTCAGCATCAGCAGAGTTTGTGTTCCAGATCTCCATTTCACAGTAATTCCTTTCAGCATGCACTCCGTTTTACCCTGTGTTGACTGCTTGGTTGTTATTTTTAAAACTGAATTACATACTATTGCTCTAATGCTGTATTTTTCTGAACTCCTTTTTCTAAACTTAACTCAAAACACTTCACAACTAAACAAGGTAAGGGAGACAAATCCGTGATGTCTGTACAATTAGTTAAAACAGAAGAGGTCAAATCATCAGAGGGACAAAAGAGTTTTGAGGCCCAGTTGACGGTCCTTCTTTTGTCCACAAACCAGTATCATTGTTATTCTCATCACCATCATTGCTTGCCAGAATACATGCACCTACCCCTCAGACTGCACTCACCCCAGGGTCCCTCCTCCTTCTCAGGTTTGCTCATACTTCCAAAATGTGATGGGGTATTAAAGAGATAATTTATAGCAGTCTTGCCTATGTTCTGTAATAGGCAAGCTGAAGGTATATTTTAACAGTATATTTAATAATAACAGTATAATTTAATAATAACAGTATATTTAATAGTAAGTAAAGAATAAAGCAGAGTTAAAATATTGCTTATGTCGTATCTGTACCAATACATTTTTAACGAAACACTGAAATTAAGCAATGATTACTTTATGATTTATAATTGGCACATACTGTAACCTGGGCCAAAATTAAGGCCACCCAGGAGCAGGGGCTGGTGAGGCAAGCAACGGCCTTTCTTCCCAGCAGGAACACTTGACATAAATGTGCTAGTGCTCCACACACAGCATTTATTGTCAATCAAGTTACAGAGCTATTTAATGGTCTTTTTCCTTAACTTTAAAGAATTAAATGGGATAGGGCCAATTCGTCCCTGGAATCACCTCTCTCTCCACACCACATCCGCTGTGCTCAAAGGGGGTCCCTTAGGCTGACAGAGCTCAGGTCTGAACTTGTCATGCTCTAGGATGGTAAGATGTTTCCCATCATAGGTCAGTCATTATGGAACTTGCTTCAGAGATCAGACAGAGTGCACCTTCTTGCCATAACTTGGTTTATATTTCAGAAATTAAGTAACTTAAAATCTCTCAAATATCAGTAGAAATGTTGTGTTCACATACTAAAAATACTCTGAAGGGCCTAAAGAGAAATCTAATAATCTCTAAGAACAAACTATGTTCCAGTAGATGTAACTGGAAGAACTGCACCTCTTAACTGTACTGTGGTTGAATACAAAGGTTATCTTGAATAACTCATCTACCTCTTCTCCAGTTAACATACTGCCCTTGACAAGAATCACAAACCAGGGGCTTTCAGGAGCAGAGACAGAGACTGTGGGACAAAAATCCCCATGCTTTCAAATCTGAAAAACATAGGTCTGGGGTAAAATTTCAGCACAGCTATAGAGTGACACACTCAACTGCTTATGCTTAGGATGGTCTAATGAAGTGGGTTGAATTACAAAGGGTGCAATTCAATTTCTGATACAGAAAAGTCCCTGTAAGTTCCCCAAACAAAGATTGTTTTAAAGCTGTTGATACAGACAACTGTAATGAGACAACCTAGAGTGGAGGAAAAAAGGAAGGTTCTGTATTCGGAGGAAAAACTGAAACATTATGTTATTACCAACAGTGCAGTAATGGATGCCAAAGACACGAGAGCAGTCATAAGGGAACAAGTTATCACTCTCAATACCCACCTCATTAGTAACTGAGAGAATTGACAGTGCAGAATCACAGTACTTCAGTGCATTGTTTTTCTGGCCAAGATCTTTATAGCACTGAGAAGAAAAAACATTTTGTTTCAAATCAGACCACTGTAAGAATACCAGAGTTTACAAATCATTATTTTGAAAAGAACATTGTTACCTTTGCCAAATACACGTAATTGCATTTGGAATATCCTGGATGCATTTCTTCTGCCTAAATAATAAAAAACAGGAAAGAAAATAGATATAAAACTTGTGTGATGGGATTTATGTGGTCTGCATAATATTTTTAGTAATGCACTACACTTCCTCAAATCAGATGGAATCATCCCTACTGTGTGTAATGCAGTCTGTTTAGCACTTCAGAAAAAACATCAAGAGAAAAAACCCTCAAAACTCAGACTCTAGACCAGGCACATCAGATGCTGATATTGAACACATAAAAATGTTTTGTACTGCTTGCTCTCCTCCCTCCCTAAGTGTTTTCTAAAGACATCAGGTCATCCTGCACAAGACCTATCAGATTCATTCACTTACATCAAAGAAATTAGAAAGCAATCAACCATTCACACTTTGTGTAACAAGTAATGCACTGTGTTTATCAACTTTACAATTATTTCTCTTCCACAGACCCGTATCTTCTAGTTCTGGGTTCACATTTCTTTTCACACTACCATCTTCAGAGAAGTTCAGGTTGTTAAAAAAGTTCAAGAATGTCTTCCTCTTAAAACACATTACAGATGTAGAAGCTTGCAAGTGAGTAAAAACCTTACCAATTATCTACTAGCAAGAAGTAGTTTTAATCAACAAACAGCTTTTGGGAGAGAAAAATTACATAAGTGAAATTTATAGTAGCTGTAATCCCTGGACCAAAACAATGCTGCTTTCACCACAACTGCATAGAATCAAACAATTGAAAAAGAAACCCAAACAATTGTCTTTTAGACAGTAATTTAATTTTTGTTGCAGAAGATGACTTAAAACCACAGTCACTCTGCAGCCCACCACAAAATGTCCTGAAGCTACAGTGAATGTTTCAAATTATTTCTACCACTTTTGTAATTTGATCTTAAAGATAAAATCTCTTGAACTGGGAAGATGGTAACATATTGTACCATCCAAAATTCAGGAGATCATTCCATCTTTAAACAGACTAAGAACACAGAAAACAAACACTTCTGAAAGGGACGAAAATATGCCTGTCCAATTCTTTAGAGAAACTTTCTGAAAGTAATTGTAATGATGAAAGTTGATGCTTTGAATTCAGTCAAGTGAAAAGCTTGTAAACTCTTCAGCTCCAGAAGTAGAAATTATTCATATAGAAGACACAGAAAGATAGATTTATTTTATTCATGTGGTGTTTTCTCATAACTGTATGCTCAATAGAATGCCCAGGAACATGGACCTGTATGACAGAGCTTTATTTTCTAATTTGCTGCGAAGGTAATTTCACCTCCACAAATATGAAATGCTTCTACTGAAATTCAATGAGAAAAAGCTTCAGAGAAGAAAAAGAGAAGCATCACCATGTCAAAGTTCTCCTTGCCTATGTTACCCCCTGTGCAGAAATGGGCAAATCAGCAATTATCACTACGGTAATTTGTTTCAATGGCACATATAACTAAGCTATATCCACCTCATAGTATATTCAGTAACTATTAACCATGTCAAGTAATTGAAGAATTTCCTAAAGCTAAAGAAAGAAAAGAAAGGTGCTAGTCAGTCATCTCCAAACTAATTTTAAAACAGAAAAGGAAAAATATTTTAGTAGAGAGCTCAGTGGTGTTTTGAAGAGCCCTGTATTTGTAGCTACTGAACACAATCTGCTGAACAGACATTTTGACAAGAGCCACACAGAGCAGCTGGTAAACAGCCACACAGGAAAACCCTTGGCGAGGACTTACCTTAAGGAAATTCTGCAATGCTTCTTCTACTGTTGAAGTTGGTGGAGTCCCAAAGAGAGCAGTAGCTACTTTCTTTTCAATCCAAGACAACTGAGATACCTATAATGAAAAAATTAAATTAGAAAATCAGAAGTCTTCAGGGTTGCCCCTCAGTCTGCAGTAAATACTGTCCTGTGCACTGTACTACTTACACGACGTATTTTGCAAAAGAATCTGTAAGGGAATGCTTCATACTGTCAACTTGCCAGCTAAAAGCAGTCTTTGGGATTTCAGATTCTGCTAACAGGAAAATGTGCACATATGACAAAACACCAACACCCTTGACACAAAAGACCCCAAAAACCTTAAAGTACATTTTAGGTTTCATAAGACCTTGCCTGTTTTTAAAACTGAAGGCTAGAAATAGTGCTTGAAACTTGTTAAGGTTTTCATGAGACAGCTTAGCATGTTAGTCTATGTACTTGACAACTTTTCAACATTACGAAAAGCTGTTGCCACAGTACAAATGTGACTGCTTTTGGTGCTTGTATAACAAGTTCACAGAAGCTGGTGACAACCACTGTTAAGAAAGAGGCTTAATTTTTTCCTCTTCAAATCTGACAAACAAGATTTGCCAAAGACCTCATTTCAGCAAGATGGGCTGCTGAGAAAAGATTTTAGGGAACTGTCGTATTGCCACACAATGCATATGACTTCTTCCCTTACATATACTGACACCTGACATATGAATCACCTACGGACATCTCTTTTCAGAAAGACTTGCAATTCGAGTAACAGGGTTTGGCCTTGAAGCCCTACTGCTGTAAAAATTCAAATGGTTTTGGATAGTTTTAGATTATTCCTGCCTCACTCCCTTGCTTCCCAATATATGCAGGGCTGCTGCTGCTCCCCCTACCTACTCCACCTAAATTCAGCAATTATCCAGTAGATGTGAATTAATAATTGCAAAAAATATAAGAATCCACCCACACAGAACTATCCACAGCCATCAACCAGAATGCTTCTCTTTTGAACAGACATCAAGCTCTAAATATCTCTTATTGCACACTGCCCTAAAAATACTATTGCAAGGACTAGAAACAGAGGCCAGCATGCAACAAGAAAATTCATAGGACCATGTTTTCTCAGCTGGTTCCAATCTCTCTAGCTACATAAGAGCAACACTGCTTGGAGACAGAAGGCATCCTGGTCAGGTCTTGCTGGTTGTTTGGCAGGGTCCAATGCCTTATTTGTTAAATGCTGTCAGTGAATGTCTAACACAAAACCACTAAAAATTATAGTCCAGAGAGAAACAGTATTAAGAAAATAAAGTTTTTGTTTTCATTCTCTCCCACATATCCCAGCCTTAAAGCTTCTTTTAAGGAAATAAAGTGTTTTTTTACAAAAGGTGTCCAGCAATCCTGAAGTTCTTACTCATTGAAGCAACCAGGGATTGCCTCTGCAGTGTTTTCACGCTGTGTTACAAACTTCAGCATGCTGCTTAAAACTTCAAATTGTAGCTTTGTATATAATTTCCTTCCACATTTCATTTCCCTTGCTGTTTTACAGATTCTAAGACATATTCTGCAAGAGTTATTAGAAGAATTTTTCCAAAAATGCTGTTTTCTTCATGCCAATCTACTGATGCAGTGTTCTTTCTTCTTTTGGAAGAGGAAGGGGGTTTCTATACTTCTCGGTCTGTCACATGGAGATAGACATAGCTTACAGAGGGAGGAAGAGAGGGTAAAAAATAAAGGAAATATATATGCTTACACTGTTCTCTGCAAGACCACACAACACTCTGGAGACACACGTACACTGCACAGATACAATTACCACACTCATGTCTGCTGTTATGCAATAGTGAGGAAACAAAATTGCAGTTTTTCCATGTGGAGTTATAATTAACTATTGAAAACATAAGTTCTTCCTGGCAATTCTTTTATTTTCTTATGAGATTTAATCAGAACTGATTTACTGAGGGTTTAGTCTTTATTTTGTCTGGCTTGGGTGCTGTTTTGCACTGTTCAAACTTTTAAAAAGCCCAAACACACATGCACTTGGCCATTTTCATTTTACAAATCCCACCGAGATAAAAAAATATTTAAAAGTGAAATGCATTTCACAGAAAATCACCTGCATGGAAAAGAGGTTGTAGCAATGTGGAGGTTCATCTCTTCTGCCAGGTGACAAGTGATGGGACCAGAGGAAGCAGCCTTAAGTTGCACCAGGGGAGGTTTAGACTGGACATAGGAAAAATCTCTTCACTGAAAGGGTGGTCAGGGATTGGAAGACTGCTCAGGGAAGAGGTACAATGGCCACCCCTGGAAGTGTTCAAAAGATGTGTGGGTGTGGCACTGGGGGACACAGTTTAATGGTGAACATGCAGTGCTCAGTTAACAGCTGGACTCCACGCTCTTAGAGGTCTCTTCCAACTAGGACTCTGTGACAACAGTGAGTTTTCTTAAATGTGTGCTCTCTCCAGCATTATACTTTGTAACTATTTCACAGATAGTCTGACAGATCTGTAATGTTTTGAGCAGTCAGCCTTACATGCCACCGGCTTGAGGAATTCATTACAGCTAACTCGAACCATCCTTAAATGAAGTGCCAAGTTCACGCAGGTTGTCCAGGTTCCTTGCATGTCAATACAGAGAGAGGCACTTCCATCAGGCAATTCCTATTCACCTAGGTTAGCCTGGGATGAACGTTCCTCTCTTTCTCTTCTTTCTTTCCCTCAACTACAAAAGGAGCACAGATAATTATACTCCGGGGATGGCTAAAGACAGGTGAGGTGAATCTCATCACGACAGCTTAACTGTGCCCCACCTGTGTCTGTCTGCACCCCGCTGTGGCTGAGGTGGGACTAATGGAAAAGACCTGTTTTATGCAATACACAAAACTGTGTCCCAGAGCAATAATTATGAACAGGAAATTATACCCTTCTCCTCAACGCACACAAGCACAGTCTTTAATTTGAAATAACTTTATTAGAGTAAATCTTATGCCATGTTCAGTGAAATGGAAACATCATTCCTACTATACCAGCCAACTTTATGAAGCGTTCTCTGCGTGTGAGCATGCACAGGGAACAGAACCCTTGTTAGCATGCCCTAGTGTAGTGCAAATCTGACTTCTACAGTCAAGGTTATTCCAATAGTGCAAAGTATATCTGGAGGTCCACAAAACTCAAGTATAAAGAGAGTGTAACTGTCATGAACTACAGTGGAACCAGGATTTCCCTTTAATGTGTGTTCCAAAAGTGGTGAAGGACAGCAGGAAGGAATAAGAAAAGCAGCTATTGCAGAAAGTAATAGCAGCAACAACAAAAATTATAGAATGAAGATTGCCTGTGCCCTATAGATGATTTCCAAATGTTAAGTGAGTTTTGTTTTTTTAGGTCTCCTCAATGCTGACATCAGTCCTGCCAGCAGCCTGAAATTCACAGGAGCACTACAAGGAACACTGTTTCCACAGAATATCAGGTTTAATGTATTGGGTCACTCAAGGAACACTGCAACCCAGCTACCCTATATAAGGAGAGTTAGCCCCACTCTCTCAAGAGTGAGAAAAAAGGGCCTGAGGGAGCATTAGCCAGCTCCTGAACTTCCTCAGGATGGAGTGGGTCATCACGGCAGCCTGACCTCTGCCAAGGAGAGGAGGCCACTCTTCAGTATCCCCAAGCAAACAGAGGTGTTTGTCTCGACCAACCTCTCCTGTGGATCTGTTAAAGAACAAGCTGTTACCCACTTATTCTACCCAAGTCTCTATTAGTACCAGAGGTGGAAGAAAGGCACCCACAATGTTAAACTGCAGCTGAGCACAAAGTTCTACTTAACGCTCTCCTATCAGGCCTCTTGTTCCACTGAAGACCAAGGCAGAAAACATGGTTCTTCCCTAAATACTGGAAAAATGGATTTCCTAACATCCCTTTTTCTTCCTTAGCCTAGGATCAGCAAAAACTACATATATATATAGATGCGCGTACGTATATATATATATATTTATACTGAAACACTGGCTGGGTTTTTGTACTGTTTCTTTTTTATGAGATGCAAACCCTGGCCATTGACATCTCTTTTCAAATTCAGAATGTTGGTACTGAGGAAACTAACCCACTTGGATTGAAAAATCATCCAGGACTGACTTTCAGCCCTACAGGATACCCTCCTCCAATGTTTCCTTATTAATAGCTCACTGAAGATGTATCACACAATTGTCTTCCATAACAGAAAATGTCCCCATTGATCCAGTTTCAGTAAAATATTAATGGCACCTAATTAAATATCCCTACAGACTTTTTCTTCCTTTTTCATTACAATATATTAATTTAAAATTGTATTAAATGATTTCGCAATGTTTTGACTTCTGGAAGAGATTAAGTAACTGGACACCAGTTTTAAAATAGTGGCTTCCAACACAAATATTCTCTTTCTTGCCAGCTGAGGAACCAGGACAGTCTGCGCAGGCATTTAGGTATTTATCCAACTTGAACTGGGCTTTTCACTTTCCAGTAAGGGAAGCAGACTCACGGAGCACACAAAGGAACTGGATCAATTTGCTCCCTGCTGTAACCCAAATAGATACTGGGATACACCAGAGACAAATCCAACAGAAGGCATGCAACCTGCAAAAAGAAAATCTGAAGAGATCTGATTTTTTAACACCCTACTAGCATTTACCAGATACTTTGATCCAGTTTCACAAGGACATGCTAGCTGTTCTGTGCCTGCCCTGTAATGGCAAATAAACATAAGCCTTAACTAGATACTACTCTGTTTTATATGCTATTTAAAACATTAAATCACTAAACCCCCCCCCCAAACACACAATTATAAAGATTTATCAGATAATTGTGCCCTAAACTCTAAGGAAATAAAACTAATTCCTATATACACCACGCACCACAGATCCACTCACTTCTTGTTTACCCAGCAGGTATTACAGGCAAAATTTTACCCATTGTGACATTATGAAATGACTGGTGAAAATCTTGCTTACTTGATTGTGAGGCCAGAAGTAATTTTCTAATACAGCTGAGAGGATTCTGTGATCTTTCTCTTTTGTATAGCTCTACTGACTTCATAATGGTAAGAGAAATAAGAAACAGCAAAAATTGATTTTTACACACGGTGGTGGCACAACTGTCACTGGCTCTGCATCACATACCAACCCCAAGTGCTGTGAGGGCAGTGAAAATCCAGCTCACCCGTTCTGCTGAAAAGTTCTACAACACTGCATCAGCTTCATTTCTGGCCTGGTAAGAATAACTGCTGAGTAAGAAACTTGGCAGTGCTGTACCACTGCTCTTTGCAAGGACTGTGTTACACTGAGGAAGGTGAGAAATGGTAGTCAGAGCCAAATTCTGGCAAAACTCCACAAATTAAATAGTTTTTACTAGTACAGTATGCGGTCTCTGGATATAGATTTCAGCCTTCAAAAAATCTTCTCCATTCCCCTTCACTATACTTTTTACCTAAAAGTCTTTTCAACTGATTTTCATTTGTGAAAATGAACTGTAACTTGTAACCCTGAGTTACAACCCTTGAAGTATCTCCTTTAACAGTCTCTTATGCAATTCCTAATTTTTTCAGTTTGTCATCCCAAAAAAAGGTGCTAGAGAATAGTAGTAAGATCCACCAACATTAAATAGAGAGTATCTGACTATATTAGGAAGACTTAAGAACATTTCACAAAAGTGTTACCAAAGCCCATAAAGTATCAAACACTAATCATCTTTTTTGACTACACTGCTTCAGTAAAAGAATACATGACCAAAATTAGACAAAAATAACCTTGGAAGCATACTTAAGAAAAAACAAATATTGTGGCCAATCCTAACTTGACCCCAATCTCCATGTGAAAACTAACCTTCTTGCCTCGGTCATCCTTTTTCCTTCTTTAGTTCTCTCACATTGGACAACACAGCCTGCCCAGCCTCAAACACACCGAGACTGAACATTAAGAAAAGAGGGTTTAAGAGCAGCATTATGACTCCAACTGCTTGTACCCATATAGAGGAGTGATGAATGAATTTGCCAAGCACTCTGTCACAGTCCCAACTCTGAAGAAGTATTTGGAACTTATACCACAGCCAACAGTCTTCTTTTGGGGTAATCACCAGAGCATGAAACACCACAGTCTGCAGAATAGGACTAAAGAATTTGTCACATCTTCCACAAACTCCTACGAATACCTATATCACATGCATGGCCAAAATCTGTATTAGTTGATCAGCATAGAAACCTACTCATATAGTCTGGGAAAATGAATGAAAATATCACCAACCTCACTGAGTCAGAATTAAGATTTAGCTTCCATAGTAGTGCCTCAAAACTAATGTTTTCAAATTACCTCATCCTGCTACTGCAAATGTGCAAAGACAGTAAAATTTTAAGTGCTGACAGCCCCAGAAGTTAAAACAAAATGTTATTCAGTCCTATACTTATATTTATTGGTACAAAAATCTGTTCTATATATTTTAGGTTACTATTTTGTAATGGCAGTCAGCAAAGAAAAGAATTTTAAAAAAGAAGAAAAAGATAAATCTGAAATCAATCCTTAAATATTTCAGTGGCTACACTCATTTAGGTAGATTGTTTCACTTAATGAAATGCAGGTCAAGCCATTACCTAAAGCAAATGCTAATCTGTGGTTTTAATGTTTAGTAAGGAAGACTTGCATAGATGTTGCAAGTGTGGAACATGAATTTGTAATTAATTACACATTACAACAAACCACACGTACTACTCAGTTAGGAAGTGGTGATTATCATGAAAATGAAACAAGAGTAAAAAAAGGTGCAATGAGAACGAAGTGATCTATACTGATGTTTCCAAAAAGCAGCAGCTCACATGAGAAACAAGCCATGAAAAACATCTGGGAGCGTTTGACATAAATGGAAGCTGCAGTCAGCTGTTGGACACTGCACAGTATAAAAGTGCTAAGCAATCACTGGTAAGAGAGATGCTGCTCAGAGGCAGGACAGGACAGCAAGCGTACTGTAGCACAATCTTCAGCAACTTATTTTTGCATAGATAATGCTGATATTCAAGAATAGTGTGACAAAAAGCAAAATGCCAAGTTCTTTGAAAAAGTTGGTGTCATTCCTTATTCCAATCAAAGGAGAAGAAACATAGTTGCTGAAAGCTCTTTGAGAGTTCAATATATGATCTTAAAAAACTGCTGAACGATTACTCTGCATTAGGCGCTGTTGCAGATAAAGACAAAGTCTGCAATGTGTCACAGCAACTCCTCCTTTCCAGCTTGCAGGCACTTTGTAGTGACTAGCATTGGAAGTATCCGTAAGAAAAAGGCAGGGCTGGCATTCACTGTGCTTAGGAGTTATTCTGAAAAGCCTCACAGTGATCTTTTACAGCATGCACTATAGAAGAATGTCTTCTTATGACCAAAGATCCCTCAGAGCACCAGAGATGAAGCAATAAGGATAGCCAACTGAGTCCTCAAAGATATGGGTTTAAGAATAAGACAACTCTCATGCTAAAGCACAAGCACTATTTTTCTAAAAAACTGATTAACAGTGAAACTTGTAAAACAATTTTTTCATTTTTTCGTATATGAGTACTTACAACTATGTAATCTACTAGAATCTAATATAATATTTATAATACACAAATAAAATATGTAACTGAAATAATCTTTAAAAGCACCCGTTGTCCTGGCAGGACATAAATTACATCTCTTGCAAAATTCTTTGATGAATTATGAATTTTTAGGCCTGAATCTTTGTTGTGACATTCTCCTGGAATTTACCAAGCTATCTGTGGCACAGATATAATCCCACAGCATGCAAGTGCCTTTAACTTATGGATGGGGAATAAAGTTACCCAAAGGCTGTTACCAGCCCAAGGTCACCCAGAAAGTTTGTGGCAGAACAAAGAACTGAAATCAAGAGATCGACCTTCTTCCCTTCCAAATATCAGTTACTTTTCATTCAGTCGGTCATTCAGTCAGATAAAAAACTTGAACATGAGAGACATACAAGCCCAGCTTACCTAACTATACTACAGGAATAATCAGCTGTTAGCATCACACATCTGGTAGTAAATTCAGGGAACGTAAATGTCAGGTTCATTTAGCTCAAAATACCTACTTAAATATACACCTACTTTGTCTTAAATCCCAGTATTTAATTACAAATGCACTATCATTTTTCAGTATACTCAATTCATATGTTAGATAAATAAAAGACAACTTACTGAATAGCACCATCTTCCATTTAAGTAATATAAAAAGGGATCCTGAGGTTTGAGTTCAATTGCCTTGTCTAAATGCTCCTATTGGAAAGAAAATTAGTATCACTTTAGATGTTTGTTTGACAAGTGGGTATACATTCTAAGTAGTTTGTTGCAAGTCAGAAACAAATCCATAAATTCTCATCTGTTGCAATTGTTTCCTAACAACCTAAAAATACATTAACTAGCAAACCCCCCCCATGGAGGGAAACCACAAACAAAATTGTTTAGCAACATTGCACACAATGCAACAAAGCATGTCATATTTAGAAAATTACTAAGCAGCTCTGAAGTTCAATCAGATAACTCAAGAACTTTTGTCTTAAGAAGACAACAACTTCAATTTAAATAATTTCATTTACAGTTAGTATTAGGAAACTGTCACAGATCAAATAAGTGAGGAAGCAACTAGTCTCTTTGATAGATCTTGTATGCCAGCACCCATTCCTGAAGCATAGTCTCTTTCATCTTGGCATGTGACTGCTCCAATGAAATGGTACATGACACAACCAGTCGTTACCATAATGTGAAATTAAAAAAATAAAATGGTTCTGCTTGTAGTGAAACTATGAAACGTAGGAAGTATCTAATGAGGTCCTTCTTCCAAAACCATTTTCATTACAGGTCATAAGTATCTTTATTTCTCTCTTTAACTTACTAAAGAAAGCTCTGATTGCTCAACCTAAGTTTGAAGAAAAAATAAGTATGTTATTTCACCTCTACCATTTGTCCCTCAAAATACATGTCATTCAAACCTTTTTTTTTCCCCCCAGATATCTGTCTTTCTAATTAAGCCAGCCACAAAAATATTTCAGTTACACAGACCTAAGAGACTACTGTGCTATCGTTTTGTCCACAAACTATTCAGATAGGAGCTATGTTTTCATACTACTGTTTCCCCAAATCCTTAATATTTCTAAACAATTCAACAAATTTCAGTATATACTAGTGAGGTGGAAAACCTCCCTGAAAAGGCTACTGCTAACACCATGGACTCTTTTTAAAACTCCATCCTTAAACAGCTGCAGCACTTGGGTTGTCATTATCCCTTCGTTCTCAGCTTGTCCCAGTGCTCAGGGCTTAGTTGGCTTGGCACAGCTCAGATGTAATTTTTGCTCTCTCACCCGAAAGCTCCTCCACACTCCAAGTCCTAACACGGACATGATGTGACAGGAACGCATCCCAGGCATTCCTCAGGAACTGGAACATGTCTGCTGCCTCTCACTGACACCCAGAAAGGGGGAACGCCAGCTTGGAGGGCAAGGGATGGATGGAAAGCATCTAAGCAATGCTGAGAACAAGGAGGGGAAGAGTAGCACATGTAACACAAATGACTAACTCTAAAAAACACAATTACCTTTGAAAGGACAGTGTTAAAACAAGTATTACTTAAGGGTAGCATGAAAGATGACTGCAGAATTGTGTTAGTTCATCACTTACTATTTCATGTTTTGATTTTCTAAACAGAATTGTTATTCCCTTTTCCTCCCCTCCTCGACTACAAAATAAACCAGAAACCTTAATGCTGTTCCCAGAATCCTACCTCAATTCTTAGATTTTGTAAGCATATAACCTATTTCCATACATAAAAATAACTTTTTCACTTTAACTTCAGCACCAAAATAGACCTCTGAGGCTGAATTACTGTGTTGGAAAAATCTGTCTTTGACACTATATAAGGAAATAACTTGAAGGAATAGCTTAAAAAAATAATAAAAAAACCAAATCCTACAAAAACATACCTTAAAGAGATAACCATTCCTGATTTTGTTTTGTACACTTTCAAACTGAGACATATAGCCACACATAATTGCAAACCTGAGAGGGGAAAAGAAAACACACACACATACTTTTTGTGATTTAAATAAACCTTTGACTTAAATTACAAAATATTTCAATACCTAATTCACAATTAACACCTGGGGGTTCTTTCCATCTCAACAGCTGGATGGAAGCTTGGCATGAGCTATACATATTTAGCAGCAGACGAAAACACAAACTAAAACAAAACAATAATGGAAACAAGAAGAAGTTTACATGACACTATTTGGGCTGTCAGCGAAGTAAAAATCCAGGGATTTCTCCTCTCAAACTTCTAACCTTTGGTTCAAAGTGCGACACTTCCAGACGGGCTCTACCACTGACGGCAGTGGGACAAACTGTGCTCTGCACTGCACTGCCCTGGGAACGTGACCACCATCAGCTGCAGTACCTCACCCGGGAAGGAAAACTGCTGCTTTATTGACACTCCACCTAAATTTCTGCTCCTTTCTTTCTATTACTTCAACAGCTCTAGAACATCTATGCGTAACGAATCTCTTGCACACACATAAATTGTATTTCCCTTGGACCTATTTTCATTGGTATTAAGACAACTTTGAATTTCTGTATAAAACTAACAGAACCACCAAAGAAATAGCTAAGCCGTCAAAACTCATTTACGTAATTTTTCTAATTCTCCTCAGAATTTTGCTTTTTTAGTAAATATTTTACAATGCAGAATCAAATTAAAACAAAAATTAATCCTAAAAGAGGGAAAGTTGAAGTCCAGAGGAAAGCATGAGTTATACAAGGAGCTTATCGAGTTAATTATGGTAACAGAACCACAATCCGTATGGCACACACAGTTTTTAAGCATTACTAAACATCAGCTTTCTTAATTTCTTTATATAATGTAATTATTCAAGCCCCAGTGAATCCTCATTAAAATGTCATTGCTAACACAACTATTTTATTGCTTACAGTTATACCGAAAGGTTCTATGTCAGAAATACTCATGTGACAGGCTGTAGCATTTTTTGGGCAGCAAGCGTTCCCAGGTGAGGAATGGAGTCCGCATAACGAGAGCGGTTGAATCTCTATGAGCTCCAGACACACTGTCAAACACTGCTGAGCAGGATGTGTGTTGTGACCGATGTGCACTGGAGAAAATCCAGCTAATGGCACCCCTGCTGCTGACAGAGCTGCAGCGGAAGAGCACTTGGTATGGGAACGAGCTGCAACCGAGGGAAAAAGCAAGGGGTGGGGGTCAGGAAAGTTCAGGTATTTAGAAAGAGGGGGAAGGTACTGAAAACTTTATTAGGTTTAAGGAACTCATGCAACATTGCCCCTATTCCCTTCACTCATTAAGTGCTAATCAGATAAACTCAGCATACCATAGCTAAACGGATTGCTGCTACAAAAGAAAACAATGAAAAGCGAACAAGCTAATCCAGCATCTTGCAGTATTTCCCTGTCTGTGCGTGACAAGAAAGAGGGCCTTAGTTTAAACTAGTTCAAAGGAAAATTTCTACTTAACAGCTAAAATCTCTGGGGAGGGAAATCCCAACAAAATTTTCAACGAATTAAAAGTAAGCTAACCTCTTCAAACTTCAAAATACATGTTATTTTTTCAAGGAAAAAAATAAAAATATCTTTCACGTATTTGTCCCCCAACTGGGCTGGACAGCCAATTGAGATAAAGAAATTATTTTATATTTGCAATTTAATTGCTAAAAAAACCAAAACAACGACCAAAAAAAAAAAAAACAAAGGAAAGAAAAAAAAGGTCTCTTTTCTTTTTCCCCCCAGAAGAGACTTTTTAAGACATTTCAAATATTCTTCAAGGAGTTTAAAACACAAAGCAAATCTATTTTCAGCGATGCAAAGGGTAATGTTAATCATAGAATGGTTTGGGTTGGAAGGGACCTCAAAGATCATCTAATTCCAACCCCCCTGCCATGAGCAGGGACACCTTCCTCTAGACCAGGTTGCTCCAAGCCCCATCCAGCGTGGCCTTGAACACCTTCAGGGATGTGGCATCTACAGCTTCTCTGGGCAACCTTTTCCAGTGCCTCACCACGCTCACAGGGAAGAAAATGATCAAAGAAAAGGAGGCAGGAGGTAACCAGAAATGCTTCCATCTGTTCCCTGTCATTCTTCCCACGGGCCAGCCCCAGCCCCTGTACTCCCCGGTCACCTGCCCCACCTCGTGGTGGCAGGCGGGAATACCAAAAAGATTATCACAAAATAATGTGCAAATATCCTATGACACGGGGAAAACGCACACGTTCCTTGGTAAAGCAAGTGATATTGATTCTCCTCACAATCATTGCCTGCCTGACACCCTTTGGACATCAAGGTTAAAGTACCGCTTACAGTGCCTTCACAGAGAAAAATAAAGAGAAAACCATACCAGTGAAGAGCTGCAAGGAATGACCTCACTGATGAGCTGAAGCTACTCCCGGGTGACATAAAAACCAGCCCTAGACATGTTCATCTAAATAAACACAACAATCATTACCCCATTAAGACAGACACAGTACTTCAGCTAGCATAAAAAATGTCATTCCAGATGGAAGAAAAGTTACTGAACGTGGTGTAGAAGCATACAGGTTAACCATCCACAATGAACACTCCTTTAATAAGAACAAACACAGATGAACTCAGTAATGTTAGTGCCCTGTCCCTTTGTTAAAAACGATGTAATTGAAACTCAGACTGGCAAGAAACTCCAGCTGACAGAGATGGATACCAAGTGCCTACGTGGCCCTCACGCAGAGGGATCCACATCAAAAAGGGAACTAACACTTTCCTTCTGGCACTCCAGAATTTCTGTATGGAGGCAAGGTAAAACTGTAAACTGAAAGGGGCATACCTTATCTGCTGCAAAAGGGAAGGAGCAGCAGGTTGATATAGTAAGTTTAATCAAGCAAATTTGAATTTTAATATCAAAAATGCTACCAACACTTAAGAGTCTGGCAACCACAGCTTATTCCATATGAGACGGATTTACAGAAAAGATTTTGAAGTCTCAAATTAAGATTAAGCCACACTAGGGCACACAAATACAGCAAGTTTTACCTTCTCCCTGATAAATCTCACAGGGCCAAAATCAGAAATAACACACATTTTCCCAGGCCTGTTCCTCTCTCTTCTATATATCCTTTCACATATTCCAAATCTAAAAAGCCCTCTTATGTCATGTAGACTTTGGAAATGTGTGGGTATAAGGCTTACGTTTAGAAATCTAGATCTCCATTTTAGCATTCTAGTATCAACAGGGATGTTTTCTTAATTGTAAATGATAAGGCTTTGCAAACTGGAGGGGAGTTTGTGATATTTACCAATGCTAAAGAATACATTCCATACCTGTTTTTCACTCCCTCCTCTTCACTTCAGAAACATTTAACATGTAAGATAATAAGAGCAAAGGCTAATATGTGGGTAGCACACGAGAGGCCCAGTGAAAAGAAAGCTCATTTTCATCCCAGTTCTAAATGTGCCTTCCCACCTCTGAATGGCTCTGTCCTGTGTATGCCATCATTTCCTAGATAGCTTAGATTTCTGGGTATCTCCAGCCTCATGGAGGGGAGGGTATCGAAGCAGTGGCTGACAATGTGTAAGACTGCCAACACACAAAGTAAGAGGCACCAAGGTGCAAAGTGAAGTGTTCAGGTGTTTTTTTGTTCCTGAAGATTCGTTTGGGTTTTGTTTTCTCTTCTTGGAATGTAACTGAGTTTACATTGTAGAAACTGGCAGAAGTACAGACAGAGCACCAAAGCTGAGCTCCAGGGAAACATCAGATATAGCACACACTTGCTTAGATGCCACTTTCACAAACATGGGAAACAAACCCCTATTTTGGCTTAAAAACTCCAAAGGCAAGGATATTCAAGAATTCTGCCTTAATAATTTACTGCAACACACACAGCATACCAAATCAAGGAAAAATGCTGATGTTAATGTGTATTCACAGATCACCAGTAGAACATGCGGATGTCATGTTCTGCATTTCTTAGGCTGTGGAACCCAAAGCTCTGCTAAATTCTGTGTTCCAGGAATTTAACCTTTTGTTTTATAACAGGCACTTGTTATTGATGGAAATACAATCTTGAAGAAATTAGCAGGATAGTCTTCACAAATGTGGAAACAGAGTGAAACAACAGCTTTCAGAGATAGGAACACGACAATTCTCCTTGAGAGACACGTAATAGGAATCATTAGGTTGCCAGTTTTATTTCCTCTGTGATGATTCTGGCAAAAAGCTGGTAGTAAGCAGATCTTCTCAAATGTCAAACCTACCTCCTTTGCACATGCATGAGGATGCTGCAGTGTTTTCCTGATCCACTCACTACAGAACAACTTACACCTTTACAGAAATAGCTTCTGAATTTGAAATTTTAAATAATTTTTACAAAGATAATTAAGTATTTTAAAGATTATTGACTAACATTAAGCACAATTAACAACATAGATTGCAGTAACACGTCTTTAGTCTTCCCATGAATCAAATATAGGGCAAATAACTATTAACAGGAAACTTCGTATTTCTTCATAAACTATCAATTTTTGAATAATGAGACTGCATGACACAAACAGATGCTTGTAGCTTGGAAGTTATCTGTTTCTTGTAAGTCTAAAGAAGGATAATTAAGGGCAGCAGGTTACAAGCATTTAGTTAGAAACAGATACAGATTTAATTTTAAAAGTTGCTGGCACTCTGACAATATCCTACAACATATTCTGTAATTTTAAAGTTTTGTTTCACTAGAGAATTATTTTTATGCCATTGCACCTTACAAACCTGACAAATTATCTGTTAGAATTCTGCTACTGATATGGCATGCAGAGCTTTTTTGTGGAAGTTTGTGTAAAATCCCCAAAACACTCAAATGGTGATTATTCATGTTCTCAATGAAACCAATCCATTATCTTCCATAGTGCTGCTTTTCAGCGAGACACTCTCCCTAAGTTCTGGAATCCACTTCCATGGGCAACCCAGGGCCTGTGAAAATCTTTATGCTTCTTATTAATACTCATACATATGATAGAGAAAAGTCCTGGGGGCAGCTGTGGTTCAGGAAGACTCTTCCCTTAAAAAACACTGAGTTTTCACTTGCTAACTCACTTCCGTCTAAATGAGATGTGTGCTGTATGACTCCTATCACAAGCAGGTAGGTTTCACAGAGTAACCCAAACTTAACAGCAGCATGAAGTTTGTTTCTGGCGATAAAAGCAAAGCTCAATGCAAAGAATGATCTTTCTATGTAAATGTCATGAAAACTGACCTTACCTAGTAACCACTCTTTCTTTGCAAACCCTGTAACAAGTTCTCCTCAGCAAAAAAAAGGAAGTTTGGGGGAATCTGGGCAACAGCAGAGAAACCTTCCAGACTTCTTCCAAACTCTTGAAATAAAAACAGCAACAAAAGCCCCACAAATATAAAAAATTCACCTGTTTTGCAAAATGATTTAAAAGTGATTGTTCAGTTTTAAATAAAACCACTATTATCATGTGTCTACATTGAGTGTTTTCTCTAAACGTAAAGTTGTAAAACAGCACAACTATAAAGTCAACTAGAACACTGAATTGTTCATACAGCACTTCCAATTAAAACCTGGATGATAAATAAAGATGCTCCATGATCCAAGATGAGCTGTGAGGATTCACAGCTGTCATTTGGGAATCACTGACCCACAAAACAAATTTGTTTGAGGCTTGGAAAACACGAGGAGACCTGCAACGGGCTGATGTCAACTTTTGCATGTAAGTTCCTCCACATCTTGAAAAACTGACACCAGCTGAACAAAGACACCGATCACTCTGGAATATTTACTCTGCCTCTCTTTACCATGTTCATACAAAATAATGAAAAGCTACAGCTATGTTTTTCCTTTCCAGTGTTGCCATTTACTTCAGTTTTTTAGAGGTCACCATTCAAAAAAATCTGAAGGCACCTACAAATTAAGTATGATCATATGTTTTCAGAAGTCCAGATTCAAGCTATGAAAATTATTTGCAGCTGCATAGTTTCATTACTAAAACCACCCGACTACTTAAAGATATTTTGCTTTCTTCTTTCTGCATACATTTTATAAAATTCAACTTGAAGATGAATACTGATTACTTGTCAGTATTCTGATCAGTAAGTTGAACAATTTGAGTGTTGATATATTTTAAGATACAGTTTTGCAAAAAAAGATATAGGTGATACACTAAGGACATATATGGAATCTTTTTGTTCTTAACTGAAGTAAATATGAAAAGTGAGGCAAGACAGCTGAACTCCAGGCCTACATTAGAAAGAGTTTGCTCATGGAACCATTCCACTAAATTCTTCTGGCAGACACAAAAGATGTGTTCTGTTTCCCAGACACCTTATAGCAGTTTCATGAAAGAGAACAAAAACCTGTTCTGGAAAAGGGATGTTTTTGCCAGTGTAACTCCATTATACTAGGACAATTATGTTGGTCAAGGTGTGACAAAAACTTATTTATGCAGTAAAAAGAGCTTTCAAGCAGCAGGGATAAGCTTCCCAAAGAAACTTTCAAATAGGTCCATAGCCCTAATCCTTGCTTGACAGGCACAGTGTACATTTTTAGTGAAAAAAAAGAAATCATTAGGAAGTGTCAAGTTAGAAAAACTTCTGTAGAAGTATTATTAATAGACAATATTCAAAAGCATAGTCGCAAATGACCCTTTAGTCATATCAGGAAATAGTTTGAAACATTAATTCGGCTCCAATGAGGAATTCTCTATTAACTTAAAAACCCAAAAGTAATTGACTCCAAAAATGAAAACTAGAGCAGTCATCTAAGTTAGGGACATTGATAAAGCAGTATAAGGAGGTTCTATAAACACATCAGAAGGAAAAGAAAACATAAATGAAAGTGCAGAACAATTAGCAATGAAGAAATGACAAAAGATGAAACCAACAAGGCTGAATTCTATTTCTTCCTTGCTTATATTCTCCCTACTCCCCTAAGGGTTAAGCGTCAGAGTGCAAAGAACAGGATCAGGAAAAGAACAGGCTATCATTTAATCCTCACTCATTTAGGAAACCATAATATATTAAACAGTTCAAGAGAACATTAGAAATAATGCATGAGTGGACAACATAGATAGTAGCTACACCAAACATAAGCTAAAACCTCAGTTGTGCTGATTGAAAATATCAAAACTCCACAGAAATTATAAAGTACAGATTAGTAAGAAATCAACACAAACTTTCCTCAGTCAAGGTCAGAAAATGAGCTTCCTTATCAACAGCTGATACAGACTGACATAGCCTTACATGTAAAATGAGAAAACCATCTCATCAAACAGATGGGCTCATCTTACGTAGGCTAAGATTATTCACCTTACACAGCTTCAGAAAACGTTACACTGGCAGTGAGATGAAAAGGAAGGATTTTGGTCTGAGACGGCATGACTTTCACACTGAGCCTGCATGTATGCTGAGCTTCTCATCTCTTGTCTAATCTCCTATTACAGCCAGCAGAGACCTCGTTCAGTCCTGATCAAACAGCATCCCTGCCTGGACATGGTGCCTGCTGCCACTGGAGGTGCCCTAGGACTTCCCACCGCTTTCAGATGCCAGCCTGGAAGAAAACAGACCCACAAAGGTCCTGTGTCATGCCACGCAAATATCCTGGCACATCAAATGGCACATGCTGCCTTTCAAGTCTATGTCCCCTGTAAATGGAGGGCAAGTCTCTCACTCGTATGTAGACATAAAATAGAGACAGTACACTTAGGTGACAGTCTGGAGTTGGGTACTGCCCTTTGCCTCTGAACTTAAATGACCACGTGCTAGTGATCCTAGCTTTTTTGTGTAAGTATTTGTTCTGGTTTTTTCTTTACAGCTGTTTTCTCTCATATTCTTATTAACTATGGATTTCATATTACTTTCACATATTATTTATTTACAATTTAATTGTCTTTCACTGTTTTCTGTTCACACACAAGTCTTATCTATTTATGACTTGAGGCAAAATTCTGTTTCTGTACAACTTGGAGAACACAGTTTCTACAGGGAAGATTCTATGAAGTCTTATTTGATCATGTGGATTAACATGTGAAATAATGTTTAGATAAACTGGATAAATTTGCATTAGGCCAGACTCAAACAATCCAGATCTGACATATAGTTGTCTACAAGTCTCCTGGGTAATGCTGAAAGCCCCAACAGAAAGGAAAAAGGCAAACATAGTTGTCATCAAGGAAAGGAAAAGGGAAAAAAAGGGGAAAAGGGAAAAAAAGGGGAAAAGGGAAAAAAAGGGGAAAAGGGAAAAAAAGGGGAAAAGGGGAAAAAAGGGGAAAAGGTTACAAACCAGCATAACCTGAAAACATTCCAGGATAAACTATTCTGTAACTGCATAAACATACACAACAGTTAACACAAGTTTTTTGTGAACAAATGGTATGTATATATATTTTTTTTTTCTTTTCTGACAAACAAGTCTGGAACATTAGAAGGCCTTTGACTTTGTCCTGTCTGATGCTCCTCAGAAATCCACCCAGAGAAATACTGTTTAAATTGAATCACCTATAGATATGGTTGCAGAACCAGGTTCATGTGAACCTAAGCATCATTACAGGTGCCCCACAAAGTTTAATGCTGGATCCATTATCTTCCAGTAATTTCATTAATGAAGTCAATCATTTTAAAAAACCCACACAGCAACAAAATACTTCTGAAATAAAATTGTAATCTGGGAAGGGATACATTTACAACCCTAAATGGCCTCAATAAACCTGAGAAAAGGATTCAAATAAATATGAAATATATGTAAAGTACTCTACTAGGAATAAAAAAGAAAAAAGCAATTTTCCAAAAATGTTACAAAACAAGTTCATCTGGTTAAGTAGCAGCACAGCAGAAAATGATCTGCTGATACCACAGACTGAACAACAGTTGTCATGCCACACAAAAATGTACCAACGTCTCTCTGAATCAGAAGTCCGTTCTGTCCAGTATTCAGAGCCTCAGTTAGATTAGCATAATCATTATGGGCATCACACTAAAAATCATGCATCGATTCAGAAAGATTTCAAAAAATAAAGACAAGCTGGTAATACAGGGAAAAAAAAAAGTAGCAAACTGTTAAATCTATAGTGTTCATTTATACCACTAGAAAGGCACCAGATGAGCAATAACTGATAAAACCCTCACAATTCACTTGCAACCCAGATACAAAAAGGATGAAAACTGTAAACCATACAGAAATCCTGTGCCTGTAACAAGAAGCAGTAGCTTACAAAACACAAGATTTTCATCTTAAACCTCTCAATTCAGCTTTCTGAGCTAACCTCTGGAACACATCTCCTTACACTCATAATTCTTCCCCTGCTAGATGTGCCTGCCAGTACAGGATCTCACATCTCAAGTCCAACAGACCACCTACCTCTCCCTGAACAACATGTAAGGTTTCATTAACACAGTTTCTGCTGGTGGAATTGTATTTATAACAGGATATTTTGTCAGTCTTGTGAGCTGAGGAGGAAAGGAGGGGCAGCACTCCTACTTGCATGTGATTTTGTGGTTGCTTATACACATAGCTCTAGCTGGGATGAGAGATGGGTACACAAGCGTCACCCTGAAGAAGTGCCCATGACTGTGGTCACGCAAAGAGCAGAAATGGCTGTAAATTGCTTTCAGAAAGAGATAAACTAAGCCAGAGTCACCTAATTAAATGAAAATATCTGTGTCTAATCAAGTATCTAAACCTGAGCTGGCTGACACGTGCTCCCTTCATTGGCAATGGAGATGTTGTCAAATGAACCTCAGGAGGAATGCAGCCGACTCTCATGCAAGGCAAAATGGGCAAAACTAACTCAGATGAACTGCACTCCCAATCTTGCTGTTTCCTTTTAGATTGTGAAAGGAGCCTGGGGCAAAAGTATTTGGTTTAGATATGTAAAAGTTTAGTGAGATCCCACCCTACATGTGTAATGACAACATTACTGAAGAATGTAAAAACAAAAATGAAGAGCAAAAGTAAACAATATTAGAAAAGAAATCTGGAGCTTAGTAATATTTACTAATAAAATAGTCAGGTGAAGAACTATGCGCTAGAACTCAGCAGAATTATCTTTTACCTGATAATGTTGATTTGATAGAAAATATTTACATTTGCAGAGTTTGTTAGTTCTGGCAAGGTCTACAAAATTAAAATAAGTGTCAAACTTGGAGAAAAACTGAGGTTAATTAAAATTTCCATAGTCCTCTACATCTATTATTAATTATTAGAATTTAGATTATTACAAGAAAAAGAAAGAATAAAATACAAGGTCAAATGACATTGTTTTGTGAATTGTTGAAATGGAAGGTAAATGGAAAACTATGGCTTCTCTGAGCAACAATATAGTGGTTTAAGTAAATACTCCCATACACATTTTATGGTAGGTATTGAAGTACCGAGTTGTCTCACATTCTATAGTAAATGCTTCACAGAATATTTCAATGTCATTTTTAGCTGCAGCTGGGGATAATTGTGTTGCATAAAGTTATGAAAAAATATTAATGAATATTTTATGAAACTGATATCAAACTGCAGTATGATAAATGTAACTTGCTGTCGGCGCTATTTAGAGCCAAGGATGCCTGGGGTTTTTTGTTGAATCTGAGTAATATAAACAAGTTTTTAAAAATGCACACTTTCTCAAACTTACCACTGGTGACTCTCAGCACTCCCATCATCCAGCTGAACAGCCTTTTCAGCTTTACTCTTTCCTGTAAATGGAGTACAATATATTAAAGGATTGTACTCTTCCATGTTTCAGGTGACTCCCAAAACCAAACCAACCTGATATAACCTAGCAGCAAAGAAGAAATTGCTTCCTGTTCTTAGAAACATTTAGATGGACAATGTAACATCCCGGCTTTACATCATTTACATATCCATCCATATATATGCACATGTACACACACATACATCTATATTTTATTTTTTTAAAACCAATTCAGATGCAGTTAAGTCAGGGAAGGTTTGGACTGGCCTGCCAAAGGAGGTCATACTGTTTGTAAGACTGAAGACCCTTAAAAGCAGGTTGGAGAAGCACCTGTCAGAAGAATGAGCACAGCTGACTGGGTACAGGAATAAACCAGTTGAAGTTCCTTTCTAGCACAAAGACTTCGCTGAAGTTCCACTTAACTAACTAAAAATTCCACTAACTGAATAAAGATGACAGTAGGTGATTTGATCAAACCCACACTGCCAGTAAGTTCAGATGAGACCCTTGCTGTTTGCAGGGTCTCAGCTGCAACCAATTAAGCAACACTGACATTTCTGTACTGCAAGTTAACTTCACAAAAACAAAGAATAGCATACACAGCCCTCCAACCCAGTGGAATGAAAAATAACCACAAAACTACTGCCAGCTCCCCCACACTCTCAATCCTGCTGCACCACTTCCAAAAACTGAGATGAAACAGGCTACCACCACCCCCACTTCACAAGAATGAGCCAAACGACTGGTTACTCAACACCTAAGACCCACTTTCATTCCATCTGTCTCTATCTCTCCCTGACTTTTTCTATGCCATTATCTTTCATCAACTGAGGCTACATGTGGTCACTGGCAAAGGCTCCAACAACAGAATTTACTGTTGTAATTTACATTATGTCATAATCCTCACTGCACTGTGGGATTTCCATATAGAGAAGCCAAGTTCCTACTAAAGCAAAGACAGTATCAATTAAGTAGCTAAGGCAGTGCAAGTCTTCATGAGTATTTAGATGACAAAAAGATAGGAATAAGGAAGGGACGAGGAAGGACAAGCTGAGATTGGCTATGGAGTATGTAATGACAGCACAAAGACATGACACTGCCTTTAAGCATGACAAAGGGCATCCAGACTTCTTTGTCTGTGATATTGTCAATGAAACAAAAAGTAGACAAAAAGTGTCACAAAAAACCAAAATAACCTAAACTTGGAATATACTTATAAAACCTGATTTGGTGCAGCAAAAAAGGGAGAGGCAATGGAGAAACAAAAGACAGAGAGAAGTACTCCCACATACAAGCAAAAACAATTATTTTAAGTACAGCGCGTTGATGGAGGAGAGTGACACAGGTAGAAAAGATGTAGGTTTTCATGTAATAAAAAGAATTCAGCCCAATACAAAAAGGGAAACATAAATTGTACCTCCAGCCAATATGCATCCTGACAGTGAAAGAAAGGGCAAAGCTTTTAAAAGCAACAAAGAAAAATTGCTATGAAGAAGAAAACCAGAACCTTGTGGAGATTAAGTTGTTAAACAGGATACAAGGGATGAGACGCTTGGAAGCAACACCAATTGTCACACACTTCTGTTTCTGGTCAACAGTTTCTCCAGATTTCCAAATTTTCATCCCCACCATCACCACAGAAGAGGCTGCTGGTATGCAGGAGTGCTCCCTGCCACCGGAAAGCAGAAAAACAAACCTTGACCCAGCCTCAGGATTTAGGTATTCCTCTTACTCTCCCAAAGATGTAATTATGAAATTGCTGACAGTATCTGTGTTTTTTTCACATTCTGTATCCATCTAATTCTCAACAAAATACAGAATTTTAAGGTACTATGCAGAGTCAACAGCCTTCAATTATGACTCACGATACTTCTCTGTCATCGATTTTGGATCTCTCAGAGAGATAAAAATGAACTGAAGTTGTATACTGTGGCAGTTTATTGCATACAACATTATTACTACAGTAAAAATGCTCCCATTTTTTGGATTGCAAATTCCTTTCGTTGGAAAACAACCAAAGTTCAAAGCAGGTTTCATTAGGTTCAGATGGCACTCTACATAAACATTTTTCCTCAGCTTACCATCAGTGACATATTTCCTCTTCTCCTCAGCATCAGTAGTCATCTCAAATAGATCTCCATAGGCACGTGCAAGTCTCCACAGAAAGTCCACACAGTTTTCATACTGAAAGTAGACCAAAGCTGCATAATTAAACTGAGCAGAATGGGATTTCAACAGTTTACTTCCATAATGCTTAAAGCAAGTTATCAGAATGTGGCATAATTTTTTTGTTTATTTTGCACTCATCTACATACTACTTTGAGTTTATGTGAGAACCAACTGCCCAATTTTCTTTGAACAAAAGAGAACACAGCTTTTGGAAACACCCTAGGCTGTCTCGTTTTATTTTAGAAATCAGTTTAATATAAAAACTAAAATATAAACACAAAAACTTACTAGAATATAAATTAATATAAATACAATTTTTAAATGTTTTATATAACAACTTAAAGGGTAATCCAGTAAAGCACGAAATGAATCCCTGAATGAAGCAATGTGTATTTTTTTTAGGGAGGCCATAAGCACCACACTCACTCACAATTAATCTCTTACCTACCTTTCTGGGTATTCCAATACGCAAATGAAAATATAATCAGAACTAATGTTTACCACACCGGACAAAAATGGTACACTGAATTAAGCACTGCACATCAAATGACTCTTATATTGGATTTGGAGTTATGTATGTGCACAGTAAAGTCAAAGGAAAAATTCACATGTAGGGTATCAGAGAGGTATAAGCAGACTAGATGCTCATAGTTATGATTTCCTGAGAACACTAGGTCTGGTTACTACTTAATACCACAGGATTTTCTCACATAGACTATTCCAAAACCAGGAAAAGTAAGTAGCATTTATTTAGTAGCATTATTTTAGTAGAAAAAAGCACATCATCTTTCTTGTACATGCAAAAATATCTACATCAAACAAAGCCTCAAAGTTACTGATCCTAAATGAGATATAAAATAGCAGAACTTTTATATTCACACAACATGAATACTGACACCACCCTGAAATATTCTTTCTCACTTTGTTTTAAAAATAAGATTGCAATTTCATCTTCCACTTCTATGTGCATTTTAAAGCTCGTATTATGTTCTTAAAAGCAGTACAAAGCGTAAGTTAAAAGCAACACAATATTAAGTTTATCCAAAATACCTTGTCATCTTTCTCAAGCAGCAGTCTGAAGCCCTCCTTTTTATCATCCTCTGAACCCTTGTGCAAATTGTCCACTTGCTGTAAAAAATTAAATAACTCTTCTTCTTCTGATTTCACCATGGCATCAGGTGGCTTCATACATCTTTTTTCTTCCTCAGAGTCTCCTTCAGAATCAGTATGAGCTGTAAGATAACTAAAATCACAGAAAATAATAACTATTTTTTTCTAAAAATATTGGCAAAGCATTCGTAAATTCAAAAGCAAAAATTTCAGAGCACAGTTTATCCCAGCTGACCAACCTTAAAGGATTTTTTATTCACGGTATTAAGCTTATTGTTATTATTACAAAAGCTTTATGTTCAAAGGGACAGTATGATCATATTCCAAACATAACAGGCAAGCAATTACACTGTTCTGCTGCCTAATACTCCATTTAAAAAAAATGCAGATTCATATTAAAAACACATCTAGCCCTGTGTTTCAAAGGCGAAACACTTGAAATCATCAATGTGTTTTACGACATGATCTGTAACCCTGAATAGGCCTCTTCAACTTTTCACCACAATTTCCCTATTTTTCTAAATAGGAATGAGCTTACTAAGCAAAATATAAGTGCTAAAGGAATTGTTTATACAACATATTGTTAAACACTAAGTTCTTAATATAAGCCAATATAAATAACACCATTGCTATCAATTAGTTATTTCTTTTGAGTATTCTGAAGTTGAGAACATCTGAAACTGGGGAAGAGCTTATATTTATTAATTATGCTTAGTGCAGAAGTACTCAGCACAAGGCAATCAAGTACAAAAAAATATTTACAAAAGCAAAGCATGCATTAGGGTACTTCAATTTCACAGAGGAGCAGCTGATGGCATTGTTTTTAAAAAGTAGCTTTTTGCTCGTGTATGAACTAAAAATGGACAGAAAAGCCTCATCTTCCACATTTTCACTTTTGAAAATACTGTTCTGAGGAGAAATAATAATGTAAAGGTGTTAGATGTCAGGTTCAGAGATTTTTTTAATGGTTACTAGGAGCACAAAAAGCATGAAGTGTATTGTGCACATTAAGTAACAGAATAATCAAAGTAGGCCATGACAGTCAAAATAGATTAAAATATGGGGTTCTTTTCAGAAATTTAATCAGTACAGAATCTTATTGGTATAAATTGGTATAAATGGTTATTAATCCTGGCTGGTTTCAATATGTTGCTTTCAGAAGTGTCTGGAACTAAAATACGAGCTGATACTTTTACAGCCTGCAAATGAACAAGTAAAATGGTTAATCAAGATACAGAAGTGCCAGATGTGGTGTGACAAGTTTGCTGCAAAATTAACCCAGTAATATGGAAAAGAGAAGTCAAAACCACATTTGGATAAAACAATACGTACATAAAACAGGCATATATGTTCAAACTGAAAACCGTCATGGAGCAGAGCAGAGATGGGAAACTTCACGCGTTCCTACAGATTTGTTTTACATAATCTTGGTGTTGCTGAAGTTGATGACACACCCTATGCTGTATCCTGCAGAGAATATATTCAGTCTCTGAACACTTATTTTAATTTTCTGAAGCATCTTTAAAAACTCAGCATCTTGTTCTTCCATGGTTATTCTGGAGTGGGTGCAGAGTTACATCATATATAGGCTGCATTTCTAAGAGCCCTAAATTGACTAAAAGTGCAAGGGATTTCTTTGAGAGTGGGGCATTTTAGCTGCAACACATAATTCTATGACACAAAGTGTGTTTGGAAAGTATCCTTCCTCCCATGGTTTGGATGCCCCATTCCCCCTAATTAAAAGATAAATAGACTGAGGATGTGTGCAACTAGGAACCTAAAATAAGGGCACTAAATAATATAAAAGAGCAACAACTACGCAGTCAAAGCAAGTTACAGAAATCTGAGACCTGCATCAAATGCTACCTAATCAGGTACATATGAAAGTAAGGAATTAGTGTTTGGAAGTCAATGTTGAGGTTGTCTTCTTTATTTTTGCTGCTTAAAACATCTGCTAAAATTTCTATAATCACTACTGTTCCAAGGTTAGACAACAGACAAAAGTGATCATTAGAAAATATTACTCTCCCAACAGAAATACAAAGGGCAAACAAGCCCAGCAGAGATTTCCAGCAGCAAGGTATCAAATTGTCATGGCCAAACATCAAATTGAGGCCAAAGATCACATTCATATGACATCAGATAAGTCATATGAGATTGTTTGCTGGGAGACTCAAATAGAAAAGCATGAAGTAGGTCACTATCTAACAGATGATGTGAACCCACAAGGAGCTACTTATATCAAGAAAGAATAACCTCTTAAGATCAGACCATACTGCATCAAGCCTTTCCTCACCCCATCTCTTCTACAGAAACCTGATCTCCAGCCCACATTGTGCTGAGAAACAGCAGAGAGCACAGGTAATTTCTTCCCCAGTCCCTCTCACCTCCACTGTCCTGGGAACTTCTCTCCCACCTTCTCTGTTTATCTCCTTTATGAATCCTCAAAGAACATAAATATGGAGCAGACCATCTTAAACCTTGATGAGAATGCCATAAATTTCAATTTACTTGTTGATCAATAACTGACTTCAACAAAGCAGCTACCAGCATCTTCTCATTCTAAAGCACTAAAAAACACTACTAACACAAAAAAAAGTGGAAATTATTGTTAACGTAGCTTAAAAACTCCAGGAGTCTACAGACTGATGACACTAATCCAAAAAGGAAATAAACAGCAAACAAGAAAAAGTCCTTATGGTTTGTTTAACAAATATTCCATATAACAGAAATCTGCAATTTTACCTGGTATTTTCCTGCAAGAGGTTTTATCAGATGATAAATAAAAAAGCACGTATTTACATGTCATAAGCACACTGATCAATATTTGAGAAGATGGAAGAACTTTTAAAAAATGTCTAGTCAGTGACAACTTGTTTTCACCTTTATTACCAATAGATTTTAAATGAAAGAGAAAAACTGTGATAAGAATATGAAGAGTAACAATCAACCAACGGGATTCAACTGCATCATAGTGAGCTGTTCAAAGTTCAAAGAACAAATGGAAACTGTGCCAGAGACTGACTCCACCGTGGTTAAGCAGTTCTGTAAATCCCAGCACCTAGTACTGGATTAAAAAAACCTGAACTACATGATGTAAAACACCGCTGTGGTATAAATGCACTTTGGTGGTTCAAAACCTATGTTGGATTGTCTGGAAATTGGCAGACATAGGGCCCTACCAGATATCATCTGTTCACAACACTTCAGCTTTTAGACAGATCAAATATCATCTGTTGTCTCCCTGTCAACTTAGAAAAATCACAAGCTGACACAAACACCATCTCATCTGCTCCAGCTAATTCTATAGAAAGGAGATTATATGTCACAGACTGATCTGGATCGAATTTGCACTGCATGACCCAGCAAAGTGCATACCCATCAATAATGATAAGCAGCCTTTGAGGAAAAGTTTGGCAAACTGGATTCTTAGGCCAACTGAAGGTTGCATTTAAAATAAATGAGCAGTAAAATAAATTAAGAGATGCTAAGTGAAGTGATACTCAGAAGCAGGCAAGGGAAATGTTTCCTCCTGTTGAATATTTAAACTATTTCAAGGAAAAATTATAAATAGAACATCTGTCAGAATATAATTTACTGTGGCGAATCTTTGTGGTGACTGATGCCAACTGCAATTTGAAAAGTTCGGACATCGGGCCAGCAGAAGAGCGGTGCCAAACATGACACTGATGTCAAGGGTTCATCACTGCCACGTCAAGGAAGAAAGGGCTTTAAAATCACAAAGAGTGACACTTTCCATCCCAGGTGATCATCTAGACACAACTTATTGTATTTGTAAATTAATGAGTGCTTGTTCCCCATTCTCCAGTGTTAAAAGTTCACTAGTAAATGATGGAAATTGAAACAAACTAGCAAGAATGGAATACAGAAAAGCACAGAGTAGAAACTGCATGATTTTTGACATTTAATGTCTCATCCATTCACTGCACCTTCCATTCAGACTACTGATATATATCTGATTTATTAAAAAGCATGTGGTTTTTTTTCACTTACAGAAATATGTAATGTTTAAAGGCAAAATAGAAAGCTTCTCTTTCCAAGGTGTTGAATACCAACAGGGATACTGAGAATATGACCAGAGCAGATCAAAATAGCGAAGGCAGTATCAGAGACTGCCAGCTTCAACTATTTAATGAAAAAATGAGGTAGTACTAAAAGCTTTTCGAGAAGAAGTTTACAAACCTGAAGCCAACGTAGTCATCCAGCATAAATCCATAAAACTCTTCAGATTACTTTATCTGTCAATTCTCATCATCTACCCATTTGTCAAATAATACCAGAAGTGCTTGACACAAGCAAAATCCTATCTTCTAGATCACGAAAATACTGCTGAGGCAGTGAAGCACGTTGCATGTACTTTAGATGGAGTACACAAAGTGAAAAAATGTTTTATCAGTAACAAAAAGCAAAATCATTTCATTAGTGCACAATCTAGCAACTGAATGCATTAATGTCTATGGAATTCATGACAGAACAACGTAAAACAATGCACATGGGTGTTATACCTGCAGCATATGAAGTGGTGATGTATATTAACTGGAAAAAGGGCGCGTTGCTATTGACGCTCCCAGTAAACTCTCACAGAAAACATGCACGACAGTCATCAAAGTTACAGAAGACCTCAGAAAAAGCCATATACATTGCAACTCTACACACATTAGGATTAACAACCTATTTACAAGAGGAAGAAAAAAATACAAATTACTTAAATTATCTTAAATTTAGAGAAGATATGCAAAGCAAGCACATCAAGTACAAGGTGTTAGTAGGAAAAAAACATTTCTTCTCAAAAGGGATTAAAAATAACACTGGAAAAGCACATACCCAAATGACTAACGCTAACTATAACCTTGAACTATCTTCCTTCCTTCTGACTGTACACAAATACTTGTCAGAGAAGGCCTCTCTTAAGGACACATTCAATGCTCTTGCACACTATAATCACTCCTATTGGATCAACTCCTTCATCACACAGAACCTGAACACACAAGTTCACTTGGCTTGTTCTCAAAGAGGGACACATCTCTCCTGACCAAAAACCAGGATTTTCTCAAATTCTAGGGTGTGGAATAACCCCTATATTGCATCGATGGACTGATTATTCACAAACTGGTCCCTTAGCCTTACCTACGTCTCCAAACATTTGGAGCATAACGTAAAGGCCTATGTAAACCAATCAATGGATAAAATAATCTGAGAAACTAATAGAACCGAAATGTTCCTACACCAGAAGTAGGAGGAATGTCTTTGAATACTTCTGCCAATACTGAATACTTAAAATAAAGAACTAGTTCATAATAGAACTGACAAGTCTTAAAATATGGTACCAAATATAAGACTTGTGAAGCACGTGGGCTGGGCTGTAACAGGAAGAAATTCTGCTCAGAGGAACTCAAAATGAATGTGGAGAAACTCTTAAAAATAGAATTCCATTAATTATTATACGCAGCATGTTACTGTCTTCAGAATAGTACAGTTAAGTAATACATCTTTAAAGAAAAAAAGTGACATAAGACAGGCAACTTGCAGACATGCTGCTGCCTACGCAGATATGTAAGACACACTGAGAAGACAGTTCAAAAAACTCAGTTGCTATAAACACACACTTATTAAATTGCATGTAAGTATCTAATCTGATTATACCAAAACACAGTTGTAATTACAGGAAAGTAATGTCATCACCATTTTTACATTACTACTGGAGGGTATGTTAGGCAACATTTGAAAAGACAAAAATATAGTCCCTCCCCTGGACTTCAGGTATATCTGATCCTTCAGTATGTTCCTCAACTCATGAGTATAAAAGATCCCAATAACCACAATGGGACCAGAAGACAGGGTCAAAACTAGGAACTTTCTGCTCTAGTGAGTCAGTACCCTAAATCCTTCCTGAGCCACCAGAAAGTGTATACAACTGCAAATACCCATAAACATTGCCACTTGTACATGTGTGTTGCATTCAGACATAGCTTGCATAGTAGCAATAGGCAGAACACTGTAAAAAGTCACCTGTAAGGCCCATAGAAAACAATTACAATGAAAAGCACAAAAGCATTCATGCAGTTTTCAACTAACTCTGGAACAGACACAAGACTACTTTCTTAACTAGGAGCACTTTCAGAATTACACCATTATTCTGAACTTTGCCTCTCATTGCATAGCTATGTAGCAATACTGCATCAGATTGTTACCAAACACACTCCTAAAAAATCTGTATTATGCTTGGCATTAAGCCAGCTTCAGCCACAGTGCAGATTCAGAGGTGGTCACCAAGAGTCTTCTCTGACCCAAAAACTGCTCATCCGAATGTCTGTATTCCTTTCCCACTGAATATAGAGAAGTATAAAATCTACATAAAACTGTAAAAGGGCTCCTGCTTACAGCGTCACACAGGTAATGATGCGATTCGCACTGCACGTGTACTGTTGTATATACAAATTATTATTAACTCACCCTCCTTCACTTTCCGCCTCCTCGGAGCTGGTAGTTTCTCTCGCACCAGAAGCGGTCTCAGCTTTTCTCCTCCTCGTCGCCCTGTGTGACGGGCTGACTCTCTGCGCATCCCCCTTCCCCTGGAGCTCGTTCCGAACGAGCTCCTCGAGCTTCGGGATGGCTTCCTTGAGAAATCCCACCTCCCTCCTGAGCTCGTCCACGCCGAGCAGCAGGCCGTTCAGCTTCTCCAGGATCTGCAGCTGCCTGCCGTGCAGCACCACCACGGCCCCGTGCTCGCTGCCGGCCGGGCCGTGCCAGCCCGCCGCGTTCGCCCCG
>VWZF01002698.1:1334808-1513201 GCA_013396755.1 Sclerurus mexicanus | reverse complement strand
CGGGGGCCGGGCCGGGCCGGGCCGGGGGTGGGGTGAGGTGAGCGGGCGCGCCCGGCTCGGCCGCACCTGCCGCGGGCGGGGAGCGAAGGCGCCGCTCCAGGGCCAAGGTGCCGGCTCGCCTGTCTGCCCGCGGCCTGCTGCGCTGCGCTCATGTCACCCTTTGCCGCTTCCAAGCGCCAGAGAGAGTGTATTTCCACTGCCTTAGCGGAGAGCCGAGGCGGACAGATGACAGGGAGACCCCGCCGAGTTTCCAGGAAGAGCGGCAGTGCCTGCACAGGAGCCTCGCTGTGCTTTTAGCTATCGGGAGGCCCAAGGCTGATGTCACCGAAGTCCATTGTAGATTGCCCAAAGGCATGGAGGACTCATCGCAGAATGGTTTGGGTTGGAAGAGGGCCTTACAGCTCACCCAGTTCCAGCCCGCCACAGTGGGCAGGGACACCCTCCACTAGACCAGGCTGTTCAGAGCCCCATCCCACCTGGCCTTGGACACTTTTGGGGACAGGGCACCCACACTTTCCCTGGGCAACCTGTCCCAGCGCCTCACCGCCCTCACAGGGAAGAATTTCTTCCTAATATCTAATCCAAACCTACTCCCTTTCAATTTGAACCCACTTGTCCTGTCACTACATGCTCTTGTAAATAGTTTTACCCCATCTTTCCTCTAAGCTCTCTTCAGGAGCAATTAGGTCGCCCCAAAGCCTTCTCTTTTCCAGGCTGAACAATCCCATTGCTCTCAGCCTTTCATCACAGGAGAGGTGCTCCATTGCTCTGATTAACTTGATGGTCCTCCTCTGACCTCGTTCCAATGTCCTTTCTGTGCTGGGAACCCCCGAGTGGGATGCAGCGTTCCAGATGGGGTCTCATCAGAGCAGAGTAGAGGGGCAGAACTTGGACTTTACAGAGTGTGAGACGTATTTGCTACTGTGTCCCATCCAAGATCACTTTTATCTGTAATTCTCACAAGACCCTTCTTTGTCCTTTATGGCAATATTTCTTTCTGGATGTGCCTTCCATTTCTGTCCTTGAATGGAAGAAGGATGTTCACAGACAATCTGCTGTGACTATTTGTCTTCCTGCAAGCTTCTGGAGGGGGCCCGTGCACAACATCCTGCCAGGATTTACAAGCATAAAAGTCATGTTCTTCTGTGTGAGGGCTTGAGGAAACCATCATGGAAACCAGTGTCTGTGCAATGAAAGAATTTGCTCTTCAACAGTTGGAATTATCCTCAGCCATATCAATCAGAAACAAAGGAACATGATATGGTTCTTAAAAAACATATTAATTACCTTTAAAAAGTGAACAAAGTGCTGTTAAAAACAAAAACACTACCTAAAACAGGTACCATGAACTCAAGAATTATCAGTCTTAGTGGAAGGTCTCATCTGTAAATCAGTTTAATGCCTGTTTATCTTCAAGCAAAGACTTAGTTTAAAATAACTACAGCTCCTAACTAATTCTTCATTAATAACCTGAGGATGAAACTAGCCTTACATGAGACCAAACACAATCTGAGAGAAAGGCAAAAATTTGTTTGAATGGAAAAATGAATACTGTCTCAGTATTCTACAGACTTTCTGGTTACAAAACAACAAAAACAAAAAAGTATCATCTGTTCATATGTTTGTAATTTGAAATCTTTAAACCAAGGATGAAAATATCTTCAATTTTATGGAAACTTCACTAAACTCAAATTACTTTAACAAATTTCACTGTAAGTAATGGGTTTAGGTTACACAATACACCAGTGTTTTAAAATGGAACAAGACAAAATGAATCTCCATTTCAACTGTTGAGGAATGGTAATACAGATGTGTTGGATAACCTTTAATTTTTGTTTTCTTTTTTTTTGTTTTTCTTCAGTATGATCTGCCAAAATCTTTCTATAAGCCAATTAAAAGAGAAAAGGATTTTCAAAAGAGAATTAGTTGGAGGGCAAACACAGCACAAAGCTGAAACAAAATACTATGGACGCAAAAACCTAAGTGGGCATTTTCAGGGATTTTTCAAAGTGATTGTCTCAGGCTGCAGGCCTTAGACAAGGGGACCTGTTTTCAAAACTAATGGCCCAGGAGAACTGCCATCTACAGCTGCTTGGATATGGAGCAACTATGAAAATCAGGTCACCTGTCTGGTCCCAAACTCCTTGTTTGCTTTTACCTGTGGCAATTTTACCCGGGCAGAGCAGTGTGGAAGCACAGAAATTATTGCATGCATGTAGTAACCTGCCAGAACACAATAGCTTTCCAGCCTGGGGAACTAAACATGAATTTACCTAGATCTGACATAATTCAATTGGCCTAAATATGGCATATGTTCAAAAAAATCTGAAATAAACTGTTTTTAGAAAAGTATTGTTCTTCTCCATGTGGATTTTTCCTAGTTCAAAAGAAACTTTATACCTGATGTCCTAAAAACCATTCACGTCCAGACAAGCATCTGTTATAATATGGTCAGCCTGAAATATTTTTAGTGTATTTTCAGCCTTACTGCCTAAGAAGACAAAGTTTAAGCCCCCAGGTTGTCCATGTGCTGTCCTTCTGTCAAGCAACACCACGACACTTTCTCCACTCCTGAACCTGGACTTTAATTTCAGCCAATTGTGACTGAAGAGAAAGAAAAATGTAAAGTTCATAGAATCATTGAAAGGGCCTGGGTTGGAAGGAACCTTAATGATCATCTACTTCCAACCCCCCTGCTATGGGCAGGGACACCTTTCACTAGACCAGGTTGCTCAGGGCCCCATCCAACCTGGCTTCAAACACTTCCAGGGATGGGGGGGCATGCACACCTTCTCTGGGCACCCTGTTTCAGTGCCTCACCACCCTCTGAGTAAAGAATTTCTTCTTAACATCTAATCTAAATCTCTCCTCTTTTAATCTGAAACCATTTCCCCTTGTCCTATCACTATCTGCCCAAGTGAAAAGTCACTCTCCCTTGTTTTTATAGACCCTTTTAACAATTGAAAGTTGTCTCCAAGTAGTTTCAAGACAGCCAGCAGCTCTGGGGTGGCAAGACCATGTGAACATTCTGCCTGCCTCCACCTCTGGCCCCAGGCAGATGTACAGTGCTGCAACATGGATACACCTGCAATAGGGCACCAGCCTTCTTACAGCACTATTTTTGTAAAACCAGGCCACGTTGTTTACTGGTCTTTTGGGAAATCTTGAACTTAGTATTTTTGTGTCATACTAGAAAAGTTAGCTTATTATTGAGTGATTATGTTCAATGGCTCAGAGAACCATTATATTGTAAGTAATTGGTGCATGCTGTTTCCAGACAAGGCGTATCTTAATGTACTGTTGTTGCTTTTCTGTATGGGAGGCACTTGTATTTTACAATTGACATAAAATTCTTTAGCTGTAATTCTTCTGTACATTTTCTTTTGTGGTATGCTGTTCTTTTTGAAATGCTCCTTCCCCCAAACCCCCAACTAGAGATTAATCTACTGCTTGTAACAAATACAGAAACCTGTAATTATTAGTAACAGTATTAGTAACAATTCATACTTATTACTTCAGCAGTTGTCTTGTAGGCATAAAGTCAAATGTTGTTAATAAGTCACCAAACATTGTGAAAGCTTAAATACCTTTGACCAGACTTGCAACCAGCCTGCCAGAAATCCTACTGTTCTGTTAAGTTTTAGTGAATTCTCCTGTATTTTTTTCTATAAAACCAAAATTATATATTACCTCAAAGGAAAGTATTCACTGTCAAATTTGTCAATATTTTCCACTGCTTTTGCCCTGAACAATTGTCCTGTGCTCTTAATGAAAAATTAATCAGTTGAAGTTAAAAGAAGATGGGTAATAGCACACTGACCTTTTCTGTTTTCTTGAAATAAAGATATACTGCTTAGCATAGTTCCCAGGAGAGATGACACTGCTGCTGCCTTTATGTCTCTGTGTGTACAAATGTAAGTGTACCTCTGCATCCTCTCCAATATTTTTGGATCTTTGGCCAATCTCAGTCAAATTCAGCAGAGAAACTCTGACAAATTTCTCTGAATTAGTTGATCTTTTAACGGAGAAAGCCCTGAATTAGTGCCACCACTATGGGGAAGATTGGTTACGCCTTGGTGCACAACTGAGAACCCACACAGGAGAAAAGCACTTTGCAAGGGCAGGAGCAGAGCTCACATTTTATTAGATGTGAGGGAATTGAACTATGAGATATAACCTGATAGGATACTTGGCCTCATTGGTTCAACTGCGCTCACAACCATCTGTTTATTTATTTATTTTGTTGATAGGATCCAGTGCTGCAATTTCAGCCAAGTACAAACGGTCACTGATGGCATGGCATTTCAAGAAGAAAAAGGAAAAGAAATAAGAAAAATACGTACATGCTGTTACTCCTTCGAGTCTTCAGGAAGCTCAAGGACAATTTCAAAATATATTTATGCAAGCTATATTAATTTTTTTAGGCCAAGGTACATGATTCAGTTTCCTTGGTGTAAGAGATGATAGTTGGCAGCCCAAAAGAGTTTGCATATGTTGTGTTGACAGCAATGAAAATAAATACTCAAGGCTACATCTGATGTAATTCCACAGTGCTGTCTCATTTCTTCACAAAGATAAATGGTCCTGGAAGTGCCTGGATATATTCCAAAGCTTATGAATAGTTAGTCATATAGTCATATAGTTATTCCATAACTATATGAATAGTTATAAACCCCCAATTAATATGTGTGTATAAATGTATATTTTACATACATATGTATACATTCCTTGGGAGTCAAAACTCAAAAAGAGTCAAATTATAAATATATGTGTGTGTACACACATGTATTCCATGTCACCCACCGTATCTGAATGACAGGTGTCTTTTTTTCAGCTTTCCTATCAATATGCTATTTCAGAGCATATTATTTTAAAGAGCTTTACTGTTTCCACCTGCAAACAGCAGTGTGCCCCTTCCTGAACTCCACAGACCCATCCCTCCAGTAAATATCAGCTAGTATATGGCCCTAGGATGTCTGCAATTTCACATTTTAAATAAAACAATCGTCATTCAGGTGATGTGGTCTGTTCTTCCATCATTTCTGCCTCTCTTCTGTACTACCCCTTGTGAGCTTATAAAAAAATTTCCCTTCTGATTTTAACTTTCCATCTAGGCCACTAAGGCTTTGTGTACATAAGCAAGGAGTGGGGACACACAGGCTGTAGGCAAAACATGCCATGCCATGACATCCATGCTGTGCCCTAGGTTAACTTTTGGCTATCTCTAAGCCTGATCACAGGTGCCCATTTGTGGCTACAGTGCCTTGGGTGTGCTTCTGCAATGGATATTCCCAAAGAGTAACTCATGCAACTCCATGCCTGGTACAAGGTGAAGCAAAGGTTGCCAAGCTGACACAATTGGGAGATTTGCCTCCAAAGTCCACACCTAACCCAACCCAAGTCATTACTCTATACATATATACTTACCCTAGGAGGTTTTGATGAGAGTTACACAATCATTCAGGTAGGACAGAGGGAATACAGGGAGGGAGTTCACCTCCCCTTGGCAATTGCTATGTGCTGGTAAAGGGGTTCTTCCTTCACCGTAGGATCACTTTTGGACAATGACAATTGATAATCGTAGCATGAGGAAAGCATGAGGAAAAGTGGTGAAACCAGGCGAGTTAAAGGGAAGCATAAACAAACTCTTAACCACTTACAAGATTTTTGCTATATACAATAACAAGGCAAGGTTTCTACTGTATTCAACATACACACTCACACAAACCTATTTATATACACAGCATTTTAGTTTGCAGATTGTTTCAAGTCCCCTAATGTGCTTTTTCAGAAGGAGATGGGTCTGTTAAAGTAAAATGTAGATGCAGATTTTATTATTTTAATTGGTGTTTGCACTCAGTCATAGTGTTTAAGAAGCTTTTCCTCTGATTCTGAGCTGCAGATTCCTGAAGACTAAAGAGTAAATAAACCAGGTGGCCTTTCTGAATTTTGGCGAGATGGGCTTACAAGCCCCTTGCTCATTCATAGTTCCAGTGCTGCTACCTTGTGGAAAAAGAGACTGCAGCAACTGCAACACTCATAAAAGGTGGTATTAAGATTCATTGTCAAGAATGGTAATGGTGGCCTTTTTAATGTTTGCTTGTTTTTTCTAATTCAGAAAAACTGTGTTGGTGTGATTAATCCAGTAGGTTATATAGGGAATCATTATTTGGATTGTGATTTGGGTTCTTTTGATTGCCCAGAATTTTGTAATTCATTTTTGCAGAAGTAACATAATCCCTCCCAGTACATTCTGGAGTATAAACAGTACTATTGCTTGTGAAAGTCATGAAACTAGTTCTTCTATTGCCACTTCTTATAGACACAATTTAAAGCTACTGCACGGTTATTCAATACAGAGTTTCCAAAATCCAAATCTAATGAACAGCTAAAAAAGCATCTCAGGCAATATCACACTATTTCTCTGAAACAGGCAGATTTTTGGCCAGAGTAGTTGTTTTTGAAACATTTTCACTGGCACATTCTTTGATAGACAAACTGAAATACCAGTTATTTCTGAGAGCAACAGAGTAAGATTCCAGCCTTAAGAAGAAATTGTACCAACTGAAACATGTTTTTGTTTTCTTTGTCTGTTTTCCAGTTTTCAATGCACATGCAAATACAGATTTGTATGTCAAGAGGCACCTAAAATACTTGACACAGTTCCATTGCATACTGATATAATCCACTTTAGCAAGTTACTAAGAAGCTTTTCAAGATCATCTGTGCTCATAAAGTAGGCACTTAATGTTTTACTCTGTAGTCTTGGATTGGGAAAGCAGGACTTAAGCAACAAAAACACCTAGAAAAGTCAAATACAGAAATAGAAGGGCTTGTCCCAGATTTGGCAAGATGAAAAGTTAATGTCAAAGCAGTTTGATGAAGTTGTTTTTATTTCAGTGGGATTGTGTCTGTCACTTTGGGGATGTAAATGTTGGTTTGGTCTTACAGTTATTTCAAAGACAAGAAAATAATTTCCGAAAGTGTTACGGCATATATATCACATGTATACCAAAATATGGTCTATCTTGCAGTCGCACACAATCCTTTTCTACATTTCTATTTTATTAAAAAAAAAATAAATTAAAGTGCTTTGAAAGGAGTCCACAGATCTTCATTCCTCACACAGTCCTACTGAGGAAGAAGTTTGAAATCAGCATAAAATCTAGCACTACACCTGGGACAAGTGTGATCCTCATCAAGAGTTACTCTGAAGTGCCATCAGTGTGTGAGGCAGCAAAGGACGTAGACAAGGTATCCATTTCCCTACTCTGCATCAGGTCCTGGTTCCAAAACGCAGAAAGAATGCTAAAAAAAGTGCTTATTTCTTAAGTTAGTGCAGCGTTCTCCCAAATGAGCGTGCAAGCTGAGTTTGCAAACGTGCGGGGTAAGAAATCCATTTAACCTCAGGGTTCTTTCTACTCATTTGTGTTAAGGCTGGAAACTAACGCTGGGCTACAGCACTGAAGCCTTCCTCGGTGTTTCTCTCAAACCCAGCGCTGTGTGCCGACGGAACGCCGCGCCACGCTGTTTGGAAGTGCCGATGCGGGAATGCGGCGGGCAAGGGGCCGAGGGAGGGCGGACAGCAGCAGCCGCAGGGGGTGGTGAGGAGCCCGGGCACGGGGCAGGCGCCGGCCGGCTCCGAGGGAGGCGGGAGCCCGGCAATGCTTCCCTCGCCCCCACCGCCGGGCCGCACTCCCTCCCCACACCCCGCAGCTCTGGGGAGCGCCCAGCACCCGCTCGGGTTGTGATCCCGGAGGGATTTCCACGCCGCCTCCTCCTCCTCCTCCTCCTCCTCCTCCCCTCGGCCGCCTGCCCGCGGCCGCGGCGCCCTCACACGCGGCTCTGGGTGGCGCCCGAGCGCCGCCGCCTCACGGCTCCACCGCCCTCCTTCCCTCCTCCCTTCCCTCCGCCCTTCCCTCTCCCTGCCAGGAACGAGCCCGAGGGAGAAGCCCGCCCGTGCCCGGTGTTCCTGTCCCAGCCGTGTGTGCTTCCAGGGGAGGGGATGCCCAGCGGCAGTGTCCTGCTGCCACCCCGGCGCCACGTTTACACCCTCCCTGCCGCCGTCACCAGGCCGCTCCACGCACCGGCTTGGCCGGGCGAAAAAAAACCAAAAAACAAACAAACAAAAAAAAACCCCATACGTTTTTTGTTGTTGCCGTCCCGCAAGGTCGGCGGGTTGAATCAGGCCGAGGAAAAGCCTCTTTGTGAGTTAAAAAATGAAAAGGCAGGGTGACGCGGCGGGGAGCTGAGGGAAGAGGGGGGTTATCTGGCTCATGTCCTGGAAGGGCACCACTGATTGCAGGGGAAGGGGAACGAGGGGCAAAGACAACCCTGGTATCCCGTACTGGAGGAGAGCGACAGGTATGTCAGAACCAGCTGAGAGAGCAGCAGAGACCTTTGCAGGGGATGCTTTTGTTTCCAGAGTGCACCTGAATTGGAGCCATTCTCATGATGTGCTTCTGTGTCAGCTGTCCCTTTAGAAGAAAAATTCAGCTCAGTGTTGTGTCCTTTGAGGGTTGAATGAAATAAAAAACCGAAGGAAAATGGAAGCAGCAGAACAGATGCTCAGAAGAAAAGTAGAGTAATCACAATTAGGAGCTGGAGGTAGAAGCAAAGAAGTAAGGAAAGAAGGAAGGTGGAGTAAGTCTCTGTAAAATTTTAAATGCCAAGACAGCTTGTCTCTGCAACAAAGGTGGTCATGATCTGGATTCCTTCCTCCTGAAGTTTAAAATTGTAACCAGTTACAAAGGTATAAGTTTTCTGTACTTTCCGTGGAGAGACAAGCCCCTTAAAGGGAAACAAATCTTCAAGCTGGATATCGTAGTTGTCCAGTTGCTTCAGGCTGTAGGACTGCAAAGTCTTGCTCTTAGGTGCCTAGGGTATAGGGACTTCTGCCACCTGCAAGACATCCTTGTCATGGGAATTATTTGAGACAGATACTGGATCGCGTTATGTGGCAGGACAGCCCATGTGATCCTCATTATCTCTTTGTCTTAAAGGGGTGACTTTGTTTTCAACCTCTGGCAAGATGTCCTGCAATCTATTTTGGACTGAAACAGAAAGATGAGCAGAGTTATCACGGAGCTGTGGTGACTTCCCTGCTTATCTTGGCTGCCTTCTCCTCAAGAGCTGTATTTAACAGCAGTCCAGTGCAGCAAACAAGTTTGGCCAGTATATATAAACAAACATGCATTTCTTGGTACATTTTTTCTTATCTGCATCTTTTTTCTTTCCTTTTTTTTTTTTTTTTTAACATTTAATCACTCTGAGGCATTGGCAGTCTTTACGAACGCTCTAAGAGACTAATCCATGTTTACCAGTAATGCATAATAAAAATTAGCTTCATAACTGAGCTGGAAAACAGCATTATAGGCACTTTAGTTTAAAAAGTAACTACATAGATTCTAGTTAATTTTCTTTCTAATATCTACTTCTAAATACCATGAGAAGTGAAAAACTAACTGCATTAAGCATTTATTTTCATAATGCTTTTTAACGTTTCACTTATATATGGAAAAGAGTGGTACATGAAGAGTTGCAATGTAAATAACATAATTGATTTATTGTGTAAGCTGAACCAGCGAGTCACAATAACCCTCTAATAATGTGATTTATCAGGAGCACTGTCCTGATTCATTTTAAGAGCCCAGTTTCAGTAGTAATACTTTTGGACCCAGTAATTTTGGTAGTTCTGTGTATTTCAGACAGACACCATTGTCCAGCTTGGCTATGAATGCATTTCATACAGCTAAGGTAGCAAGTGCAAGTTATTAAAAATCTGAGTGTTTAATAAAAAAAAGTGTATCCTTCTTTGTGCAAAAAAAAAAAAAAAATCAGGAGAATTCACTTTCCTTTTAATTCAAAGAGTATTGACCAGGACTAGGACTCTAATAAGAAGCAGAACTTATTATCAGAGGGCTACAGTGTTGCACAAAACCCTTTGAAGTCCCTGGCAAGGCACATGCACTGTTTTGGCTGTCACGCTAGAGTGAATACGCATACGTAATTCTGGAGGGAATATTTGACATTTCGGAAGTGCATTCATGGTTGGATTGTGGCAGCCAGAACTGCAGGCCTGCTGTAATGCCAGGCCTCCCAAAGCCCTGCACCCTCCCTCCATGAGGCTCTCTAGGCCATTTTGGCTTTCTTATTTGGAGCAGCAGTAGCAACACAGAGCAGAGATGGCTGGAAATTTCTGACAGCAAATTTCTCCACTGGGAAAGAAAAAACCCTCCAAAACTGTAATTGACAGGTTTCTGAGCAGCACATTGGCTGTGACAGAAGCCAGGCAGGATCCCAAGCTGCCTGCTTCTCTTGTAGGCTTACTTGGCTTTCTCTGTCAGCAGTTCACATGCTTTCTGGGCTTCTTGACAGCTCAAGAGGGAGGGTACCATGGGTCAGATGAATATGAGAGGAGTGGGCAGGCTCAAGCCCACATTTCCATTCTAATCCTACTTTGGATGGATAGTCTTTCCTAGAAATATGAATGAGAAATTCTGGTTCTCCAGGGCTTCAGTGAAGAACATTTGATCTCTTATTCCAGAGAACTTTAGGCAATGCCAACAGCAGAAAGAGCATCCGTCCTTCTCCAACTCAGAAGCAGTGGCAGGGATAAGGTGCTTCAAAGAAAAAGAGGCATCCTCTCTTCCCTTTTTGAGATGGACACATCAACTTTTGATCACTCTGTCAGCTGTATGGGACTATTGTTGTTGTGCTTTTCCATTCTTGGCACATAACATTTTCCATGGAGGTACAGTTAATGGACATTTAACCTAGACCAGGGAGTAAGGGGAAGAAACACAGAGGGTGATTCATAGTTCTCAATTACTGTTCTCAGGCTGAGAAAGGCATTAGTGCATTCTGGCTGCTGGCTCAGTGATGCTTATGTCCTGTTTGAAACTCTCCTTTGTAACTGCTAGGCATCCACAGGTTGTTTAACGAAGGAGTGAATTGCTCATCAACTATTTGGCATGAATATTTTTAGGCTTTCTACCTGTTAGTGGCCATTCTTCAATATAGCTCTGAGCATGTATGTATATTTCCTTTACAATAAATGCAACACAACAGATTAGCCAGACAACACAGGATGATTCTGCTTCTCTTCAGTGTAGGTTAGAAACTGGTCTATGGGGAATTTAACTTCAGCACAGGAACACACTGTCTCACCGAGCCTTCAGGACAGCTCAAATCCCGAAGTCTTTATTCAGACCCTGATTAAACAAACTCCACAAACATAAATCAAACTAAGATCATGGCTTTGCTGAATTTATGTCCCAGGTCTTACTCAAGTAAACTATTCAGGGAAGTTAAAATTAGGATGCAGCTTTTAATTTGCTGTTTCAAATCAGACTCCCTACACCTGTGAATAAAGCCTATTATCACTTTCTCTTCTCATAACTCTAAGTTCTCTTCAGTTTTTCACAGTCAACTATAATTTATTGTCCCAGTTAGAGGTACTTGTAGAGAAAATAGAGCAGCACAGCCTTGTAAGACACCTGATCAAGAGGCAGAATTAAACTTGTCACAATTAAGTGATTAGCCATAAAATTGTGAAAAATGCATTAATCTCTCACTGGTTCTATTTTAGGTTGTGAGAAAAGAGGTGAATATTTTTTCAAAATTTGCCTTCTGTACACAGTATCAGAAGGTTATACTTGTATTTTTTTCTTTATAAGCAAGTCCAAGCTTCTGGCTAAACTCCAGCGGACGTTTTTCTTTGTCCATTAAGGCAATCTCCTACACAGTTTACCAGGGGAGGATGAAATTCCTCAAGCTGTGTTATAAACATTCATCACTGAAATAATGCTCCCAGTAACAAGAACAGCAGACAAAATTTAAGACAGTGTGTCATAATTTTCCTCCAAACTAAGACACAGCACTACACTGAGTGTGCTTTACAGATGGAGACTATAGAATCAGGAGTGAAACAGTAAAACCAAAGACCAAGTAAGCCACTGTGAAAAGATTAAGCAAGACAATTTTCCATCATAGAGAGTTTTGAGGTTCAGTGGAAGTAGGAAAACCTGATTCTGTCACTGCAAACAAAATATTTAGATGCCAAAAGAAAGAGTCTGAGAAAGAATCTTTTCCACTCTTCAGAAAAGTCTTGGTTCTTCCCTGAAGCACTACTTTACAGAGGCAACCTACAAGTACTTCAAAGCCATGTAGCCTGCATTTTCTTCCATGGATAAACTTTTTGAGAGCTCTAGTGAACCTAGCTCTTGTTCCTCAGTCTTTCTATTGTTCAAGTTAATTCCTCTTGAATAAAGTCGCTAGAGGTGATAGCTGAAATCAGGGCCCTGTTGAGACCATGGCACACAATGGGCAACGCTGATTTTAGTTTGGGTTGTAATTCAGCATAGGACTGAAAAGGGGCAGCGTTGACAGAAGTGCCTGCAGGCTGCTGGTCAGGGAGACTCTTTATCGGGTCACCTTCCTGTGTTCCTTTTCAGCTGCAATTTACTGCCTTCTCTGCCAGTCTCCCTAATTAGTGCAGAGGATTTGTTTGCGTGTAGCCCTAATAAATCGTAATCACCTTCAATATAGCGCTTCCCCAGTCTCTGGCCTTTTGCTCTCCAACCATGTCCTGTGCCAAGTACTGGGTGGGAGGATTGGGCAAGGATTTCCTTATGTACTGCCATCACCAGCAACAGGGAACCTAGACTTCCCTTCCTCATTTAGGCCCGTGCTAAAGGCTACCACCATTAATGAATTATTTCCTTTATGGAAAGCATTTCACAACATTAAATAGGGATAAAGCCAGAAAATGATCAAAAACCTGAACAAATTTCTGCAGAACTTCTAAAGCATTTTGAAACAAAATGAAAACTTCTTAGAGGCTCTTGTTGTTGTGACAAAAACTATGTAACTCTACGAAAGGCATATTGTTCTAGGAAAATAATAATTTATAGGAAATTCTGGCAAGAGACTGATGAGGTGGCTTTTTCTGGACATACTCTGAGCATATCAGTAACAGCCTCTCTACTACTGCAGGCTGCGTCTGGATTTCAAAGAGTTACATGTTCTGCAGCATTGCTGGCAGGTTCTGGTATGTGAATCTAGTGAATCTGGGAGCCCCATCGGGCTGTAACTTATGCAGAAGGTTGCACTGAGTCCTGGCGAGCTCAGGCCACTGGAATTTAACAGTGCAATAGAAGGAAACATGCCAAATCATCTACCTGAACTGCTATTCCCTCAACACATTCCTCTGTGGTGTTTCTTGGCTGGCTGCTTGATCCCTCAGCTCTAGAACTGAAAAAAATCCTGGTGCTTGAAGCTATATTTCTCATAGTCCTATACATAGTGTATGTGGCAAAAATACCCCAGAATACTATAAAAGTTTCATTTTCCAAAACCAAAAAAGACCCTGAGAAATAATTATCTTTTCCTAATACCATTATTACTTTTAGTTAATACTCAAGAGTAGCAGATGGGTGCTCATGAATTTAGATACAAATATGTGAAAATCAGAAGCACATCTTTAGATATTTAAGTGTCCGATTTTTGTTTTGACGAAGATGTTGCAAAATCAAGACTTCGAATAGGTTGCCTTTTAAAGCAGTCTTAATTTGTAAAAGGTTTTTAAACTAATACTACAAATCTAAAACTACACACAATTCTTTCTTCACTGTGGATGGGTCAAAATCCTATCAACGGCAACAGTCCTATCTTTTTCTCCCCCGAGAATCTCTATTTATGTGGCTGTTTAAAGCAGATACACAGCTGGTGTGAAATTATGGTCCTGCAGAAACAGAGGAGCTTAGCACAGGAACAGATCCAACATACAACTGGCAAAGTATTATAGAACTTATTTAATTTGTTTTCATAGTTTATGCATGTAGACGATTACAATCTCTGCTACAGAAAGTAGAGAGGTTTCTGTGTTTGCCTGCTCTCTGTGTCATAAGAAAATAGTTTGGGTTAGTTGGGAAATGAAAGTCAGTCATGTCAGCCAGTGGGAGACAGCAGGGCAGATTTCCTGGAAACGATGGAACTAATACTTTTGTAAGTTGTGCAGTATTTCAGATTCAAAGTGTATGGAATTGTTGTGTATTTGTAATTCTTCTAGTGACTATCATGAACATGGAAGGTTGTTTCCAAGAGGAGTAATGTTTAGTGTGCATATTTCTTAGCTGTACGCTAGCTATATACTGAACAGCAAGTTTCCACAGGGTAGCCGTCGTCATAGAACAATGGTTGGTGTGCAGAATATGCTGCTGTACCTATTGCACAGACCATATAAGCATCAGCTCAGCAAGCAAAGACAGGAATTTGGAAGTAGTTTTGCCCTATATATTTGTGTTTGTGTTGGTGAGACAAACTAAAGAAAGCATTCCTATTACTGTTCAACTAATGATTGCCACCAACTTCTACTATCCCATAGATTTATAAGAAGATAGTCTTACATATGAAAAATTCAAGCTCTCTGTTGTTCTTGTCCATAAAGTAGATATTCCTTTCAAGTGTTGTGTGTCCAAATTACTGCAATATGTCATAACATTTGAGTCGCAATTCCCTATATTTCATGGTGCTATTGGATGTAATGGTGTCCTTGGACTCATGCTGGAGTGAAAGGAGTCCTTTCACTACCTTCAACAAGCCTTGGATCAGACTCTGGCTTGCTTAGCACATTATTTTGGAAAGTCATTGACTCTCCTAGACTTCACCCTCTCTTCCTTTTGGAAAGCTTATTAATTTATAGGTCTTTAGAATCTCAACTATTGTCTTAGGAGACATTTTGGAGGGGTTTTTTTGTTTATTTGTTTTAGATCTTGGCATTGGAATATGGGCTGTTCATAGACTAAGATGACCCTCATGTTTATAGACCTCTTGAGAAAATGGAATCACAAGTCTTCAATAAAAGCTAATCAGCATTTTAAATTACTCACAGATATAAGAGTTTAACTAAACACAGAAAATACCCCGGTGTTCCACCCCACAGGGTCTTATCGCGGTCAGCTTGGCTTCTGTACTACAAAAACATCCTCAGTTCTTCAAATATGCCAATAAACTTCCCCAGAGAGGCAGACTTCAGCAAATAAAGCCCTCCCCTCATGCTCCATCACCAATGTTTGCTTGTTAGACTTTGGATGAAAGAGTCAAAAATTTCTCCACTGAACCAACAAGCTGCCGGAGGAGTTTAAACTGCCATAAGCATGGGAAAGCAGAGCAGTTGAAACCATAAAGACAGAATTTGGAACAAGGTGATGTCACAGCCTAGTATCCATCAGGAATACGTTCACACTCCAGAATCCTTCCAGCAGCCAAGCAGTTCTGCACTAACATGGGTGTCACTGGGGAGTTTTTTAATAGACTTGCTGTATTGAGCCAAACTGAGGTCTTCAGAGAGTTACGGGAGAAGTGGAATATGCACATCTGGGAACTAAACCAAATCAATACTGATACTTTAATCGTACAAGGCTTTCACTTGCTATCACATATAAAGGAGATTTTACAGTGTTTTAGTTATTTTTAAAAGTGATTGATTCTCCAGACAATTGTATTATATATGGATATATATAGAATAAATAAGCTTCATTGATAGATATCAGATGATAGTATCAAGAGCCAGAATAAAAGAAAGTTTGTCCCTATAGTAATATATTACTTTTCTTTGAATAAAAGTAAGCTTGAGAAAGTTGTATGTTACTCGCCCCTCCTTCTGAGGTGGTAAAAAGGTGGTTGAATACATCCACAGTGTAATGATGTTCAGATGGGATACTGGGAAACAGAACTGGTCAGGAACGAGCAATTAGTTCAAGGAAAGGAAACATAAAAAATGAGGTTAGAAACATAGAGAACATTTTAAAAACTGTATTTGTTTTCTATTAAAAATAATCTTGAGAAAAAGATGTTTTCTTTCTTAAGGCAGTGTATTTGGAATTGAAACAATAGTTTAGTTTAAGAAGAGTAGCGATTAAATTTCCAAAAAAAGTGTAATAGCAAATGCATACCTGTTATTGAATGCTACAAAAAACTAAATACACGACAATAACAACAAATTAATTAATGTTTTAGGAGAAGGAGAGCTGAGGGGGCCCTCTCAAGACTCCGAGAACTTCTGAGGTAGAGAGGTATGCTGTACCCAGCAATCTCTCTTGTCCACTTGAATGCTGTTCTGGCCATGACACAAGTGACATTCTGACATCATTCCTCATATATAAATCATCACAAAGCTATTTGAAAATAGCATCAATTTCTCCTTTGGTGTAGAAGTCTGGATATCTATACTATTTATCTCCAGAGAAGATGATTTGAGGGATTAGCATATGGTTTATGGCATTTGGCTTTTAAATGTAAATCCTTTCATGGTCTTTGAAGGTCCTAACCAACCTAACTCTTTCTATAATTCTATGAAAATTCCTAATTCTCAATAAAATTCAAAGAATGTCTATACAACTTGTCAATGGTCATTACATTTACAAAGCTGTTGAATTATAGAAGACCTCAGGATCTGTGCTCTTCTGCATTTGTTAGTAGGGCATGTACCCTGTGTCCCTGGACTTGCTGAATCTATGTGTACCCAAAACAAAGCACCACAACATCATGTGGTCTCCTGACTACTTCAGCCTAGGGCTGACTTAGTACTCAGGTCTGGACCATGGCCCAGGCAGCCAGCCCTTGCCTGTAAGTCTGGACTGTCTGTGTCAGTTCCAGCCACCAGGCACATCCGGGTCCTTCATACATCATGAAAAAATGCTCAGTCAGTGGAATTTAGTGATTGCTTATTTAGGTGGCAGCATTTAGCAGAAATCTTTCTAACTTGCCACTTTGCAGGGGGGCTGGTAGAAAAATATCCAATAAATTCAGAATAACAAAAAGAAAAAAAATAATGCATTGTCTCTTCTGGTGCTAGCTTTTACAAACCAAATCTAAAGACTGCTTCAGGGATGAGAAATATGGGTCAGGAAAATACATTTAGAGTTGTGTACTTGGGGGCTAGCTGGAATCTGAATAAGCATAAGCACTTGGGGAGCTCACATGCACTGGAGGGCAGTGGCAGAGCTGAATAAATTTGCCTCTAAACATTGCACTGGCATGCAGCTGCCTGGGCTTGAGACAACATCTCCCTTGCAGAAATCACAAAGACTTGTAACAGTGTGGGTTTTTTCCACTAACACCACAATTTCTCTTGCACTGCTGCAGAAAAATATCAGTTTCCTACTCTGTATTTAGAAAACCATTGGAGGATCAGGCTCCAGAGTGGCTGAGGCACCCACCTGCCACTGCAGCTACCTGAATTCAGCCCTTAAATCCCCAAGCAGCTTTTCCAACACACGTCCCTGGGGAGGCACTGGAGCTGTCTGCCTACCTAAATTACTGCCTCTCAGCATGTCGTAACTATGGAAGTGTGGATATGTCCATGCTGTTACACGTTTAAGCCCTTCTTAAGTAAGCTATTAGTAGATCTATGTTGCCTGCAGGTCTGCTTCTCCAGGCATTTTCTGTTTGTGCTGTCATAGGGTCTAACACGCAGTGTTCCTGGCAAAAACATTTCCTCATGGTTCATCTAACCACTGAAACCTGTGGAAGATAGGAGAGTCCAACCCCCAGCTCCCCCAAAAGGGACATTCAGGATATGCAGAATAAAGAATGACACTACTCTCTTCTCATGAAAAGGGGATGATTTACTTTTCTACCTGTACTGAGGAAAAGGCACATGGTGATGAATATTGAGCCAACACAGAGCTAGGTCCCTACCTGCCCCAGAGTCTTGCTCTAACCCTCAGCACCTTCCACTGGCTTCACAATTGAGATTTCAATTTCCAGGAGACTCCCAGAACTCCTTACATGGTGTCTGGCAAGGTATCCAGATACTAACTGGGAGCAGTGGATCCCCTCTGCTGTTAGCTGGTAGTGCAGGACATGTGGTCAGGGACATCTGTGGGAGCACAGAACACCCCTTCCAGCCCATCTGACAGTCTGAGTTAGAAATCTGAAATTAATGCTTTGCAAGAGACAGGTTTTCTTCCTCAAATGTTGGAATAAAGAGCTCCTTAGCAAAGGATTGCATTTAATGCAGGTACTTTGCTAAGGCTGTGGTGCATACACCGTAATAAGTAAATGCAGCGTTTTGTGTGTACGTGTGTGTCAGTGACCTCAGCTCAGTGGCTGAGCCTCAGTAAAGGCCCAGTGCAATTTTCTTAACCGAGGTGAAGTTATAACAGCCAGTTAATAGAGAATTTACTTACAGTTATTTTCCCAGGCAGCAAAAGACAGAGGTTGCATATCACAAATCTTCTGTCTTGAAAGCAAATGCTCGCTTTTCTCCAAATCAAAATCAGGACTTTCTTTCTCTCTCCTTTATTTTCTTTAGGAACAGGCTCATGCAGAGAAGTTCGTGACATGTTTGGATCCTGGAGGCTGGTTCAGGCCCATTGTGGGGCCTCATGAAAGGATTCAGCATCTCATAAAAAACTTGTCAAGCTTTGGGTATGGGGGTGAGTTTCCTGTCTCAGATTAATTCCCCTCTTTCCACTTCTCCATTATAGGGTTACAGCATATTCCTAAAGAGATGGTTTGCTTTACTCTTTGAATGGTCTGCATCATGTGTGACATGAGTGTGCACAGCACTCAGGACTAACCTGCAAATCAGGTACCCTCAGGTATTTGTTTATACAAACACTGAGTCCATTCACACCTGGAGAATATTTTTCATGCTCAACACAGACACATGGATGTTTCTGAAATAACTGGCCTTTCATCTTTGCCAAAATATTGATAATATGTATCAAAAGATTTTAACCTATGTTTACTGAGCCACAGTTCCACAACTTATTTATAGATTAATATATGTTCTGTCCATATATTCTTGGGGCTTTCTGGATGGAAGGAATCCTGTCCTTGCCTGTGGGTGTTATATGACATGATGAGTTTGTGATGTTGGGTTAACCTTCAAAGAAACTGGACTGAAATCATGTAACTATTTTCATTACAGCCTCCACCTGGACTGACATCACAGTCTCACATAATAAACAAGACCCTCTCCACTAAACTCTTTCAAGCTTTATGTTTTAATGAAGTTTTCAGTTTATGCACAAGTTTTGGTGAAAATCCACTATGAAAAAATTACACTGTGAGTGCCTTTATATTTGTGGGTTTCCCCTTCCTTGATCATATTTTATTTTGTTCTGTTTTCTTTACTAATTTAGCCAAAACTAACTTATGCAGACTTTGGTTTGCTTTACTCCCAGGTTTCCACTTCTAACATTTGATTTTTAAAGGTTTTAAAATTTGGACTCAAGAATAAAAGTCTCAGGTTTTCAAAGCCAGAGTAATTTGCTTTAGTGAGATGGTGTATTGCACCTGTATCAGCTTAGTGGCACAAAATGTCTGTAGGGAATTTTTCATTAGAGCGTTTTCATTTTATTTTCATTCAGACATCAGAATGAGAGCCTAGCCAAGAACTGAAAAGACTGATTAAACTTTAAATAGTTTTACTAATAATACTGACAATAAATGGACTGCATAAAGGATTTGCTTGCTGTGCACTTGGCCAGTGTGAGTGCTCAACCCTTATTACCAAAATTCTTCATACTTGTGATCAGCAAAATAATAAAGTATCAGAAGTTTTATCAGAATTAGGCACGGGTTCAAACTATGACCTGAAGGAAAAAGTGCTACTTTATTAAAGCTGTAGATCTGGTTCATATGTCTGAGAATCATAATTACTAGTGTTTTAAACCACAGATGTATTTGGTGATACATGCTGATACCTTTATGTGCTCTGAAGATGAACAATATGTGGTATTTTGCATGCCTAGAGCCAGAGATCTGACCTGCTCACACACTTTGTATTTTTGCTCATGACTTCAGCATGGATTCATATAGGCAAAACTTAAGGTTTCTCCTATTGTTGCCATTTTAGCAGGGATGAGTCCCTTTAATACAGAAATTAAACTAAATCAGCTTAATTGCATTGTATTTGCCCAATCAGACTGGGCCCTTTACCTAATGAAATAATCTGTCATGTAGGACAGGCTGTCCACTGAATCTCTTATTTCTCCACACATGCTGCTCTTCTAGTAGCTTTTACTTGTATTGAGAAGGCAAAATCAGATGGCAGAGGTTGCAATGGTGAGAAAAACTCATGAACAGGGTCCATATTTGACAGCTTAAATGAGCTGAAGGCACTCAACACCTGAAGTTACCTTCTGATGCCAGTCAAAGGCACGTCTGTTAACTGAAGCTGGGGCATTTGCAGAGAAGATGAAGGTCTAGAAAATGTGTTCACAGCCTGTCAGTGAGGCTTCTGGCACAGCAGTGAAGCAATTCCTTCATCCTGACTATGAGCAAAGCAAGCATACATGTGCGTTCCCCTGTGGAGGAATATAGCTATAGCCACAGTCTGTTGCTAGTTAGGCTGGGAGCTGAAAATATCTGGGTCTCTGATGGAACGGTATCTCACTTTTTTCTTTAAGCTACCATGTGGGAAGGTCATGCAGGTGGCGTGTGCCAACCGCAGCTAATTTTTCTCCAGACCTCTGCAGTGCTATTTTCTGGCACAAGGACCCAAAACAGACAAGGGAAATGGGTATGCTTCAGCGCATCCTTCTGCCATCCTTATGCTGGCTAGTACTTTGCAAAGCACTGCATTAGGAGTATCTAAGTAATTTTGTCGTGGTTGGTAGGAATTGAATGGTCAGCTAAAGCCAATTGGGAGGAAGAGTGAGAGAAGCAGATGACCAGAGCTCAATGAGAAAGCACTCATGGCAGACCCATGCCTGTTCTGAAGCTGAAGCTCAGCCTCTATCTGGGCTGGACACAACCCACTGTTCATGCAGGAGGACTAAGAGGACTGAGGCACACAATAGGAGCCATCCACATCTCTACCAGCTACTGTGCCAGTATGTAAATCCTCTCCAAACAGCCTGCTGAGACTCCACCTGCACTTTTTTTCTCTCATTCCAGGACCTCTGATTTTTCTCACCACCTGCCTCCTGGTTCAGCCGTCTGTAGTGTCTGGTGCAGGAAACTTCAGAGTTCTCCTTCAATTGCTTGGTCCCTACTAATGTCAGGTCTCTGGTCATCTCCATCTCCAGAGCTCTGCCCAGCAGCATCTCCTTGCTTTTTGGGCGTTTTCAGAAATGAGGTAGTCAGAGGTCCTCAGCCGAATATTCTCCTTCTTGTCCTTCACTGTGAATTGCCAATCATTTGATCTTCAGCCTGTTGTTATTGTGGTGGGGTTCTTATTTAATTTTACATCATCACAAAGTAGTTGACATTGGAAGGGCCATGATCATCAAATCCAACACTCCGTTGCTCAAACAGGGTGAGCTGAAGTAGGTTGCTCACTCAGCTTTTGAATGTTGCCAAGGATGGAGACTCCACAGCCTCTCTGGAAAACCTGGTGCCAGTGTATGACCATCCCTATAGTAAGATTTTTTTCTTATGTTTACATAGAATTTCTTGTATTTCAGTGTGTGCCCATGACCTCTTGTCTTTTCAGTGGCTACCACCACAGTGCTAGCTTATGAACAAATTCCAGGACATTGGAATGCCCAGGGCCTGCTTTCCAGCTGATCAGCATTCAGAATGTACAGGTGCATGGGGTTAATCCTTTTCAGGGAAAGGACCTTGCATTTCCCTTTTTTTGAACTTCATAAGTTTCCTGTGGGCTCATTTCTCCAGCTTGTCAAGGTCTCCCGAATGGCACCAAAACCATCTGGTGCATCAGCCACTCCTGCTGATATTGTGCCATCTGCAAATTTGCTTATGGTGCAGTCTGCCTCATTATCTAGGTCATTAATGAAGAACAATTGTGTGTTTCAAATGCTGCTAGCTTTTATCCACTGGAAGCTCATTTTCTCCTTTGAGCATTTTATTTATTCATATCCTATTTGTAGAAAGTAAATCCAAATGATTCTTCATTATTCACCTTTGTGTTTTAGGTGCAACATAACACCATGGAATTATTAAACAAACTGTACACCAATCAAGTTTGTAACAGAGTATTTCCAAGAAAGTAGTTTTGTTTTCAGGACGAACCTCATGGAAAAACATTTAGAAGAACACTTGTGCTGATTTTTGACTGAATATTCTCTACAGAAACAGTCTGTTTTCTAGAGAGGTTTTTGTGGCTAAAACACAGAACAAACATATGAAAAAAGGGACAAAGAATACATTAAAGGTTACTCCCTAGCCCTGAAGCAAAACAGAGAAATGCTGGAAATAGGATGTTCTGCACAAAGAAATGCATACATACATATATATATATATATACACAAATGTATATATATGCATACATATATATATAAACGTGTGTATATAAAAATTAACGAAAATATATTTTTGCTTTCCATCCAGCACAAGTACATCCTAGCTCTGGCAACTGCTGAGTATTGTACATGTTTTCATGCTAAACAGCTTCACTCTGTTGATGCAAAGGTGCAAAAACCAAGAGACAGATCTGAGGTGAGGTAGTTACTGTTTCATACACAGCCAAGCTTGCAAAACTCTCACTGTTAGAGGTAGAACAGCAGCTAGAGTTTGCACCAAGAGCTCCCATCCTCCTTCCTAGCAGTTAGCAAGGCCCAAAATATCTCAGAGAATGTTGATCTTCATTTCTGTCCTGCCACAACTGTCTCTTTTTAGTCCTATCTTTGTCATACTTTATCATTCTCAATTCTGAGTGAGAATGGGGCAAAACATAACCCTTGTTTGTTCCTTTTTGTGTTCCCAGGCTGTGTTCCTGTTTGATTAGTGGTGCTTCCTTTTTCCTGTCCTTTGTTTATTACTATAACACATTTCCTGTTTATTGGTTTTCAGTAACCAGACAAAAATAATGTTGTTTAGAACCCTGTCTTGAAAGTGCTGGAGGTTCAATGACACACAGCATTTGAGTCTTACACGCATTCCTGATGTCTCAGTTTCCTTTTCTTCTCTATTTCCCCCACACACTTCCCACTTCTGCTCCCTTTATCATCACATCTCCCATCTTTGCTTTTCACTCGCCTCATAACCCTTCATTCACCCTTATCTTCTTATTTCTGTCAGTGGAAACCCAAGTATTTGGTAAGAAGGAGGGAAAGAACCACAAAAATGGGCAATGGTGCAGCCAATGTAAACAAAAGCTTCACAGTGGCAAACCCTCTTGTTCCAGCATCATTGGTAAGAGAAACAAAGTTGGACACTGTGCTCCAGTGGCAGGACATGTGGAAAGGAAAGCCAAACAACTGAGTGTAACTGAGACCCTTGCTGGGCATCCACCAAAAGTTTGATTAAAAAATCTAGATCTAAATAAAACAGAAGTATTGCCTCTGCTTTCTCATGGTTTGAGGACATTGAGGGTTTTAGTTTTCAAACCTCTTGTTAACCATATTGAATATTTGCTTTTAAATTACTATTTTCCTTTTCAACAAAAGCTCACATTCACAGGTATCAGCCTAACAGTATTTGGAGCTTTAAAAATGCAGTACAGTACAGCTATTGCCCCAAATACCAGAGGACCCCACAGGCAGAGAGCCCTGTCTGCCTTTAGCACAGTGGGATGCCACTGTTGACTCTGTGCCTGCAATTGCCAGGAATTTTCTAGAAGTTTGGAAGCAAGTATCCTCGTTTCTTCACATACCAGTCACACCAGAAGAGAAATTGGAGATCTTTTTTAGGCCTGCTGGAGACATTGCTTACAAATATTCAGGACACAGTTGCCTTAAGAATTAATATGCATATTATACCTTCATACCTAGCCCTGAGGGGACAGTGCATTATAGGAAAGTAGATTAATGTCTTCATGCCCACCATGAAGGTTGTTCCTTCCATCCACAGACAGTTACACTGTGGAGTCCCAATCAGAGACTAGCAAGCTGTGGCTTTCTGTTATCAGGAGCTTTTTGGTGACCACTGGCTAGAGCTGATTGCTACTGCTCTTCTGGCCACAGGCAGCTTCCCACTGCTGCAGAGTCCTACAGGGCTACCTTCAGCACACCACTGCTGCTCCTCCTTCACTCCAGGCTTCAACCTGACAGCAGCCCTGTCTGCTCTGGAGAGATTACTAAAGGATTTCGCAGCCTGGAGCTTGGAACTGGAGAGTACTGTAACATTTAGCAATGAACCTGAAAGTTCATTGCAAGAAATGAGACCTCATAACCAGAAGGCTTAGTTTGTAAAGAGATGTCAAGAGCATAATTTTCATTTTTAATGGCTGTAAAAATAGTTCTTCTTCTTGCTAACCGCTTACAGTCTGGAAGTAAACTGTTATAAACAAACTTATTAGCACTTTAGAGCATATAGAAAGAGTTATGTCTGTCCAAAAGGTGAAGAAGATGCCCTAAAGACAGAATTTAGATCAAGTGAGACAAGGAAGGACCATACCAAGGAAAACAAACTTAGCCTTCTATACAAGCTTTTGTTATTAAAACATTCAAGGAAACACTTAAAAGAGAGCTTGGGGAAGCTAACTGCTTGGAACCAAAGAATGCTGCAGGTCTTTTACGGGTGTAAGTCACCGCAGAGTGCCAAAAAAATATTTCTTAATTAATAACCTGACTCCAGCATGTGGAGCTTTACAGTGACAAAAAGCAGCTGCCAGCACGCAATGCCATGTAACAATCCCTCCAATTAAAGTAACTGAAGGTGCGGGAAGGCTCTAGACAGCATTGTCAAGATTACTTTAAGTCTCCTAAATAAGCACCTTCAGTTAACTTTTCTAAAGTAGTTTTCTGTTCATGTGCTTATTAGCTAAGATAATAATGCTATTTAGGTGCCTAAATATAAACTGAAGTGTCTAACTTGAGATGTAAAATGTCCTAGGTTCCTTGTCAGTGCTTACAGTCAAGCACAGAAAGAAGGGAGACTTCGATCCAGAGCAATGCATTCCTATCACTTGACTGGCATTTGAGAATACAATAAAAAAAAATATAATTGTAGGGTAATAAATTCTTGCCTTGAGTGTTTTCATTTTCATAAGCATTCTTAGTGAATGTTTTCACAGGCATTGATTTCCCTCAGGTAAAAATATATGCACCAGAGTCACATTTACATTTTTGTCTAAGTGTTGCCACCCTCTGTTTTCCAATAAGTTTTTATGCCTTTGTTTAATGATATGTAATTTGTAGCAAGTTTTATACTTCAAAAGAAACACATAAAATTCTGTTTATTATCCCATTCTGTATTTGTCACTGAGTTCAGTTTGTCCCACCGTGGCACTGAATAGTCATTTGCTAACAACTCAGAAGATAATCACCAGTTTCATCTCCAAAACTCAAAATAGTTCAGGGTGGTGCTTGTGAGTTTTTGCATACACATGCATACCCTTCCCCTGCCCCCAAACAAGCCATACTTAACCACAGACAAATCTCCACATATCTAAATACTATTTGTCCTTGCACAACAGCGCGAATATGTCCCGAGTCACCCCAGCACACTCTTTTTTTCTGGAACTATACAATTAGCATCTGTTTTTAGTACTTAGTGTTCAGACAGAAGGGGATACAGAGAAGTCCCTGTTGTTAGTTGTTGCTATGGACTAGTCAGTAGTAGTGTGCAAAACTGCAGCCAGCACAAAGAACTCACAGGGCTCACTCTTCCAAATACATCCCCACATTTTTTACCTATTGGCCTCCTTTTCTCTAGGCAGAAATAAAGCCTTTTGGAGACGAAGAGTTAAGAGTCCCAGTAGAGAGCTAAGCAGTGCTCTGTCTATAAGCTGTGCATGGCTAGGAGAACAAAGAAGGTATAAGAAGGCACAATATTTGTATGTTTTATCCCCTCACAGTCAGATACCATAAACTCAGGGCTTGAGTCCACCGAAGAAGAAAGGAACTCATCACCTCCACCCCTGCACAGAGGGAACACACTTCATGGAAAGATTGGGTTTTATTTCTTAAAGTTTCCTCTCCATTCCTGCTTGTAATGCACCTGAGCATCACTGCAGGCAGGGCACCACAAGCACTCTGAGCTGGTAATGTTTTGCTATAGTTTATGTGGCTGTGCAAGAGACATGAAGGAGGATGAGAAGGAAAAGTATCATTTTAGGAAATGTACACATCTCAATGCTTTTTAAGGCCAGTAATTCGATATTACCTGCAGGGGACCCAAAAGTAAGAAGCAGCTCTGACATTGCATCTAATTATCACCTGAAGCTAAAGTCTGTTCACATTAAATATGAATTTCAAAATTCAAATTAAACAACTCCTACCACCATTTTCTAGTTTCCAGCAAGGTTCTTTGAACAAGTATGGCTCACATTGCCAAATCAAGCACGTGTAAGTATTCCAGTGTGGGGACACAGTCACAAACATTCTGCAAGTCAGGGAGCCTCAGCTCAACAGGAGGTTCTTCCTGGGAGAAGTGGATAATGAGTCATGCCTAGAAGCAATGTGTGTATAAAGTGTGACTGTGAAAGGGTAGAAACAGTAGTGGAATGGGGAGTGTGGAGCAAGACACTGTCCTTTGCCATGGTTCCTTGGTCCTGCAAGCAGCCACAGGCACATTAGCATTTCAGCCTTGCAGCTGACAGGTCCTGGAGAACAAGCAGAATGTAGGGATTAGTGAAGACCTGGCTGAAACTTGTAGGGCAGTTTGCATACTTAAAATTGGACATAATCTTGTGATTCTGACATGTGTGCTAAGGAATGGGAAAGATTAGTCTTAGAAGTACCACATATTTCCCTTAATGACATCCAATGCAATACTTTTCAACCGGGCAATGACTGTGACCTTAACAATGTACGGGCAGCTGATTAGTTTACACTTTTTCTACTTTTGCAGTCAGATATAGGAGGAAGTGTTTGTGTATTTGACTACACATCCCTTTTGAAAGGATGAGCTATTTTGCTATCAGACTACATTAGCAGTTAGATAAGGTAGCATGTCCGCGATTCACTGAACATTCAGCCCTGGAAATTGTGAAACATAAATTCCAATTCTGTTACTTTGGGCCATACTGGGCCTGACTTGAACGTATGTGCAAACTCAGGTGGACTAGTCTTCTGCATGTGTTGTGGCAGGGAGACACATAATCACAGACCCTGAACTTCTACTCCCCGTTGCTGTGTGAAAATGGGAGAAATCAAGGTCATTCCCCATTCCTTCAGTAGACTCCCTCCATAGGGATTGCTATGACTTTCATTGAAAAAATGTTGCATGATAGTAGCATGTCAACAAGAAAGTTGTTGCCTGTAAATTTTATGACCCACAATTAAATTACAAGTGTAACTTGTTCCAGTTGGCTGCTGAATTTCAAAGAAGTAGAATCAGAAACTGCACATTAAGGACTAGTCAGAAGCTGCTCAAAAATATACTGAGCACCCAGGGTTTTAGCCTTGCCATGTGGTTTGCTGCGAGGCTTTAGGTTTTGACTGTTCTGGATTTGATACCAGCCTCAGGGTCTGATACTGCACTCCATCATGGGGTCCAGTCACATGGGCATCAATAGAACTCTGCAGTTAATCCAGTGCATTAAATGCAAATTTTTCAATCCAACCAGTACTGCAAAACTTAATGCAGCTTAACAGAAGTGTTTCAGCAATCTTGGAGCCTGTAATGTGGTAACTTTTGCAGATGGAACCTGGCACAGCAGATAGATATCCATGTCACAAGCAGTGGTTGCAATCTCAATGGCAATAACAGCAATCTCAGTATGATTGGAACTCACTTCATTTAAGATTTCAAAGGATTCAGTCTCCATTGTAAATAAAATGGATCCTCTATCTACTACAGATATGGCCTAACTTCAAAACTGTTTATATTAAGGTAATTTTGTTATCCCGTTTATCTGAAGAATCCTTCCCAGAGAAGCTTAGCATAGCAAAACTACAAGCAACTATCTATTATTTGAGTGGTTCAGAAGAGCATTGTTACCAAGAAAAAGCTTAGTGTTGACCCTGTTAATTAATAGCCATCTTTCTAAAGATCAAAGAATGGAACCTGATCAGGAACAGCTGCTGTTATGTATGGTTATTTACATTTTCCTGTCTGATGTCCTAACATGCTTTTAATGATTTATCTCCCTTTTTGCAAAGGGTAATTCCATCATTTTATGAAAGAAAATCAGTGTGTCTGTTCTTGGCAGATGACTGCATACCTAAGATTGTGCTGCCGTTGATCCGTACATGGAATTTTCCCCAGTGTGAATGGGAATTTCATATATGTATGACCACAGTCCAGGAAGGGAAAAAATCCTGCTGTTCTCGGGGACCTTTTCCTGGGGAGCGATGGGACACCAGTGGTACTCCACTGGGTGAACGGGCTGCAGGATGCAGAAGTAAAGATTGGAGAGCACCTTTAAGAGGTTTCCATCTTTCCTTTCCTGTAAGGGTTAAGTTGTGGACATTAGTGTTGCATGCCCCTACTCTCCATACACTTGGGTATCTGCAGAGACATCTGATATTCCAGATGCTCCAGGACAGTAGATGCCGTTGGTAACTCAGGCTGGATAGAAGACATGCCCAAGCAGGAAGAACCTCTTATCACTGTGTTTACGTCAATAATCCCAAATTCAGACACCCACTTCCATTAAGGAAAAGTTATCTGTACTTAAGTCGAAACCAGACAAAGAATCTGTGTTGGTGAAATCTAAGATCAGTTTCCATTTAGCAGAACCAAAAAAAATGACCACAAACATTTTTAAAAAATATAGCAGTTGATATGCAAATAGCTGCATGAGAAGGCAGAAAGATGACAGAAATTATGGCAGGGGAGTAGGCAGGAGAGAACAGATGGGGAGAGAGGAAAAATCTCTTACTCTAAGCTAGATTTGGTGTGCATAAATATCCTGTATATGGGCCACCCACCCCATGACACATGGGCTTTGGAAGGGTGTTATTCTACCCCTTATACATAGAACTGGCTTTCCCTGTAACTAGGAAAACATTTATTTTAAAAATTGAATCAACCCTGAGTAAAACATGGGTTTCAATTTCAGGAAGAACAGGTTCATGAACTCCAGCTAGATTTCTGAACCCTGCCATCTTAAAAAAAAATTAAAATCGCATGTCTGCTAAACTCTTAAGCTCCAGGAAGCATACCTCTCTCTGGATCACCATGCAAACTACCCAGTAAGGGGTTTCAAACTGCATAGGAGGCAAAATAGCTACTAATACTAACTATTAACCAATACAAAAGAAAGAAAAAGGAAAAAAAAGGGAAAATGGTTACTGTGCCTGACCCAGCTAGTAGAGTTATATCATTCTCCTGTGCTAAGGCAGAAGTCGTTCTAAGCACGGCATCCAAAAATGTATGGTGTTCTAGAGAACTATTAATGCTAACCTGGAACATATTCAACCCTTTTAAAGTGGAATTAAGAAAACTCTTCTGTTCCTTCTCTTACTTTGTAATCCCTAAGAGTAAAGATTTGTAGTCCTGGTGCAGTTACCTCTCCCTCCTTCCCCATAAATAAAAGTTTTTGCCAACCAATACAACCTGTTTGTCTCTGCTGAATCTCTGCAGCAGCTGGGGCATGGTGTGAACTCATGGGATGCTTGGGGAGGACTTCTGCCCCTTCAAGAGGTATTGGTGGTCCTGTTCTGGTTAACAAAATAGTTTCCAGATAAGCGAGTGAGCATATGTTTTCCTCCTGGGTATCTATGACCTTGACAGTACTCTTTCATACCGTTGTTTGCAGAGTGCATCTCATGTTTTCCCTGTTGAGTGTGCCTATTTCAGTGACAGGCTTTTGCTTCTGTATGTCTGCATGACAGTTCTCAGATTGGGGTTGTCACTGAATCATGAGGGAGAAGGGTTTCGTTCACAGATACAATTTTACCTCTGCTGTATGTTTTGCAGCTTTCTGAAGACCAAACTGCTATAAAACATTGCATGGGTTAAGTTTCAATAGAAACTAAAAATAAACATAATGTTGGTTTCCTATCACTTTTACATTATTGCAGCTTCACAGATTCAAAGCCTTGAGTGACTTGAGCTGCAAATGCAATAAAACCTAATTTTTCCAGTCTATAGAAATTAAAAGATAGGGTTAATAACTGTGATTTTCAACCAATTAATTTTGATTGCACCTGAGAATATGAAAGCGTAAGAAGTCTTTTCGACTACATCTGAAACTTTCATTTGTTGTAAAGGTTTTTTATAGCTTTTCCCCAAACCTTGAGATGCAACTCGTGAGAAGTTCACTTCTTCCACCTCTTACCTTCCCAAAGTCATTCAGTGCACACATAACTTGCCAATATATTGGTTGACTTGGGCATGAGCAAGCAATTGTTCAACTGGTCATATCCAAGGTTGTCTGGCACTTTCAATACTATTTGTGCCTATGAATTCAAACACAGTGGTGTGAATTCAGCAGCTGTGGCTTCCCTGCATAGACCCATCTCCACTGTATATAGAGGGACCTGAGGATGTCTGCCACGTTCAAGAACAAGGCTGTTCTGTTTGTTGTGGATGTTTACGTGACTAGATATACTCTGCTGAACAGCACTTGAAAAATATCCGTGGCATGTGCTTCATCCCAACCACTCATTCCCTTTCCTTGACCTGCCCTTTGTGGAGAGCATGGAATGTTAAACATTTCTTGTTGGTCTGCCCAGCGTCTGCTTTATTTACACTTACTCTCCCATTCCCTTATGCTGGGGTACCTTTTAGGATATTTTCTTTCCTACTCAATCTAATTCAGTGCTGGTAGGGCCAGATTCTTCAGTAGAAAAGAAGTGGACCTTGGCTATTAAGGCTGGAGTCTGCACCCACTGCAGCTACATGTAGAGCCAGAGGTAAAAAAATAGTAAAGAAAATTAAAGATTAAGTAATGTTTTGTGATTTGCTGAGCAACACATCCCTTTTTCTGCTGCTCTGAGAAGTATTTTTGAAAGAGTGGCTAGAAATCACTTCTGCTAAAACATTTCTTCTCAATGTAAACAAGTTTTGGGCTCTTGAAACTCACTAGTTCAGTGGTCACAGAACCATCTCTGCTGAATTTAGCAGAGATTACATAGTAAAGAACAGACCTTCCAGCAGAACAGCCAAGAGCCTACCCTTTCAGTCAAACTAGCCTACAGATTTTATCTTAAACTGTTATACTGAAACTAAACTGTCTGGACACTTACTTAAAAGTCAGCCAGGTTTATTCCAGTTTCAGCAAGACCCTTCAGAAGGTGCTTTAAAATAAAATAAAGCAAAATAAAACTTTTTGCCACGTTTTTGCATCAAATTTGCCTGTAGATAATCTTGCAAATATGTGAGACAGATAAAGGATCAGGTGGAATCTGTTGGACAGGAAACAGTGCGGTGTCCGTCACTGAGAAATTCCCAGTTAAATAAGAATTTGACTCTTCCCAGATTTCAGTTATTGCCTCAGAATTCAGCTACTTTCAAAGCTGAGTGTTACTTTATGTTACCTTTTTGTGATACGTTGTAATGCCAGAGCTGCCATATGTTTTTTATCTCTAGTTTCAAATGCTAGGTATTTTAAAAGCAGCTACCATCTTTTCTTCTTCTGAGTTATCCTTTGCATTAAGAGCAAAGGAAAGAGGAAAGCTGTTTTCAGCAATGAGGTTGCAATAAAACAGTAATTTTAAAGGGCTATCAATAGAAAAGTATGGAGAAGCTTATAAAAGTTTTTAAAAGCAGTTTTCGCAACGTAAATCCTGTTAGATGTGAGTTCCAGTAAGCTCACCATGATGGTCTATCATATATAATGTCCAAGATGAAAAATATTGGTGCTGCATGGGTTGTAGTCACACCTGAATTGCATCTGAAAGTTCATACTCGTCTAAAACATAGTTAATACACTGCTAGTAGTGGATTAGGATTTATTTTTAATAAAGAGAGCTTGCAGATCAAAGCCATGGTGCTGGAAGTAAATAGCCAACTGACATAGGGGCAAGGGTAGAAATGGGCCCTCACTGTGTCTCTGCCATACAGAAAGTAACCATAACAAGGAGACTAGTTCAACACTTTTGCAAGTGTGGTGTTTAGCTGTGGAATTCAAAGTTCAGCTCAAGACCTAAGATTCACTGTTGTGTTTACTAGCTTGGTAGTAGGGACACCAAAAAGAAGCACACATGCCAGTGTCACAGTAGCTTAGTATGTTCAAGACTGAAATACTGCCTGTCTGCCTCAAGTGGTCATGAGGTTTAGAGCCAGATGGCAACTGCCTGCTAAGCTCTGACTTGAGCTTGAACACAGCAAGTCTGTACCTAAAATCTTAACTGAGCCTTGGTGTGTTTCTTGGTGATAAAGGGGAGATTTGCCTGCAGTGAGAGATGCAAAGCAGATCCATAGATTCCTCATTCTTTCATCTGCAAAGCAGGATAAGAAGGATCTTGGCAATGGCAAAGGGCTGCACAGTTAATCCATTCATGTGTGCCAGAGGAAAGTCTGAAGGTGAGGAAAAAGATGTCTGAAAGATGTGGCCAAAAAATATGTGCCATGATATTTTTTCTCACTGCTGAACAGGCAATCAACAACATTTCTCATTAATAAAGCTATTAGTCATGGTCTGGGCAAATTATTGAAAATATTCTTTAAGGACATCTGAAAATAACTTTGATTCCAAGTGTTTATCAGGGGAGATGGTAAGAATGCCATGCAAAGCCTGTGTTCAAAGTGTTCAGATTCCTTGTGGTTTCTCATCTTCCTGGAGGTAAGATCATAAGAGAAAAAATGCGTACCAACTTCTGTGTTGTTGCACAAGCATACTGTAAGATGATCAGAGAGATTTACTCACTAAATGCCAAGAAGTTTATTTAAGGTAAGGCTCTGCCCTGCATGGGGGTATCTGAGGCAATGGTGAGATTGTAGGGCAGCAGCACCCATTACATGAGTAAGGCAGCAGGCAGCCCCAGCACCTCTTCCTTTCCTCCAGTAACATGAACATAGAGGAGGGGGAAATAACTGAATATATTGGGAAGCAACCTAGGCTGTGGCAGTTGGGGGTTTAAGCCCCCACTGTGCCATCAGCTTCTCTGGTGACCAGGGATAAATCATTTAGCCATTTTGTATATTGATCCCAAACTAACCCAAATGTACAGTATTTACTGCGTATCCAAACCCTGAGATAATTGCTGGTGCCTGCATGAGTGCTCTGTACCCATCAAGGCTAGTGCTGGAAGTCAAGGTAATTCCACCTCTGCTCAAAAGACTGTGCAAATGAATTAGGGCTGCAAAGGTAGCCCTAATGGGGGGGGCAGGAAAGCGGAGTTGAATGGCAACACAGAAAGCAATGCTGAGCAGAGAAAAGCAAAGTCCCTCAGTGTCCACCTCCAGCATGAGGCAGTGTTCCCCATGGCAGGGTGACTGCAGTCACCATCCTCAGATGAGGACTGGGGCCTTGAAGCTACTTTGTGCCAGCAGCTTCATGCAGCAAGACCTTTCTTTTGAACCCACAGCCAGGATGGAAAGAGCAACTTACAGATGGATATGGTAATGATACAGGATACAGATTTAATTGACATTATCATGTGTTATGAGTCTCATACCTCCTGTTGTCCATGCTGAGAGCCTGGAAGAGTGTTTTCAATTGCACAGCTGATGAAAGAAACTAAAATAAGAACTGGAGGGTGGAGGACAAAAATCCAGACAGACTCAATTCTCCTCACTCCTGTCTAAATCAGGAAACAGATGTACGCTTGTATGGAAGGGGCAACTTTGCTGTTTATAACATGGCCTCTCTCTCTTTTTATTATCTGTAGACTGAAGTTTTTGGAAGTCAGTGATTAAGGAGCCCCAGTGACAAGAATGGGGCAGTTACCTTAAGTGGAAGGAAATATAACTTTTGCAGTTTGCAGTTGCTTTGAAAATAGGCCTTGGAAAGGGATCCTGAATAATCCAAATATGAATGATGCAAGTATACATATAGTTAACATGAAAGTAATGTTATAAATACAGCACCAAACAAGAAAAAAAATGGAGGGAAAGAAAGCAAAACAAACCTATAGTTCTGGTTTTATATTTGTCTGACAAACAGTTCTTGAAGTGCAACTTGTCTCTTCTGTACTAAGAGCGTTTGTACTTTAGTTGAAAGGCCACATTGGAAGGAGTCACTGTGAAATCTGAGATACACAACTTTGTTTACAGAATGATAGAATTCTGATAAAACACTTCCATGTCACCACATGCCTGCCCTTTGGGCTAATAGTTTTTCAGCATTGGTCTTAATAACTACCTTAAAGTAATGGATTTGATCAGTACTGTGTACTAGCATTATTCTTTTTAATTTCAATAGAATGAACTTCATGAATACACCATTTCCTAGTTCAACCCTTAACCTCAAGAGCCCATAAATTGTTCTCCAGACCTTTTATGGCTAAGTTTATCTGCTGATGTAGGCTTCTGAGATATTTCCTTCCACTTTGTTTACTTGTACCACTGCACTTGCACAAGCAGCCTGTCATTCTCCATTATATAAACTTAAGCTTCATAGCAAAAATAGCAGTACCTGTTCTTTGTCTTTGCAGATCTGGCACTTCCCTTAGAACATTTGCAAAGACATTATTCCAAATATGAATGTACAAAGGAGAAGGTAAGGAGAGAACACATAAATCTAGTCCTTCCTTTTGGACTGATATGGGTTTGGCCTCAAGACAAAAACTTATTGAGCTACAGCTATCTACACCAGGGAAGTATCAAACTGATCTACTTGTAGCTGGTTTTGCTTACAAATTTCTCTTAAGTTGCAGTTAAAACAAAGCAAACATTATATTTCACTTGAAAAGAAAAAGATTCACAAGCTGTTCAAAACTAAGAACAATATTAAAACTGCTGTAATTAAATGGTCAAACCACTGTGGACTGTATAATAGACGCATTCTTGCCATTGTCATTTTGAAGTGAAGTAGAACAAGGAATGTAATATTCTGATCACTTTGAAACATTTGAAATTCAAAGACCAATGACAGCTCCACAGCTGTTTCACAGGAGTGCATTTCACTTTGTGATTAGCCATTTCACAATTTCTTGTATATGCTTTTGAATAATCAGATACCAGATGGATGTGAGCAGTCTAGTATGATAACTCTTTAGCAGTTCTATACTCAAAATGAACAAAGTCACACCTGTCTTTCCGTGCTTACTGAAATTAAAATACAAAAGGAAACAAAAATACTTTTTCAAATAAAGATTTAGGAAGGAAATATGAAGTTACTAGATGTCTAGTTTTAGAGTTTCTCTAATCTTGTACATCAGACAGATTAGTGGGCATACATTCCAGAGAAGAGTGTTCTAAAATTGTGGAAATATACGGCAAGCCAGTCATTCACAGAAAAATGAAGTGATTTAATCTGATTCAGGGTACGCAGTTCAATGTGCCTTTTTTCAGAGTTATTGGCTTCTTAATTGCTCTCAACAGTTTAAAACCACATCAGTAAGACAGAGAAAATGTTCCCTTTTTGCCTCTCAGACCTTCATTTTTCCCATTTGTAAAGTATATAACTTTGTAAAATTTTAAAATATATATAAAACCACAATAGCAGCCTATTGAAAGATAGACTTTTTGTTCAGGGAATGGTGTCCCATCAAAAGGTGAAACAAGAGCTGCCTCTGAAGAAAGGCACTTGTTACTGAATGCATTTGAACTTAATTTCCAACATTAACAGCCTTTTCCCTGCATAAACAGAATCAGGAGTTAATCAAAGAATTTCCAAGTTAAATTCTCAGTTTTCCACATCAATAAAAGAAATTCTTCCAAACCCACAATCTCCATATTTTCACTTTGCATTGAAAGAGTGAAACTGGTAGCCAAACCTCAGTGTGCTACATATTCAACAGAATAGCATCCGTTACATGGGTAATAAATTGCCTCTAGAGGAAGAATTTTCCAGCTCAAATGAGCTTGCAACAGCAAAGTGCAGGTGTTCCAGAACACTCCTTGGTTTAGATGTGGTGAGAGAATTTTACAGATGATAAATCTTAACTATTACTTTAGAACAACTACCTAGATTTTGCTTCTGAATTACCCATTTGCCTTACACCTCCTCATCTCTGTGTACTTAGTCTAAAATGCTCCTTTCATTTACCAGCATCACCGGCCATCCCGCAATGACAGAGAGCGTGCTCAGGGGCAGAGAGAGATGCTGGGAAAGAGAGTGGGAGTATGCAGCTGCCCGCTGCCAAAATGAGCACCCATGATTCATTTTCCAGAGTATGACAGTCAGTCCAGATAACCACCAAAATGAAATGCAAATCAATTCCCCTCTTTTAGAAATCTAAACTACGGATCTAAATATTCTCACTGTGATACTACCATCACAGCAAAACTGAGGGAGTGTGTTTGCGGATTGTGCTGCATCAGCATCAGCAGGCAAGGACGGAAGACAGCCAAGAAGAATCAGTGGCCTGGCCTTTGGGACATGGTAGAAAGCAAAATACATGGCCAGGATTCCAGGAGAGTTTTTAGTGTAGTTGCTGGCATGTGCTAATATATTGGACTTTTGAGTCTTCATTATTATTGTCACGCATGCTACTGGATTTTGCTGACAAGGTAGACCTTCCTATATAACAATGAAACTTTTCTTTTCCTGCATGGACATACCGGGAAATGTCATCACCAGAGCTTGAAGTAGAATTCAGGGTCTTACCTTGAACATCTCAATCACCCTCTCCAACTTTTGTCAGGTTTCCTGGCATTAACAGATGCCACTATGTTTGGAAGAAATTTTTGTGGTGCTTTGTTGCTGATTCAGCATTTCAGATCGGGTTATACTCTTAATCTTTTTTTGCTGTGAGAAAACGACCCTCTATCTACCCTTCTGCTACCTTAGATTCCACATGTCTTGTCAAATTACCCTCAAATTCACACACTGGAACTGTTCAGGTCTCTAAGGTGTAATAATAGCTCAGTAAAAGCAAAAATTTGTTCAGATGACTGCCCTTTGGGTTCCCAGATCAGAAAAAAAAATAGTTAAAATCAGCACTTTTTTAATGTACACAAACGTATATTTAGTTTAAAGAGAAAATAAGTTCACGCTGCATGAAGTGTTTCTACACGCAAGTTTGAAATGAATTTTTCCTCCTCTCCAGCACATCTGCAGTTCACCACATGCAGACACACAACGTACGTTTTTGTTGAAACAGAAAAATGCCGTAAAGTAATATGAGAGAAATCATACCCACAAATAGCTTCTGTGGAGTCAACTGAGCTCTTTGAAAATAGCCCTTCATCATAGTTTCTTCTGGGCAATTTTTGTTGTCTCCCACAAAGAAGGCCGCCGAATACCCCACATGCAACCAGCCGCCCTCCTCAGAAAGCCAAGCTGCTGTTTGATGTGCCAGCCCGTCCCTGGATAATCATAATCTGGTTTGACGTGTTTGTTGATGAACGTTTCACAGATATATTTTTGTTTTGCTCTTCCCTGGTTTTTACGTCTTCTATGACCTTGTGTGACTCCAAGCCACCATCTGACAGAACTCAACTTTTAACTCTGCTGGGTGCTCATGCATTGGCCCAGGGTCAGCCAAACACCATGATGGCATGCAAATGAGAGGCAGGGGCACACAAAATTTTCTCATCCAGCTCCAGATCTGATCAGCAGGAGAAGCTGTGTTCATTTTTAAACAGGTAGTATTACACTCCAGTCTTCTGCCTTGCATACTTGAAACCATCAGTTGCTACATTGCCCAGGACAACCTTCTAGGCTACCTCTGCATTTCTCCTCACGCTACTTCTATCCTGCTCCTTCAATGAGTCTAACCACTCCTAGTCTCAGAATAGAGATCTTGCTCCAAGCACTCATCTCCCATAGCATCTCATTCTCCTGGCCTTTTCCTTTTCTTAATAGAAATCCACTTTCTCTAGTTTCAGCGCCACTGCATAATCCTTGTCTTTACAGAGTTCTGCCACGTTCCTCTTCCTAAAAGCCTTCAGCCCGCCCCCGCTCTCACCAGGTGTTCCACAGGATGCTGACTCTACCATGCTGCTCAGAAAGTAACAGAAAACTGCCCTTTGAAGGGCTGAATTGTGATTTTGCCCATTAAAGTCTCTGTCCGAAAGCATCTTTTAAAAGCAAAACTCTTGGAAGAAAAAAGAGAAAGCCAGAGCATCTGCTTAGGATGCCATGGATGACTGCTGTAGCTAGGACAGTGCCTTTAGGTAAAATAAAGAGATAGAGTTGTCACAGCTGGAAAACTTGCCTGTGCCCTTCTGGTTTGCAGTGTATGTCCAACCCTCACAGTCTTTATCAGAGTAGCTTACCAGTGAGACTCCTAGCCAAACTGCAGCTGCTCATGTTTCTTTGTTTCCTGTCTCAGGAAATGCAGCCTTTTAACTGGCTTTCAGCTGTCCAGTCTGCATTTGAAATACATCCACCGTATCACAAGTTACTTTCTCAGATAAAACTAGGATATGCATAGAAGTAGCCAAGGGTTGACAGATGATCTTCTCTTCACAATACAAAAATAGCGTCTTTCTGACAGCATTTTTCAACCATTAGCATTTTTGTTGCAGGTTTATTTCAAGGAGACTCTTGCCATTGGTTTGCAGACTGGCCATATATGTTACCTTGGCTAATAGCCAGTCAAGAGCATACTTTGGCTAATAACCACTCAAGAGCATATTCTATCCATGTAGCCTTTAAGTTTTTAATTAAATGATCTCAGTATGCCCACTCTTTGAAGTTGAATCTATCCAACATCATTAAAACTTACTCACATGTTCTTACTTTGGTATTAAAATCTACTGAATACCTCTTAGCAGGAATTACCTTACTATAACAAGAAGAATAATTAACAACTTAGTCTGCCAGAATTTGTTTACTTACCCATCCCAGCAGGGTAGCTTCCTGTATTATGCATTTTCCAGTTCTCTATAAATATAATAAAATGAAAAATTGTATTCTTGAAAATGCTCAGTAGAACCATGTAATCAAAAATAATTTTTTTTTTGCTTCTTATGATTTAGATAGTACTTTTTTGAATAAGGGGTTTTTGACTTTCAATAGAATTGTCAAACACTGCACAATAGTTTGACTGGGGTTTTTTCCTAGCATAATAATTTGATTTGATTTTAGTGCTTAGTAAGTGCTGGATTGTCATCCCTTTGAGACTTAAATTTCTAATTCATAGCTAATGAAGCATAGTCAAAAGCAAGGCAAAAAGCCCATTTTTTACAGGTAACTAGGAAATAAAATCAAAACAAAACATTCTCTAAATTCAGAATTCTTTGAAATTACTTTGACCAGTTGTTATGATACACTAGTGTGAGCCTTAGCTGTACCTTGGATGGTATGTTGAATGCTGAAGCAAAAAGTGGTTTTTAAGCATAGGTTTGAATGCTTCAGCCAGGCCTAAAGGCTCAGTTTATCTGAGTCTCCTATGACTTTCACATATCATCAGACTGAAGCAGGTCCAAATATCTGTTCTAGAAGTTACAAGCAGTATTTTACTGAGTGCTCATGCCCTGTACCCTATTGCTAGTACAGCAGGTAATTTTTATTCAAGTATAAAATTCTATGCTCTTCATTTCCGCAAGGGGATGAAGCCTTTTGAATGACTTCTGCTCTGTTCCCAAATTTATTGTCCTAAAGAGGTGAAACAATTGCAGGTGAGACAAAAGTAAATTATTTTATAGGTATATGCCATATGCAGGAGAGAGATTTGCCACCATTGCATATTGTGACTAAATTATCTGTTACAGCACAGTTGCAATGACTGTAAGAAACTCAATTTTCCTGGTGACTATGAACAGCCCTCTGGGGTAAAATGAGCTGTTCATTAAAACGTAAATAGGAAATGTTATTGAATATTCTTTGGCTTCATAAGATCACAGTTGATATTATTGTTGATTGAAGTGGGCATTACATGCACTTTTTATTGACTGCCCTCTCCCTGCAGAGCCCTAGATGGCATTCCCATGGGCTCCTTTGCCTTGGAGCAGGAGGGCATGTTGAGAACTGAGACGCAGCTCTGCAGACTAACAAAAGGATCTATTGCTGTACTGAACAACAAAACTGCTAGTTAAAACTCAATGAATACCAGTTTACTGAATTCGGTCTAGTAAGGATTATAGAATACTCTGCCTTAACCCTTTATCCATCACTCTAAATAGAAACTTCCAACTCTACTTCCTTCACAAAGGGAGTGCTCTTCAGCATCTCTCCATAGAATCTCTCTCAACCACTCTCTTATTAATGTTGTTTACTAGAAAACTGTTTCAGGTGCTCCTATATCCTGTCAATCTACAACAACATGCAGCTGTCCCTAGGACATACCTGTAATTAAACTGCATCATTAAAGAATATTCAGGTTCCTGCTAGCAAGACAGTGTAGTTGAATTACCCAGAAACTTGGACTTTGCAGGGTGACTGCAAACAGGTGAATGGATGCTTGGTTCTGCTCGTTTCCTCTGGAGAGTCATGCACTATTTGACGTTTAAAACAGAGTGGAAGTGACACAGAATACAGCTCCTAGCGTAGTTACTTCACTGCTACAATAATGTGATTTGCTTACTGAGCTGTAGGACCCTATTCATGAGGAGGAGACTGGGCTAACTGAGCCCCTGGCATGGGGTAAGGACTGGCTAGTTCTTCTCCTTCTGCGTATGCATCCTCCGGGTGCACAGATGTCCTCATGCAAACTGAAGCTGGGAGTCTCAGCACTGGATTATTTGTAAATACTCCTTGCCATGAGGTTTTGGCTTTATTAACAGGAAACTACATTCCTTTCATTGTAGTTCTTGGACAAGTTTGTTGATACACATGGAAAAATCCTCTCCTTCGTGTGTGCATGTGGGAGGCATATTTTACTCTTCCTAAATCTTATTCTGGGCTTTGCTACTCTGCACTTGCATGCAGAACATAATATGCTAGTATCAGCAAAAGATATGTGTGCCATGTGTAAAACACTGAATGGGAAGGGAATAGAAGCTAAACTCTGTTAGTACCACAGGACACCTGCTCAGGTATTGACTCAGAGTCTTCCAAAGGTTTCTTTGATTACCCTCAGACCAAGGAATAACACCTTCCTTTAATGTCAAGTTTTGACTTGTCCCTGGAGGATGGAAGACATGGTAGTTTGAAACAGCACTTTGAATTGCACTTGAAGACCAAATTGTAACACTGACTGACAGATGGAGTTGTAGCCCTTAGAAGGATATATGATTACCATTGCATTTGCTAGTCCCGGGCAAGTTCCAGCTCTAGCACTCCAGCTGCAGGGTTCCTTTGTTGTATGTTTTTATCCCTAAGTCCTAGGACTTGTTCTACCTCTTCTATAGATGCTACTGGGAGATTCTTTGGGGCACGTTATACTCTCTGTCATCCAAGACAAACGCTTATCAAGGCCTTCATTTCTTATAAATGGGAACAAGTAGTTTTGTGTTTTGCCAGAAGTGTGATGCTATGAACATATCACAAAATCTACAAGCCATTCACTCACCCATATGTTCACCAAACACTTTTCAACTCTATCAGGGCATTCTGGATCTGTCTAAAAGCCATCTGGAATTATATGTTGCCAACTTCTGATCTTCATTTAAGTACAGAAGCAACTTTCTGAGCTCATAGTTGTTAAAATGACTAAATTTGGAAACATAAAATTGCACCACAACCAAGGAGTCTGCTGAATGTTTTATAACCCCAAAAGCATACTCCAGTGTTTTCTTACAGCCTTTTTAAAGAAGTATGTAAACAGTAAACAGCTTGATCTGCATCAATTCCAGAATAACTTCTGAGGAAAATTTTTCTGTAAGTTTTACTTTTTCTGAATCTGCCTTTGCCCATTCTTTATGAGTTGCCTTTTCAACGGATGTTACTGGCAATTGTAATTTCAAGCCTTCATCTCTCTAACCTCACTTGTCATCCAGTCTCACTTTACCCATGGTCTGTTCATCCACTGACTTCTATATTAAACTCTTGCCTACACATATGGCCATTTCTATCAATTAGAGCTACAGTTATTAACTTTGGAAGACATCTCAGGTCCTGTTATTTCCTTTGAAAGTAACATCTTCCAAAAAGATTTACAAAACTCACAAGTCTGTAGATGTCATGAGGAATTACAGCTTCTGGGTTACCCAGCTGCAGCTAATAACTGAGTTATCCTTTCTTTAGGAACTGAAGGCACCTGTGTTTGTAACAACAGCATAAGCAACCACTGATGCTAAATGAAATTTTGGTTAAATATTGTTCTGATGAGGCCAAGCTGACAATTTTGAAACATCTTTCAAAAGGTGTTGCCATCAAAAAAGACACTGCAAACCAATGCTGCAAAATATTGATTTTGTCAAGATTTTGCTGATGTTGCAATTAAGTATAATGTTAATCAGAAAGATTTTAAGAAGAAAAAGTTGTGAGTAGAAAGTTGTGTATACAAGCCTTTTATTCATGGATTTTTATTTGGATAGATGACTTCACTGAACTGTTATAAATCTGTGAAGATAGAGCTGTAGATAATAAGAAAAAACCAAACACCCAAAACACCAGAAAATTTAGGCTTAACAAGTGTTTTTCCAAGTGTGTCAGTAGCACAATCTGTTATGTAAGTTTTCTCTGTTCTTATTTCATGTTCTGAAACACCAGGAAAAGCTCAATCCTGGCTATCTGGAATGCCTTTGGCACACCATCTTTTGTCAATGAAATAAATACTGAGAATTGGCACTGAAAGCTATTCAGCTTACTGAATACATTTTAGGGCTCACTCAGTGGCTGTGCTTCAGTTTGGGTTTACTCCACTGGCAGAAAAGGCATCAAACAGAGAGAAAGGTTCCTTCAGTGCAGCAAATCAGGAAGTGCTTTTGATGTCAGTGAATTGCACTGATTTACAGTGTCTACAAGATGTGCTCCAAATTTTGGTTTTCTTTTTGTTTTCATGTCAGTGTTTCTGCAGACGGTAGAGACTGTCAGTAAACATAACACCAGCTCTGCCCCACCGGAGGAGTATGGACGGAGAGCTGCTGTAGTCAGAGGGGTCAGAGATTGTTTATCTACAGTCTTCTCAAAAAACACAGTCCTCCTTCCCTCTTAATCAGTTTTACATATAAAAAGAAGTATTGCAAAATTAGAGGATAACAGTCCAAGCTTGTTCAGGAATGCCGTTTTTAAGGCACAGATCTCAGGAAATACATACTATCCCCAGTCTCTGCTTCCAAAAGCTCTTTTCCAGGGTAATATCTTCTTACATTTCCTGTAGCTTTTTTTTCCCTGCCCAGATAACTTCATCTCGTGTTTCCATTACCTCATGAGTTCTGTTTTATCTGACCTGTTTTACTCTGTCCCTGGCCTTCGAGATGTTTTTGTGAGGGGACATGCACAACTGTAAGCTCGGTTACACGGCTTCTAAGTTGACCGATTTGTACTGTTTCTTATTAGAATCAAAATCTACTTAAGCACCAATTCAGCCAGGCTAGTCTTTAGATTTATTATGTATGAACAGTCTCTTTCTTATTTTCTTTTACTTTTCTTTTACTTATTTTCTTTCTTCCTGACTCTCCTAAGGTTTGTAGGTGATGCAGTGCCCAAGTGGTGGGTGGGGAAAATGCCAGTAGATGGTGCTGAAGAACATGCAGCATGTCCCCGAGCTTTGGTTGTTGCTTCCAGCAAGTGGCTGCAGGCGGTAGAGAATACACAGCTGAAGAAAGAAAGCAATCTGGATTTTCATCTTGGTAGAGCAGATTAAAAAAATCATGCTATTTTCTTGCAAGAGTGAGTGAAGAACTTCCAGCAAAAGGGAGAACAAATTTTTCATCAAAAATACGCTGTTTCCTCCACTGCAGACCTTATGTTAGAACCTTCTCCAGACTCTTCTTGCTTTAAAACAATACACATTTTCATATCCTGACATGTTTTTTCACTCAACCACTGCTGCTTCCTTTTTCATTTCTTTATATGTCAGTCCAGGATATGAGACTTCTAAGCATGGGGCAGCTACTGTGCACAAAATCATTCTGAGAGATTCACTTCTGCCAAGCAGTCAGGAAATACAAGTCCACCTGGGTCAGATTCCCATCCCCTCCCAGTAAATTAACACTGAAATTCCTAGGACATGGACTCCTATCTTTGTATGACTTTCATTTTGTGACCTAGTCAAGGCTGGGGGAACACTGTAAGTTTTCATTCTGTACTGAGTTGGAGATCTTCACTTTGACAAATAACAGACAACACCACTTCATTCAAAGCCTAGAAGCCTTGAGATGGGAGGATAGATTTTGACTGGGGGTGAGTGGAAGTTGGGGAAGGTGCTCACTTGAAATAATTTAGATTACTGGTGGTTAAATACATAAATTTGGTGAACGTGAATGAGGCCAATTAAATGAGTGACTCTTGCCTTGTCTTTTACCATATTAAACTTCCTGAATAAGAGATTCAGGGGTCCAATTTGTATTTGCCTGCATCTGTTCTTATTCCAATTCCAATCATTCTAAAAGGGAGGAAGCCAGAAATGCTGCCAATAAAATATTCAGCTCCATGAGACCTTCCTGTTGTCATTTAGGGGGCATGGTCTCATTTGTTGAATTTAGATCAGTTAATTTGAGAAAATTCTTCTATGCCCGTTTGACAGAGCTCCACTCCCTCTGCCCCCTCCACCCCCACACCCTGATAAGGAGACAGCACAGGAGAAAGCGTGTCATTACCTCCCCAAGAACTCACATGCTGGCTCAACAGTGCAACTCTCTCTTCCCATCTTTAACACATTACCCAGCTATATGACATGTTGCAGCTGAGACCAAGACACATGTTTATTTCTGCTCTGGGGGTGATAATATCTAGAAGATTCCCCAAAAATTGTCTTTGTAGTATAAAGATCTCAAAGGGCTGACAATTCCTAGACAGTTTTCTGAATTGTCTTCATTTCAGAAGACATGTTCAGCTGTAGGATTGAGTCTTAAGAGGATAAATGCACAGCCAAGGAAACTTCTTGTTTAACTCCTCCATATGAGAAGAACCAGCTCTACCAGGTCTTGCCTGCTGGGCACAGGGCCACGCACAGCTGTCCTGTTCCACCACCTGTGCTGAGCATGCCATCAACTACAGAGAGGTCTTAGCTGAGCCTCAGAGTATGTAGATGAATATCTGCAATACTCTGCTACAGGATTCCTGGGTGCCAGGGCAGCAAGGGTGCCTAGTATTGAAATGCTGTACTTCAGCATTTAGGTCTTGGAATATCTCAGGAATGTTTGGGGGATGTAGCAGTGTTGAACATGGCTGCTAGTGCTGTTGGCAATGGCACATTGGCCCTGAGATTGGCTCAGTTGGTCAGAGCATGGTGCTAATAACACCAAGGTTGTGGGTTTTAGCCCTGTATGGGCCATTCAAATGAGAGTTGGACTGGACGGTCCTTGTGGATCCCTTCCAACTCAGAGCATTCTGTGAAATCTGTGAAGTGTGAATCTGAAATTTCCCATCCCAGAGCCTGCGGTCCTCCTGGAAAGGTTCCTCTGATTCTTGACAGTGATTTATCTGCACCACCCACATCTGGCAACCCTTCTGTGTCATTCTGCATCTGCAGTGTTCATACCGTTACCCTTCATCTTAGAGTCAAAAAGAGGGGAAGACTCATACAGACCAAAGACCAGACCTGCAGACTAAAAGCCTCCCACATTGCTCCCAGTTTTTCAACTGCTAAAATGCCTAGATTTTTTTTTTTAAAACACTTAATTTATGCTTTGAAAGGAAGAAATTTCTATTGCAGTTTTTGTCTCATGAAAGTGACTTAACGTACCCTGTCAAAAATAGTCCTCTGGATGTATGAAACTTTCTGTCTGTTTTATAGTGCATTGTTTTTAAGAAAATTCCGCAGTGGCAAAAAGCATGGTCTTGTCCAGAAGCTCAGCCCATTAATAACACACAAAGATGCACTGTATTCTGCCAGGCAAAAACACCAGACAAGCTGGAAGCCAATATGGAAATGTTTAATGAGTTTTTCAGTAGAAGTGCCAGCTACTGTATTTCATTAAAAGGGAGGAGGATTTTAAACTAAGTAACACATAGGTTTTGTAAAACCTGGGTATCATAATGTACAGTGAAAATAATTTGGGTTTGGGTCACTGTAGTCACTGAAGCTAAGCTGTTATTGAAAAAAATACATAATGGCTCAGAAAAAGCCTCTGGAGAAAGCTCAGTATAGTATTTTACTTAAATTTATATCCATGTGCTCTAATCCTGTTCTCATTTTATAATTTATATAAAAACTCAAGTAAAAAGTTTGAAGAAATGTGTCTATTTGGTTGAGTTTTTCTTCCCTGAGTGGATTTTAGAAGATGCTGGATTTTAGCTAGGAAGATCTACTAAGAGCTTTTCTAATCTTTGGCAGTGACAGGAGATACAGAGAAACTGAGCCAATACTGTAACTGAGCATTACCACAGTAATCTGAGTCAAAGTTGTAAACTGTACTGGACTGCATGTACTGCCATCAAAGAGATACTGTTCAGAATAGCAGAGACAAAATTTGTGGGAATTCCCCGGTTTGATCAGATCCCTGGGTAATCAGTAAGAAGTGATGGCAAAATACTACCAAGCCAAAAGACCCATATTTCATCTCTGCTTTCCATCACTGCAAGTAACCAGACAACAGAGCACAGTTGCAATCAGATGTACAGAGTTGGATGGGTTTGGCTTTTAGAGCATTTAGGACTTGTATTTAGAGCTTGATATCCAAATTCCACCTGCACCTCTGCATGTAGTTCCACAAACATACCTTGAAACCTGCTTGTGTAAGCGGTCATATATCATCATATGAAAGACTCCTCAGTAATACATGGAATGACTCTGGTTGCATGATTTGGCTTAAATTATATAGCCAAGAGGTCTAACATTACATTAAAAAATAATCAACCCATATGCCTTTCTTACTGGAGGCAAATATCTCTAAAATGGAGGATAATTTTCTTTACATTAATTCAATGGTATCATACCTGTTACAGTGCAAGCTGAATGTATCTTTTTGTTTTAATATGCATTCTTCTCTTATGTCTCAGGTACACATCTGAATCCAAAACATGAGCGTGATCCCCCTGAAGATTATTTCAGTCCCTGCATATTTCTCTCAACACATTTTGCTCCTTGGGAAAATCACTCTTGAAAACTGTCTAAAAAACAAAAATTATAGTCTGAGGTTAACATATGCCAAACTGATTTGTCTGCAAAAATGAAATAGGCATATGGTGTAAAGAAAAAGGATTTCCAGGCAATCAAGTGTCATGATAACTGAGTGACTTATAGTGTTACTCAGTCTTAGGGGCACTAATGCACTGCAAGATAAAATCCTGCCCTGCACAACTCTCAGGAAATGCATGTTACATGTGCTTCACAATCTCTGTCTGATTTACTGCTGATATTGTAAAGTGCTCTGTAATCTATGTCTGGGCTCCAACTGTACTTTAGGAGTACCATCAAGGAAATTAGCATTAATTAGATAGAGGAAAGATGAAAGACTCTAGGAAGCATTTAGGACCCAGTAATCATGTTTCTTAAAGAGAAAGACTGAGTGTGGTCAAATAAAGCTTCTGAGTGATTAGGACAGAGGTTCCTGCTTTGCAAGAGCCAAATGCAGAGAAAAACATTGAGCAGCCAGAGCTGAGAGAAAGCGGCAGCTTCACACTCACTATTTTCATCTGAACCTCTTCCCTCTTCCTCCCCTGCCTGTCTTTATCATAGCCGTGGCCACAGGCTGTGAATTGGAGGCACCCTCTCTAGCTCAGCTTGGCATTCTTCAAAGAAATGTTTTGTTCACACTTAACTGCTAAGGTGTCCAAAATCTGGAAAGTAAACTGTAGAAATATTTGCTTTTCCTGGGGTTGTATTTTAATGGTTTAAACTGCAGTATCTCCCTGTACTCAGTCTGGCTGCAGCCACTGGGCTGTACGGAGCTGTACAGAACGGTGAACAAACTGAGCAGCAGTGCCAGAGCTGTCACTGGAGCAAGAGGGGAAGTAAACACATACATGAAACAAGACTTTTGTTGACAGTTAATTCTGTAGATTGTGCCTGCAGAGATATACAAGCTCTCCTATCACCACAGAAACTATCAGCAAGCTGGATGCATCCTGCAGAAAGTACTCCAATGCTTAGTGGAGGTCAAAGGCATGCAGTAGATATGAAGTCATGTTGAGAGCAGAAGAAATGAGAAACATAACATTTACAGACTTTGAGATGGCTCATGTCATGGAAGTATCTCCTCCTACTCAATGTAACTGGCCTGGGAATATGTCTGAACTAAGAGAAAATGTAAGAGTTTGGCTTTCAGGCCTCTGCCTTGGTGTTACATTACACCATCTGTAATGCTATGGCATTTCTGGTGCGTGGTGCCATCATTTCAGAAAGAGGCAAGATGGTGCTGTAGAGATGATGTGTGTTTTGTTTTCGTATTCTTTGCTTTCCAGAGTTTACACGTGGAGCAATGCAATGTATTCTATCTGCCTTACCATGCGGGGTGCATGGTGACACTACAGCCTGAGACTAGAGGAGGGTTCATGTCCACAGACCCACATCACTTGTGAAATCACTTCCACTTGTCTGGAAATGCACAATGAATGTAAAATGCTGCATTTCAGATTTGAAAGCAATTTATCTTCACCTTCTCTTGGTGGAAACAACCATTTAAACTCTTAAGAAAATCTTGGCTGCAGACTTCCAGGTCAGATAGATCAAATTTAATCAGGAGTTGATTAATTAAAAATTATCCTTTATAATGAATGTTGACAACTGAAGAGCTCTGTTCATATTTATTCAGTTACATAAATTTATCAAATTATTAACTGACAGTGAAAGACAATGTGCTCAGAAATTTGAAGTCTGATCTTCACCACATCATTGAATCAGAATGTGGTGTCAGGCAAATCTGACCCACCCAAATTACTCCATGCATAAAATGGAAGTCACTTCTATGTCAGAGAGGATAAATTAGTAAGTAATTGATAGTCAGTAGATAGATAGTTGATAACCAAGGGTGCTTTGAATAAAAGAATGCAAAGTATTATTATCAGCATTTACATCTGCAGTAGGATATGACTCACCTTTCAGTGTCTAACAGTTCATGCAACTATATAATTTGATTTTAATATTTTAATATAATTTTCATTCTGATTTTATTAGACAGAATTAGAAGAGCCTTTTAGCAGACATAATTTTGTCTAACAACCAAAATGTGAGCAACTTTGGCACCAATCTTCAGAAATTAAAAACCCCATTCCCATTACAAATGTAACATAGAGATACTACAAACACTTATACAGTGTTAGCAATCTTAGTCTACTTTGCTTATTTCTTTGCTAAGCGTGGTGTATTCTAGGAATAACATATATTCCAGGAGCTGGAAATTTAAGATATGCTGTTTTGATTTTAATCCTTTTTTCAGTTCCTTCATTTCAATTTCTTCACTATGCTTTTAAGTACATGCCAAAATGCAGTATCTATACTTAAAATTGCAGACTTCTTTTTGCAAACTAGACACTGATTTTGTGACAGATTTGACGCCCTTTGTGGTCTGACTACTCTGTCTTTCCCCCTACATCATTTTGGATGTCATTACATATAGCTGGCAGGGGAGGAAAGCAGGAACATTTTAAATGATGCTACAATGGCAGTGCAGCTGCCCACACAGCTTTACACTTGAAGTCCTATGATATTTCATAAAAAAAAATAGTTCCTGTAATTCTGTGCTGCAAAAAGAATGGACACGTGGTACTATTTAATACGTCATAAGGACACACACCGAAAAAAGTACATTTATTTAATTTTTAATACTGTGATTTGTAGGCTGACCTCAAGACTTGACTCAGGTTTTGTAAAATGCTGGGACTGGTAAGGCTAAATGAAGAAATACGGTATGTAGCTTATGTTTAAACAGCAGTAAACCTTCATAGTAGCTATTGCTAGTATGTGTGTGTGTAAAGAAACATCATATTAATGAGAAAACTTGTGCTAATTAACTTAATGCACATATGGGATGACTCTTACTTAGAACTATTTTTGATTTGATTAAAAATTGCACAGGAACTGATGATACGTCAGAGAAACCTGCTGAATGTCCAGGGACATAGTGGGCTTTCAAGGACAATGAAATACAATATCATATGCTGCTTTTAGAGCAAGGTATGACTAGGCAGAAGGTCACACAAAGTGTATCGAGGAATAAAAACAGCCTCAACATTTTTATTACTCAGATTCTTAATATTTGGGGAGAAACTATCTTATTATTTTTCCATTATTATTTTTGGATGCCTGGGTTCTGGAATTACATAAAATAAATTGCATGATAAACCAGCTCCTGATAAAATTTTAATTGATACAATCTATCAGTTTTTCTGACTGCTTTTACAAATCCCAAAGGAGCTTAGTTGAGAAAGGAGCTGGTGTGTTATAAAAGCTGTTATTATTTTAAATAAAACATTTTAGTCAAACAAACTGACTAAATTCCTTAGAATTTATAATCTTGGCAAAAGATGATTCCCCTTTTTTTAATGTTTATCTTTGTTCCTACATAATAGTGTTTCTGGAAAAGAATGGGTAAAGAACTCCTTTTTGACTGAAAATTCGTAATTAAAGACTTAGTGAAGCAAAAACCACATAATAAGCATAAACACAACCACGATTACAATGTAAGCATATATTTGACAAGCTCACATATATGGAAATGATACCAACAGCCCTATCTATGTACAAATCTGTCCCATACATCCATAAGCAAAGGACATTGCACAACCCTAAATGTTTTTTCAACTGTAGCTCACTGAGCACCAGACAAGCACATCCTCAGCCATGAGAAAGCCACAGGGCAGCTTGTGCATTTTGAACAGAAGGCCACATTCCATTCATGCACTAAAATTAAAGTTAAATGGAAACCGGAGTTCCTCCAGGCAAGAACCATAACTTCTAATTACCAAAGGTAAAAGATAAACTGAAAAAAGTGTTCTTTCAGATACTGCTAAAATTATGATGTGTGTCTTAGAAATATCTATCTTTCCTTCCATAAGAGAACATTCTTCTGGTAACTTGGAGTTTTTCTTGGATTCTTGTTGCTGCTTCACAATGATCTAAGGCTTTATTTGTAGTCTTAGTGGTGCTTATATAATTACATAAATCTAAAAAAAAAAAAAATAGAATGCCTGATTATTCTAAATGCCAACTCAAATGAGTCAAATGAAAAGGGAACTATACCTCAGTGTTTGACCTATGCTTCAGAGGGTCTTATATACGTGTCCTCAGCAGGACACAGAATGAATGATGTTGTCACAGGAGATCATCAGGAATTCTTTGAGATCCCAAATATAACTAAATGTCTAATGTGGATTCACAATAAGCCACAAAAGGCAGCAGTGTCCAAGTCTCTCCTAGTCCTGAAAAAAAACTTAGAGCTGGGTCAAGTGAGAAATGAGACTATCTCCAATGAGAATTTGTCTTTGAGAAAGCACTCAAGAAAGCCAAGTCTAATTAACTGGAAGTACAGTATTAAAGTTGATTCCATGGCTATTCTTATGCAGCTGAGGATAGGACCAGCTGAACGCTGCCACAGATGCCTTATCTCTGTGTGGCACCACCATATATACCTCTGGGGTTTCCTAGAGCTACTGCCCCTCCACAAAGCCCGCTAATTAAAGCTGATTCTTCCTGTACGTGTCAAACTGATTGCACAGGTCCAGGGTGGCTGTGCAATGCATGTGGGGTATATCATGTGCTTGTCAAACCACCAGGCACTGTGTGTCCACTCACTGTATGGTTGTCTTTGACCTCTGCATACAAGCCAGGTCCAAAACTGTTAGCTTGCATATCAGTTCAGGGCAGATACAAAACTGCATCTGACCTTTCACCGAGAACAGGAAGGCTGAAAATCCCAGAAAAATATCGAAGGTGATCAAAATTTGCCCAGGCAAGACTGCCAGGCAGGAAGAAAGAGGGCACATGCTGGGATACAGAAAGCAAACATCAAACCAGGAGACATGCTAGGAATGGCAGCGTTTGCTGTATCATTCTCAGCTGTCAGTGCACCCTATTGCTGTTGGAAAGTATGTAAACATAAATTTCAAAAGTCCTTCTGCTTAAGCATGTCTTCCCAGTGGCAATTTGTCATGAAAGAGTGTTTTAAGGTCACTTAAGGAATCATGATTACAAATTGTGTAATCAAAGTCTGTATTATATATTAACAACTAGCACAGGATCAAACTCGATTCAGATTAATTGCACAATTTTCCATGATTACAGTCATCTTTTTCTGTTGTTCAGGTCAGAAAAGTCTTATTAAAGGCATACAACTATAATTTCTCATTTAGGATTAAAGGAAACCTTTGGAGGAACGGCAAAAAACATGCTGAAAAATTCACTCACTGGTTGTTCATAATGAAAACTGAGCACTTACAAGACACATGATAAAGAATACAAATCATATTAAAACTGCATGTTGTTTAAAAGGAAACATAATTTTCAATATTTTTTGAGAAGTGTAATGTGGTACCAATGGAGTAAGCTGGATTTTACAGGCAGAGTCCTTTGCAGAGCACAGCAGATCTGACTCAACTTTTTCAGATTACAGACTGAGTAACAATAGCTGACGTCTTTTGCACATGGTCTCTGCTGTGCCCTGCAAGAAACTCTTCTAGGTGAGAAGTCCCTGGGCTTTTGGCTGGTTGCCAGTCCCAGGATGTTCACTTTCTCTTTCAGTGTAGGCTAGAGGCAAAAATGGCAAAACAAAAAATGCAGGAAAACATTCAAGACAGCGCTTGGTACTGGGTCCTGCTTACTAGTGTATGATTGTGTTTGGACTGCTAAAAAAAGAAACTATGGCAGAAAGTCAAAGCAGATCAGAAATCCCTGCCTTTCCGTACTGTTATGTGCACTATATGCTGCCATGAGGAGTTTGGCTACCATGCCCTTCTCCTTTGTGGAAAACATTCTCCATCTAGTAAGAATTTGTTGAATGTTGAATGCCTCCCCACTAATTTTGAACATCCGGGCCAGGCAATGTGCACCTGCAGCTCCCAACGCAGCTGGAGCAACATTCCAGCAGGCTCATGCAATGACTCATCAGCTCTGATCCTGTTCATCTCGCCAATTAATGAAAACAATAACACCTTCAAAGTCCAGTTTTAAGCCTTTCAACCAGAACCACTTGGCCATTGCCAAAAAAAAATTAATTACTTCCTCTGATATACACGGAGATTCAGGACGTTTTACAGAGAACACTTTAAAAGTATATTGATCTTCATTTTAAAGTTGATTTTCATGTCAGTACCTTAGCTTAGTCTATTATATTAAGGACTTGTTTTTAAGGAAAAAGTACAGTGTGAACTACTTAGTGCAGACTTTTATTTCCTTTTTTATTCATTAATTTATTAAATTATCCAAACACAAGGTAGAATAAAATCTATACATATATATGTGGAAAATAAACCCTAGGAATTAAGTAATCACCACCAGTCTGGGATTTTGCTCTGCACCTTCCTCAAGTTAAACTATCAACAAATGTAGGACACTACATCTTTTCTTATGAATATCTAAGATCCAGATATTACTGATGTTTATGTGGCACTTGTGGAGTTTCCTTCTCATTTGCACTATGCTTAATGAAAGCAGAATTAACCCCTTAGAAGATCACAATTTTATCAGAAGTTGGCCTGTTGCCATACCCCATTTTTCCTTAACAGGAACAAATAGGAACTCTGGGTAGAGGCCTCAAGCATCAGATTTTTAATTTGAGGGACGATGAAGTGGTAAATTATCTCAGCCTTTCCCTTCCGTCCATTAAGCAGTAAAAAAATGCTGCATTACTTGATTATGCCATTTTCTTTATGAGGCCTGTGTTATGGAAATGAAATACTATTCGTCACATTTGGTTGCTAAGAAAAAGCATATTAGTGAAAGACGGTTACCATTGGAGCCTTGTCCCAGAAAATCACATGAAATTCTCTTTTCACTCTTTGAGACGCGGAAAAATAAACACAGTGAAAACATAGGACATAGATGAACTGTGAGGAAGAACAAACAGACCTGATAAAAGTTACACAATTACGTGTAACTGCAGAGACAGTTAAGAGAAAACACACCTCTGCTGTGGGCCACGGATTTAATCTGCCTCCTGTTTTCCCTTCAAGGTGCCCGCAGCAGAGCCCCAGTGGTGGCCAATGGGTCTGCGAGTTGCCACCAAACCCACACGCCGCCTCTGCAGCAGATCCCTCACTTTGCTCACGGCAGGTCCTTACCACATAGCCAGGACATCAGCACCTGAGGGAGAGTCCTGTCCTGCTCAAAACACCCCAGGGCTGGACACCATCGGTGCCAGGAGCCCTTGAGCTGCAATCAGGCCATGCCCTATTCCTCCGTACTCAGCACCCCCCAATCTACCCCTAATTACAGGCACCAGCTGCAGAGGGACAGAAAGGCTGATTACTGGGAGGTTAAGAAGCACCATATGGGTGCTGTGAAAAGGGCTTGGATGTGAGAGGCAAACAAGGGTGAGGTGTTTTGAACCTAGACAGGGGTGGCTCTCACTGTCTAAACCAGCTGTCCTAGAACTAGCCTGAGGCTTGTCTAAGCTGGTCGATCCAGAAGCACTTCCGATGATGCCCTGGGTGAGGGCAGCCCAGCCACTTCCCCACTGTGTGCTGGGAGGTAAACTCAGACAGGTGCTGTCTCCTCCCTGCCCTGGTTTCCTGCAGGAGGCAACATGGAAATTGAGTAGAGACATGCCAGGCGCTCGGGGCAAGATCCTGACAGAGCTGTGAGGAGACCAGGATCCTCACTGGGTACCAAAGCAAGCATCTACCCTCAGCCTAGACACAGCCTAGATGTGCCAGATGCATTCACCAGGGATATCTGTGTTCCACAGGGAATGGGAAAGATCCTTGAAAAACAATGGGGAGAGGTTCATTTGTAGCAGCTATTAGTCCAGGGTGACCTAATGGTGCTGCAATTTCATGTACTCACATTCCTCGATTCAAACCTACCATGAGCTAATCGATGATCCATTTGTCTCCCCATTGGTTAGCAAATAATAGGGGTTTAGATGCCAAATAGGAATGCAGCACAACAGGGGAAGTTTAAAGCTCCTATTTATTTGGGACTTCCCCATATTGAGGTCAGCAGTGATAGGAGGGCCAACTGAGCAGGAAGGATATTACAGGCTATTGCCTGCTCTTTGCAATCAATTCCTTTCAAATCCACGCAGGATGTAGCCTTGTCATCCTGTTTGAAAACATTCTTCACATGTTGGAGTTTGCAATGCTAAGAGGAAAGGTGGCCAAAGGGTTTCTTATGGCCACAGGGATCAAGACACACATATATTTGTGAGGATGAGCGTCACAGAATAACTCTTTATATCATCCTGCTGGCTGGCTGCACCTGTGCAGGCATTGTGTTTTTTAGGAAGTGTTTCAGTTTACAATATCCTGTACTGCTCTGCTGAAGCCACAGCTATTTACGGCACATGGAAATACTACAGCATGAGAAGTGCTGGAATGTAGAAGTTCAGTGTTTCTTGATCCTTCTCTAGTGTCGACTGTCATGTCCACACCCACATATATATATTTTTTTTAGCTGTAAGGTGCTTAAGTTTGGATGATTATTTATCTCTCTGGGCAATAAATTCCTTTCAGGTAATTCCTGTTGAGCAGAGTAAAATTTTCATACCTTGCAGAAAAGGAACCACCACCCCCCAGCAGAAAGGCATGCATAATAATGTCATTGGCACTGTGTTTTAGGAAGTCAATTTGATGCCCAGCAGGATTTTCTGTTTAGGGTATGTTTTGCCAAATCTCAGCAGTAAAGTACTAGCAAATTCCATGGGAACTAGTACTGAACTACAAAGCCCACCTGTTTGCATCCTGCATCATTTTAGTAGCTCGCTTTTAATGACATTTTCCTTTCTACATTTTTATTTCCATTTCACTTTGAAGAAACTGCATATTTCAAAATTAATTTCCCTAGGTGTTAATCCTGTCAATTTGTTACTATTCTGGGCTTTTATTTATCCTAAATGACAGCGTGATTTAAAATGAGATATAAACAACTCGCTAGTCAACCTGCTCCAAACTTGTACAAGATATATTGCCAGGCAGAGGGCTACATGAAGTCAACAAACTTTCCTTTGAACTCAAGTGGGCTGCAAGATTACCTCCCCCTGGCAAAATCCCTGGGACTGTTCCACAGCAGGGAGTGCTGGGCATTGTGATTGGCTTTACAGACTAAAACTTTAATTTTGAAGTTTGCATTTTAAATATTCAGCCATTTTTCAGGTGGCTTTAAATAAGACCTCTTATTTCGTGTAGGTCCATGTGTGTGGAGAGATGGGTTCTATGAGGCCTGTGAGCACCACCAAATACTCTAGAAGCCTTTTAGTGGGGGTAGACCTATACTCTGAAAGGCTGCACATCACAAAAATAGGTCTTTGACAGAAGTAAGTTAGAAGGATTAGTCAGCACTTCTTATGTTTCACAGCTCAGAACTGCAGTTCCATGCAGAGAGGGTGTTATTAATCATATGCAATTTCTGCAGGATGTCATGAATCACAGATTGTGGGACATCCTCTTGAAAGGCTCTATAAATTCTGACTCATTTTTAAAATAAACATGACACAATAGTAAGCAAGGCCAAACAAAGGTAAATATGAAAATACTGAGATGCAGAAATAAGATCTCTCCCTCTGTCTCCTCACAGCTGATACTTTCCTCCCTTCTCCAAACCACTGGAAATGCTAAGAGCTCTGGCATCCCTTCAGGAAGGGTTGCCTCTGCATCTCTGTGTGCACATCCTACCAAATCAGAGCCTGAGTAAACCTTTGTTCAGGACTTCAGGAATTAGTTGGCTGTGAGTATACACTGAGTAAGACGACTTCCTTTCTTGATGGAATTCACTAGGGAGTTTACTGAAATCTGTTCTGGCATTTTTCTTCAATGATGCATTTTTTAAGCAGGTTTTTTTTCATAGTTGGACACATCATGAGAGAGTCATCACATGACATTTTTCCATGGTGCCAAGGTCTTTTTTTTTTTCCAAAAGCTGCGCCTCTACTGCATAAAATATCCAACTGAGATTTGCATGTCAGTTAGCAGTCCAGTCAAAAATGGAATAGACTGAGTAGAAAAGCCATCCCTTCAAGGATACAAATACAAGAGAACCACACATGGCTTGAAATACAAAGCTGAGCACCAATACCTTATCTTTAAGCTGACACGGCTCAAACATTAAAGAAGATTGATGAATCTACCTGAAGTATTTTTAAGAAACTCAAAGCTAATGGAAAAAAAAGACACTCCCACTTCTTAAAAATCAGATTAAAATGGGGGAAAATTAGATACTGAAAGCAATTTCATTTTTTTCCCCTAATTTATAGCCTGGAACAGACACACGGAAGTCAAATATAAAGATTCACCCAACAGATTTTATAAGAATTCAGACAGGCTGAATAAACAAATGGTTAGAAAATAGCTGTGCTATTTTCTGTTGTCTATACAGTGCTAGCTCCGATCTGGAAAGGTTCATTAGATTCCATATTGATTGCACTTGCAGGAGGGCTTGTCACAAACTTGTGCACTTTGTTTTAATTCCATCATCAGATGATATCAACTCAAATGTATAACCTGGTTTCGGTGAACACATACCTCTGTGTAGCATTCTGAGAATTTAGACCAAATAGAAGGAGCTGTTCTTAAAGGTTTCAGAGCACTGACTGCTGCAAGTAATGAAAATCTTGTAACAAAAACACTCTGTGTGTTTCTAGCAAACTGGCAGACGTTACTGACTCTATTTGTTCCACTCCAGCAGTTTTGACAGACATAAATGTAAGTATAATACACCTATAGTAAACACCATTAAAAAAACGCAGCATTTGACATACCAGATCCCAAATAAAAACTTCTAAGTGTTGTGGTTACTTCAGGAAAACCAATTATGTCATTCAGCAGAAAGGCTGTTGATTGAGGTTTAGTACACATCTTTCTTCACTAAAATACGTATTTCTGTCATACCAGTTTTCTTAAGAAGTTACTCAGAACGAATAATTTAGCTAAAACAGAATAGGACAAAATATTCACTAAGTGGCAAAATTCCACCGAAGCATAAGCACCTGATTCCGGCCTAAGCTACTGCAGACAAAATTCCTACTGAATTAAATGGGTGTTTTCTTATTCCACTAGCAATGCACCATGTGCATGTAGTTAATGGGCAGTTTGTAGCGTGTTTACACATATAAAAAGATCAGTTCATTTTCTTCCCAAATGATCTTCCAGGATGACAACATATTTCTATACCTGTGGGATGGGGAGGAAGGGAAAAAAGGAGTTAATGATGGTTATATTCTTCAGATGAAAGTATTTTTGTCTGGGGAGAAAAAAATCTCCACTATTTATCACAAGCAAATGAATTTTTTCAGTACTGTCATATTATTACCCTATGCAATTTGATCAGTGTTTTAATCACATAAAGTATGTTGTTTGTTTAGCCAGACATCGGGTCACCTAATTATATAACAGAAGCACTGGTAAAAGCATTACCATAATTGATGTGAAGATTATGAAAATTAAAACATATATAAGTTATATTTGTTATTAGGTTTCCAGACATTTTTCTGAAAATGCATTAGGTATCTTATGAAATGGAGGCATATTTTATCATGTTAACCATTTTTAAGCTTTCTTTGTATTTTGTTTCCACTAATATTTTTCAGTCTAAAATAAAGCACTACATTTTTACTATGTGCCAGAAAAAGTTGTGCCCTGGATTAGCTATTTCCATCTTTCTCAAATTGCAGACTCCTAAAAACTTCCCTGTGCAGATCCATACCTACTGAAAATAGACATTCTTTTCTTACTTATCTTTCATAAGACGCTCAGAATTGGGCACTGGGGGCCCACAGGCAACAGGTTCAAAACTAGTGCTTCAAAAATAAGGTAGCAACTCACTTCTCTTAACCCCTCTGGGGACGCTGGGAAACAGAAAAAAAGTCAGATCTTTACAGTCTTGGGGGTTTTGGTCGTTTCAAGTTTGGTTTGTGACTTGTGCAAGTTGTGAACTAGAGGGTATTTGTGGGACTGTGGAATAGGTAATTTAATTTTGCATTTTAAATACAGATTTTGATAGCTAATCCCATTTGTGAGAAGAAATAAGTCTTCAGCCTTTACAGGGTCTATGAAAGAGGCAGACTTGCTTCCAATCTACAACCAGAGGACAGGAGCTGCACACTTATGGCAACATCAGGAGATGCAGAAGTGCACTCTGTAGTAAATACATAGTAAAGGTACATCTTTATGAAGTGCATTTCTTTAAGTGATGCCTGCATGTAACTTCACATGAGCATCATGCCACTGATATTAATATTCTTAAGTAAAATCAGCTGAGAATCAATCTCATAGTACTTAATGTGCAAAGGCCAACAAAAACAAGAAGATGAATCATTTCTTTGTTTCTGGTGGGAACAGGATCTCAAAAATATATTCATGGCAAAGAAAATGGTAATTGTTGATTTTAAGCACATTTTGAACAGCAGAGCTCTGCTCAAGTGTATCTACTCTGGTGCTGTATTCAGTTATGGGACAGAACATGATGTCTGAGGTTAAATTTACTGGTTTTAACTGCATGCTCAATTGCACCATTCTGTGGTGTGCTGTGGGAAAACTGGTCTGTCCTTTGTGAGTACCTGTACAGATGAGACTCTGTCCCATAAACACAGTAAACTACTTTCAGCTTGGCACGCTGAAGTGTTCTCTCTGCAACCTCTGTTCCAGTCAGTGGTGAGGCATGGATCCAGCTTGGAGCAATGATCTCTTCCAGCTGTTGGCATTAATGCAACTTTCGTTTTGGAACCAGGAGGTAAATGCAAGACATGAGACATGTTTGAAGGCATTTTGTCAGTGACTTGTTAGCCAGCAGCACGTCGGCTAACAACGTGCAGATACAGTGGCAGCTGATACAGATTTCCTTAGCTGTGAAATCCCATGATGCTGATCAGTGATGTTGTGGTAAGGCTGCAAGCATAAAGCAACGAAACAACCCTGTCCTAAGACCAGAAGAGCTGTCAGAAGAGCCAGATCTGCAAGAAGAGGGAGGTCCCATGAAGCTGTTGAAAGAGCTTGCCCCTTATCCAGTGAAGATGAAACTCCCTGCCTCCCTCTGCAACGTCTTCCTTCCAGCAGTAAAAGCCGGAATAGAGCTCTAGTTCTAATCTGCATGAAAATGAAGAGTGTGACCAAATTTGGTTTGTCCTGTTGGATTCATGAAGTGTTTACAAAAGAGTTTAATGGAAGTGAAACTTGGGGAGCAATTGTTTCGCTCAGCAGGAAGGGTGTGAGGACTGTGGGATGCGCATGTGGTATCTGGATTTGGGACTGAAATCTACACTATTACCTTTGCTTTATCCTCTGTGAACTCTCATTTTCAGTAAGTGAAGGTCATGTAAAGTGACTCGTTTCGGCCCACATCCACACCCAGCCGACTTCAGCATTTCCTAATTAGGTTATATTCAATCTTTATAATGTGCTTGTAATAGATGTGGTACTGTAGCGTAATCTCAACTGATATTATTCACTTCCCAGGAATGTACAGCTGAAGCTGCTCTGCAGGCTCTGAGTGAAAACAATGGGTGTGCAGCTGACAAATAGAAGTAGCTATTTTACATGCCCTGGTCTATTTGGATGCCATTGTTTAAGCCATGTCTGCTGAACAGGTATTCACATTTCAAAAACAAGCACCATTGCAATTTTCTGATGTGGCAGCTATTTTTGAAACTCATTAAAGCTTGCCTAGTGCTTTTCCCATGCAATGAAAAACTGGAATTGCCTGTTGTAATATTGGCTGGCAGATATGAATGGTTTCAGCTCACATTTTATAATGAAGAAATGAGCTCATGCTATATAATTGTGGGCTATCCCCAAGAATATTTTTATTCAGCTTTATTGTCAGACTAAATTAAAAACGCCAAAGAGCCCGATTTCTCAAGATGCCAGGTGATCTCGACTCCCACAGTTAATAGAAGGGAAGAGCACTCAGCAGTTTCAGAATTAGTCCCTAAATGCTGATAGTGATGCGCAAATTTTCATATGAAGCAAGACAACATTTTGCAGAGCTCTCATTGTTCTTTCACTCTTTTTTCTTCATATTTCTTGCTAACATTATTCTAATTATTCTATGTTATATACATTTATTACATTTATGTGAGCTACTGCCATACCTTTTCAAATGACTTTTGGCTTACTTTTCCCCTTCTAAGCTTAAAACAGCCATTAACTTCTTTTTATTGAAAATTAATTGGTGCTGTATTTAAAGCAGCTGGTGTTCATAGACAGTGGCATTCCTCTGGCACTAGATACTTGTTTGTATGCCCTCCTGCCAATTCCACAGTGGAATTTTTGTCATCTCCCTGAGGTGCTCTACGAGGAAAAGTGCTCTGAGCTTAGAGGACCAAGAGAAAACAGATGAAAACAAAAAGGAAAAGCCCTTTGGGCCAATATGTGAAGTACCACCTCCTTTCACCAGTTGAATCACCACTTCATCTCATGCACTCCTCCAGGCATTACTGGGCAGTCTGGAAAGACTGATGAGAGGGGGAAGATTGGTACCTGCACTAACCTGTGCTTCCACTTGGCATTCACAAAGCAATAAGAAAAGGCAGATTAGGAAAGCCAAATCTTGTGCAGTGTTTGAATATCAAAAAGAGTTGAAAGTCAAACATCCATCACTAATATGTACAAGGTCAGGCAAAAGTCTTGCTCAAACTGGGGGTCAATTAGCCCTTCTTTCCTCCCCTGAGTCCAGAGTGTTATCACCATGGAGGATAATGAGTTAAAGCCAAGTAAGGTCTTCTGGAGCTCAGAGGTCATGGAACAGAGTCAAAAAAAAAGGGTTCCAAATATTATAAGTCTTTCAACACTGTTTTCTAGGTATTCTGTTAAATATCCTGCTGGGAGACTTCTTTTCGTCAAACCTAACCACATTTCTTTGGACTCTCTTCTGCGAGTGATTTCAAATATATAAAGAATTTAGATGAAAAACAGATCTGTATTCTTTCATTGTTTAAAAAATGGTAGTAAATGCTCACTTCTCAGAAGAGTGATAGTGATTTTATTTATAGAAATTCCCAAAGTGACAGTTACAGAAATAATCTGTGGCAAACAAGTTGCAGAAGATTTTTTTCTCTCCAGTCAGATCACGTTCTTGCTTTCCAATGCTGTATAATAATTTCCATGAAAAGAAGCTTTATTATGTAGCCCTGATCATCATTTTCACTTGGTAAGAGCAAATATAAAGTTGGGGAAAGTAACAGCCTCCAAATAGGACTGTTATAAAGAAGATGGTCTTATTGTTCTCTGGGGTCATTGAGAAAAGAAATTAGACTAATTTACAGCCAAGACTGATATATTTTGTGTATCTGTTGGGAAAATGGGAAAAAATAGAGGTAGTGGGAAAATGGAACTAGGGAACCACCTCAGGCGCTTGTGGATTTTCCATCAGTGCGTGATTCTAGGAACAGAGAATAAATGAAGATGTCTAAGAATAGCCTGGGTATGTGGTTGACCCATTTGCCCACAGTGCCACAGGAATCCGGAGTGACTGTGAAAGGTGGCTGAGGAGACAGGTTTGTATGCACTATGTAGCAGCCTGTTTCAGGGAACTCTAAAGGAGCTGCATCTGCCCTGGAAAAGAGCATGGCAGTAAGTGCTTGATCCTCCCTCAGGGCACAATGCGCAGTAGATGACCCCAAAGTCCCTTCAGTTCTGACCCTACAGTTCTATAGTAGTCTATAGTACAGTCGCTCTATAAAGCAACTTAGCAGAAATGTAGCATGCTTGGGTATGTGTACCATGGTAATCCACAGGAATTATTAAAAAAGAGCCAAATATTTAGACCATTCCTAGATAGTATTCCTAAACACTATTTAGAAAAAGTCTTTCATGAACACTGGAAAATGGACAGTTTTTGAAAAAGATTTTAGTCACATTTTCTTTCTTTATGGTGGTAGTATGAAAAGTGTTTACATTAAATAATTTAACTTCTTAGTTTCCAGAGCTTGTGTTAATCGTGTATACTTAAGGATCATGAAATGTTTGTCAAAGTACAGCTTTTAAATAGACAATTTCAAAGTATAACAGATTGCCTAACAAACCTCACCAAATTCATGGTCTAGCTCTAGCTGAAAGAAGAGCAAAAGCACCACACGCTTGAGTTGGGCATATATAAATAAACCAAGTATTATGACACATACAAGTTGTCCTGACTCAGCAAAGCACTTAAACAGATACTTACATTTTCTAGATATCACAGGGACATAAGTATTCAAGTATTTAAGTATGCCTGCCATTGAGGAATCTTGAGACCATGCTTTAAACTCCAGTTTTAACTCCTAATGAGAGAGGTTTGAAATGACAAGGAGAGAGGGCATAAATCTGTGGTCAAAAGAGACTGAACAGCAGAGGATCCCAACACTCCTTACTGGTGATCAATTCAAAACCTGCGTGTTATTAATAATGCTGATACTTTAGCTGCTAAAAAGTTGAAGAAATTCAGAATTGAAGTTGTCCTAGGAATATTGGTTCTGCCTCTGGCCCCTACAAGTCCGTCCTCCAGGGTTTCTCGTAACATGATTAGCTGGGCAAGGGATTGGCTTTTTTTTTTCTGCAGAGAAACTGAAACTTTGCTCTAAACCATTACTGCCCCAAAACACAAATTGTACTGATGTGTACACATAACGCATTTCTATTAACATGTAATTTGCTCCTACAGAGGAGAACAAAACACTGTCTTTATGGCCTATGATGGTACATGCAGGCCCAGTGCAGGGAAAAGAACATGCTCCTTGTGCTGGGGGCTGCAGCCTGCCTTTGATAACCTTGGGATGGCTAACATGGGACTGGAAAGGGTAAGAGGAATTATATGAGACCAGCAAAAATGGCATAGCTGTGCCTTTGGGACATATCAGCTTTTAGGGCCATAGTAAAGCAGTTCATGTCCTCACCACAGTGAAAACAAGCATGAATCTCAGATGGGATAAAGACAAGGGGGGGCTGAAGAAGAAAAGCTAGAACAGGTGCCACAGATCAGAGACACAGGAGGTCATGACCTGAAAGGGCACAAGAGAGAAACTTGAGTAAAACCAACTGTGGCGCAGTACAGTGGCACACAGAGGTTTGAAACCCAGTTCTGAAGAGAAGAACCAAGGAAAGTATTCAGAAGAGGCAAGGATGTGTGACATGAGTGGGACAAACTTTTGAATGTGCCTCTGTCAAATGTTGCCAGCCTGTTATTACAGCAAATGAATCCATGTGTCTGTATCTTTTGTCCTCAGAAACGGTTGTGTGGATTTTCTTTAGCTTCAGCACATGGTGCCACACACATGCACGCCACACACGTCTCCTTTCTGAACTAAAAGGAGGTATGAACAATGCCATAAACAGTAACTCTTTCAAAAAGTTCTAAACCACTTAAATTAGGTTTCTAGATGAGAAAGTAGTCTCAAAAATAGAGCTGGTAGATTAAAGGTAGTTTGGAGTACACTCATGCAGGATAAATAATTGAATAATGGTGAAGTTGGAAATGTATCCAAAGAAGCCAGGAATGTTTACAGAATTCTTTTTTCTTTTGCTTACACAAACTTTATAATAGCTGTTTTCTCTGACTGTCCTTTTGCATAAACTGGGAGCAGCCTCTGGGCTGCTCTCAAATTTACTTTGGCTTCTGCAATAGCAATTAAGAATTACTGGAACTGTGCAGTCCCTGGCCATGCCTTCAGTACTGTCGGAGGCCAGGGCACAAAGCCATCCCAATCCCTCAGGCAGCAGTGGGGCTGCTGCCTCCAACCACCTGCTCGGTCACTGCCTCCTCCGAGCTGGGGGGCTGCACACCGGGCACCAGGAGGAACTGTTACCACGTTTTGTAAATTGAATGGCTAAAAAGGTTTTCATAGAATTGAAAATAGTTCAGCAATGAGAAATTTCACGCGAAAGGACACTATTTTCCATGTAAGTTTTATTTCACATAGCAGGATCGGGATACAAACTGCTATGTATGGCACGATGCTTCCTGCCCAGAGACATCATCCTGTATGCATAAGGGCACAGCGGTCTGTGGGCATGCTGGGTGTTACAGCCCCAACACCTTGAAACGATCATGTTCTCTGAATTTGGGCACTGTATTTACAAAAAAAAGAAAGTACAATTGCCCTGTGGTAAAGTGCTTTAGTGTTAAAAGTGTTCCAATGCAAAGGGAGCAAAGGGGAAAATTCTCTCACCCAGATGTGGGTAGGTAAACATACTTTAAGTATGCGTTTATATACAATGCATCCACTGTTTACACTGATTTTAAAATGCCTTATGTAATGAAAATTATGCAAATATTTATAAAAATACGTTAGCCTGGGCAAGGTATATACCACACTTAATATTTCAATAAGGGCACATGCAGTGCTTGCATGGCAGTGCCAAAAGCAACATTTTGAAAAATGACCCTTCGGTAAAACTGGCAGGCACAGAGTGTTGAGTCCAGGTACCTGCCAACAGAAACCTTTGCGGCGATGTCACTGCGAGAAGTGAAACAATAGCAGGGTTGAACTTGTGAAAAAAAATTAACATCAGCGCAGTATTTACGGCCTTCCTAGTGGGTAATCCGCTGGACTGCCAACAGCTATTCTGAGCCCTTTCCCGTTCTGGGCAAGGCAGTTTCACTTGCATAAAACAGATGGGCAGGTGCCCTTAAATCTGTCATCCGATGCTGGATGCTGCGCGCAGCGCCCCCGCCCCGCTGCGGCCGCGGGGGAGCCGCCCCTGCGCCCCGCCGGCTCTCGCAGTGCCTGCCCTGCCTCCCTCACCTGCGATCCGCACCCCGCGGGGCCCGGGCGCTGCCCCGACAGCGCGCAGGTAATGGGGGAGGGATTAGAAGAGGAGAGGCAGGGATAAGTGAGCGCGGGGAACGCGCTGAGCCGCACCCCTGGCGGAGCGCGGCGCCGACGAGGAGAGGGGCGGCGGGGCTGGGGGTGGGAAATCACCGCCTTTCAGCGCACCTTAAAACCCGCCGTGCTCGGGGGAAGGGGGCTGCCCACCCCAGGGCTCCAGCGGGACACTGCCGGCGTGCAGGGAGGGCCTCCGGGCGCTCCCCGCAACCAGCCCCAAAAAATTAGAAAAAAAAGAAAAACAAAGAAAAAGAAAAGGAGTGGGTGCGCACAACCCCTTTCTTGCTGTGGTTGATCCTGGCCTCCCTGCCCGCCTCCCAGGCGGCGCTCCGCGGTGCCAGGATTTCCCTGCAGCCCGCCCCGGCTGCCCGCAGCGCCGCCTCCCCGCACACGGACACAGACACGGGCACGGCCCCGCACACGGACACGGACACAGCCCCGCACACGGCGCCGCCCGCACTGAGAGGCGCTCGCAGGTGCCGCTGCCCTGCCGGCCCCGCTCGGGGGCAGCCCGGGGGCAGCAGCGGCGGGGGAAGAGCAGCCGGCAGCGCCGTAAGCTGGGCACGGGGCGCGGAGCGGGAGGGCCGCCGGGCCGGGGTGGGGGCGAGCGGGGGCATCGCGGGGTGGTCGGGAGAGGATCCGTGAATGAGCGTGGTCGTGCCGGAGCTATCGCGAAGGTCGTCTCGGGGTGTTTCTGTATCTCTGAAATTCGCCCCTACAGCCGCTTTAAATTTCCTTCCCGGTGTATTTTGGCGAGCCTGATTTTATGTCCTTGCCTTGGAGGCAGAAGGCGTACCTAGCCTACAACCCCTCAAACAGGCTGTGCTTTTTTTGTGTGCGGGATGACCCCTTTTCCCCCCTGCCCCACCTTCTAAGGATAACCGTGAGCCTGATGCGCCGCTGCTGCCTGCCCGGCTGGGGCTGGGGCTGGACCGGGACCAGGACCTGCACCTGGACCTGGACCGGGGGCAGGCACGGCTCTGGGAGCATGACAGTGGCCGAGAGTGATGCCGGCTGGGTTCAAATCGTGAGCTCAAAAAGAATTCGTGTTGGGTTGCTGATGAAGAAGTGCGGGCTGTGGATTAATAAGAAGGAGTTGATTGAATTCCAATTGAAATTTGAAAGACACCAAAATAGAGGAAGCAATTAATTTAGGATTTACGTCACTGTAGATTGTTGCTATGTTTTAAAAATAGGAATAGGACTTATTATGAAATGTAACAAATATGATCCTGATCTCTTACTTTCCTTTGAAAAATAATTGGGGGAGGGAGGCAAGGAATGTTCCCACGAATGAAATTACTCACGCATAGACCATTATTTTCAGTTACATATGGGGAGTAAGGGTGTAACATTGTTCAGCAAAACATAGAGGGGAAAAAATCAGTAGGTTTAAGGTATGAAAATCTAAAGCTGAAAAATTCTTTAGATACACGCTACCAGAAATCTTATAATCCACGTGCCATGGCTCAGATGTTTAGAGGAATGACAGAGATACCAAAAAAGGCATCATGATACTCAGTGCAATTCTAGGAGCAGAATTTTCTCCTTCCCTACAGAAAAGGAAAGTGCATTTCTGGAAGCAAGAAGTGACAGATGTGGCATCTCAGCAGCTGGCTAAACATAAAAGCATGTATCAGCAGGTGATTACTGTTGCAAAGATTTATTTTTAAAGTGAAAGGCTTCAGCCTATTTTAGCGTTAGCATTAAGATTCACTTGAGCTTTAAGGCGTGTTAAAAATAGTCTTTCAGCAGAAACGTTCAGAAAAGTAAGAGAAAACTCCTATGTTCAAGGCACTCCCTGCTTTGAACATTTGTTTTGTATTACAGCATACAGAGGAGAGGAGCTGAGCAGGTTCTTCACTGGTAGGGTAATACTGAAGGCACTGATTTTTTTATTTTTTTTTTGGCCTCAGCATAAGCCAGTGGTATCTGGGAAGGAAACAATGGGGCCTGTCTTCTCCTTAGATTAAAGATAATCATGGTTACTGTTCTCTTGTGCATCCACAGAAGTAAAAATCAGGCTGCAGAAACTACCTCAGTGGCTCTGCTTCTCTACTGTGATTGGTGTAGCCAGCCAGACTCACCAGGAGGTGGCCTGGGTGAATTTTAGAAAGGAAAGAGATGAATATCACCCTAAGAGGCAGCCCACAGCCACTCTTTCCCTGAGGCAGCATGGCTCTGTACCATCCCTGTTGTGGTTAAATGTCAATTGACTTCAAAGAGGCATCTAAAACTGTTCCAATCTACTTATATCAGCCTTACTGTAACCAACAAAGGCCATGGTTCGTGGCGAAACATGTTTTGCTCTCAGCTTGTCATAATTGGGTATGCTGCTTTGGTTTATAGTCTTCTAAGCTGGATGGCTTCTTATAGAAGAAATTCTGGTCCTCTGCCCAAGTCTTGAGAAATAGTTTGGGCAGGAAGGGGAACTCACATTTAAAAACAAATTTCCCTCTGCTGTGCAGAATTTGCCACCAAGTTCTCCTTCACTTCTTGTCAGTGAGGCTGTGTCCCAGGGGCTCAACGATGCTCTCTGACCAGTTCATCCTCCTGTTCTTCACCCTAGTTCACAGAATTGCTGTGGTTCAGGTCACCTGGTGCCTGTTTGGCCTTTGATAACGATGTAAAACATCAACAACAAGCCCTCACCCATGCAGGTGTTACTTTTTGGGAAACAAACAAAAGCATTGCTTTTTTTCCCCCTTTTATCTTGATCAAGCCAGAGTAAATATATTTTCTCAAGATCTTAACCATCTCATCAAGAACTGGCAGCCTGTTCTTCCCCCAGTGGTCAAACTGAACCAGTTGGGTGGTCTGCACCTAATAGCCATGGTGTCCCCATGGGTACAACACTTACAGGGATGGCAGTCAGCTGATGATATATCCTGTGTTTGTTTGTGTGATGGCAAGATGAATTTCCCTAATAAACTCCAGCCTGAACTTAAATGAGGATGTGGGAAGAAGTGTGTTCGGACTGTTTTGAAATTATTTCTTCTCACTATGAAGCAGACCAGTTGCTAGCCAGGGAGAGCAGCTAGCTGGTGCTGAGGGATGAATCTGGGTAGAAGCAGTGAGAGTGGATTTGAAGCACCACCTACAGAGTACAGGCTTTTGCGTGAAGCAGCATGGCAGAATGAGTGCAAGCTCAGGTGAAGCTCATGATGAAGAGACATACCTTGAGTGCTGTGTTAAAATAAGAAAGATTTCTGGGTGACATTTATGCAGATAAGCATTGCTTGTGATATTTTACAATGTCCTGTATTTACATTCATAGTGTTATTGAGCAAAGATACTGATTCAGCATAGTGACTGCTGGGAAGGTGAGTCTAAACAGGAGCAGCTGGACCTGGCTGACAAGAATAGCTTCCTCATAGTTCAAGGGATAAATCAAGACCCAGACTTCAGAAAACACACTGCCAAGATATAGTGAGATGATTACAAATGGACGGAGTTGGCCAGGGTGATGAGATGTATTTATACCTTTACTTAGGTTTCATTGACATTTAGGGAATAAATAGTCAAGTATGGGAAAAAAAAGTTTGTCTTATGGTTCTGCCATTAGTTAAGGCCACAAGAGCACAGTTAGTTAATAATCTTTTTTTAAGCAACTGTGAGATTTTTTTCTTTTGAGAGGCTAGCAAACTGCTGAATGTGTTTTACTTCTTTTTGTGTTGTGTTTTTGTTTTTTAAAGAAAGGAGATAAGCCATTTGCAGGCCATTTACAGGCTAAGCCTACAGTCAAGTAGCAGTTTTTAGTAACTAAAGATCTGAAAATGTGAAAGTGTTTTTTGAATACCTAAACTAAATTTTATCTTCATGATCTTTGTAGCTTTTTATGCAAGACCGTTTTACTGAAATGTATATTTAGCACAAGTAATTTGAATTACTGTTATACCTACCTTTGAAATCAGCAAGTTGTGCAATACTCTTAAGAGTTGATGAGTAGTATCTCATGAATGCCAGGGAGCCACATTAAGGGTTTCAACCCCCACTGTGCGTGGTACGACAACCTACAACTTAACTATGTAAATGTTGCCTTCATGGTGTTTACTTACACTGAATAATAGAAGAAAGCTCACCAAGTCTGATACACGGCTTTGATTTCTGTCATAAAGGTCAACGGGGAACAAGTTAGATACGAAATCAAATGGACTGATACCGTGAGTTTTTGTGCTGGGGCTCATTCTGAATGAACGAGGTGAACTTTCTGTGGTTACATGTAAACAGCAGCTGACCTTGGGTAGAGATACAAGAGCTGATGACGAGCTGAAACTAGGTATGACTTGCTTAGTCAAGTTGCAAGCTTGTTTAGATGCATTTAGATGGCAATTAATTTTTTTAAGTCATCTGTAGAGAACTTTCTAAAAATAAATACTACTTCATTTCTTTGCCTGGAAGATCTAAAATACAGGGCTTGGTCTATTTTTTTTTTCCCCTGTCCCTTTGAAATACCAGATGTTTCAAGTCCCTTTCTCACTGTTTTGCTGTAGGAATTTTATGTGTATCTGAAGATTTGTGTTGTGCCTTAAACAAAGGAAACAGGTGTTGTCTTCATTCCAAATGTGGGTTTTTTTCCTATTAGAATATTACACATTACTATAAAAATAGTAAGTAAAAGCAAACTGTTAGTCTGAAATTTCTTTTTCTTTTTCTTTTTTTTTCCCGGTTAACTTTTTAAAAACCCTGTACAGTATAACATGAAAGTCAGATGAACCCTAAACCTTAAAGCCTGTTATTCTGATAAAAGCAGATATTGATAGGTTGGAAAAAGCCTGCAGAAAATGATGATACATATATAAGTGCATTACGGTCATGTTATTTCTCATAGCCCTCTTGCCTTAAACAGTATATGACATGAATGAGGTGAGAAGTAGCAAAAAGAGAGGATCTGTTTGAAATTCTGGGCTAAAGCCAAAGGTCTTGCTCTGTCATTGCCCTTTTGGGTGGTGCAGGTGGTCAAGGAACCAAATAATGGTTGGACAAGTAATCTAATGTTGGGATTTTCTTACTTTGCATTCTGTGACTATGTAACTTTAGTGCCCTGCGTATGATATTTGTAATTATGGGGTTCATAATTCCCAGTGATACTCTGCAAGGAAGATGAAAGGTGTTTTGCTGCCACCACAGTCAGCATCTTTGAAGCATTTCTGCAAAGAGGTTGTGAAACCAGCTTTAGCCAGCAGAGCTCTCGGTCGTGATCTTCACAAGGAGAAACCCTCATACCTGTAAGAGTATGAATAATAGGTCTTTAGCAAAGGAGAGGCTGGTGGCACTTGTTGCTTTGATAAATACTTTCTCTGTTTCTCCCATTCTGGTAAAGCTCCTTGTTGACTTACTAGAGGGTGGCTTTCTCAAGCCATATGACTGGGTCTGTTCCTGTGTAGTAATCAGGGGGTTTTTTTGTGGTTGTTTTTTCTAGTACTTAAGTGATGCACTAGTACCAAATGATGTACAAGAACATAATGCCAGCGTTGCTGGGGATTTTTGCCTCACATTTACGTTCTTGCTTTTTTGTTTATTTTTCCCCATATTTCATATATATGATCAAGAAGTGTGTGACAGCACTAATGGATTCTTTTCATTCAAAAAGCTTTTAAATTTTACAAAAAAATTAATAGTAATTTAGAACCTTAAAAAATCTTTATACCAGAACAATTTTTTACATGCTTTTTGTTCTAGTACTTCTTAAATCTAACCTTTTAAATTGTATTCATCAAGATAATGTGATAAGAAACAAGTTCCATTCTTTCTTCCTTCTTATGTGTAACTTCAGTCCTACTTAAGTAAAGGCTAAATTGTATATGTTTAAATGTATCTTTTTCATGGAGGTCTGTGTATCTTTTAGAAACATAACTTTACTTTTTTGCCTCAGTTAATATGATTCATTGTATATTTTGATTTAGCTTGACTTTAATTCTATTTATTCATGAGATTGGGTAAATTAGATCTAAAACTCAGGCAAAGATTAATCCAAGATGTGGTGGAGTTTACGGTGAATGTTTTGGTTTGCTTTTTCTCTCTCCTTTGCCGTGCTTGAGATGCACAGCATAAATATCCCGTCTTCAATGTGACAAACCACCATTAAGAAATAGCATCTTGGTCAGGCACTCTTGCCACTGCTTTTAATGATTAACTCTATTGGGGCATGGCCATCAATATTATTTTTTGGTCTTTTACTTTTGGATTATTTGATAAGCTGTCTTTTGGGAACTAAAGTGTAGTTTCAGTTTGGTTAAAATTTATTTCCAGAGAATGGTTAGGTCAGTCTTCTCAATATTCAGCTTTCAAATGATAGCTTAATCAATTTGAATTTTATGAGTTCCCTATCATTTGAAGCATTCATGTAACTCACTGGTTCTTTGAGAGTACGTGTTTCTGTAACCACAAAGAATAAAAACAAAAGCATCTCTGACACTAAAAGCTGCACATGCCATAGTGAGAGTGAAGGAAAAAGAAGATGCAGGTTCTGCCTTTTGTAGCTTGATGTAAAGGTCAGCCATGCCATTTCTCCCCACGCCTGTGGTCCTTGCAAAGGCACTTTTTTCAGCTTTTCCATTACTTGTCTCTATTCATTTGGAGGATGGTGTGTGGCTGCGTAGTCTTTGGTGTTTCCCTTCTTTTGAGGGTGTATGGCTCCTACAAATAATGTTAGGGGTTAGTCCAATTTAAGGCATGAACTGGAGGAGAGCTATGTGTTAAGTGGAAGAGGAACAGGGGAAGAATAGTGCCATTGATTGTCCTGTATGTCAGATGCAGCTCACATGTTTCTGCTCCAGATACAAAAGGTTACTGCTCTTCGTCAAGTTTTAAACAGGTTCTTTGCTTACTTGTGGCTCCTCTGTTAGGTGACCTTGGAATAATAACCATGGTTCATAAGATGGTAAGATGTAGTGCATCTGGGGATCTCTTCTGCATGGATGTTTAAAAAACACATGGGGATATGAAAGTGAAGAATGGAGTAGCGTGATTAGAGCTTTGATGCTGCATAAATACAGATTTATAGTAATACATTGCTCAGTTTGATCATCTTGCCTAGAAGACAATTGTAGCATCTAGTCAGTTTGATGAAAACCTTAAATGAGAAGGTTGGATTGTTACTGTTATCATATCTGCTCTAACTTGTTTCTTATTAATAATATGCAAAGTAATCAGTGGTACAGAGAAGTCATAGAGCCTGAATAGAGAATCTGTTGTCAGGAACAAGATAGTGGACTGAGCAGACCAGTAATTTGTATGGCAAGCTGCTCTGTTCTGTATGTCCCTTCCCCACTTGCATGGTGTGATTTTAGTGGGGAGGGAGGCTATATTCTTGTGGTTTTGCCTATATGTACCTCCAGGCATGATGATATCCATCTCAGCCTCCAGAGTCTTTTAGATAAGATCCCCTGAGGTAAACAGCAAAGACAACAAAGTAATCCATTTTATGGCAGTGGGCTGCACAGCTCTCTTAAAAATACATACTTCTGTTCCCAAAGAAGAAAAGTTACAATAGCAAGAATCCAAGGTTATGAATCCGTAGGAGTTCCTAAAGGCATTTGTGAGGACAAAAATAAAACCTACTTCTCCAAACAGACAATCAAGCAATTTATGCTGTGGACAGTTTTCAGGTTTTGTCTGAGAATTAGTTTCACTTTTAGTTGGAGTAGTTAGTTTACCTCCAGACTGCAACCATGCCTCTATTTTGGCAGAGGAAAATGCATTGTAAATAAGATATTTTGTTATAACGTTTGGATTACTGGAATATGCTCTGACAGTGGTATAGGAGGAGGAGACAGGAGTAGCATCTAATGAAGCAGCAATAGGGAAGTTGGAAGCTTTTTGACACTGCTTTTGGTATGAATAGTATATCCATTCAAGTGTGAATCTTTAAGTGTATTCTAGTAATCTCTGAAAATACGAAGATATAATCTGCATAAAAGTAAAGAATCTGCAAGGAAAGAAGCAGGTTTCAATGCCCAAATGAATGATCTAAACATGAATATAACTTCTGTTGCTCAATTCCAGCTAATTTTCAGGCATCAAGCCTGCATACCTGTCTTTGTTCCTTGCATCTGCCCTTCCCTACTTCTACTCTCTTCCACCTCCTGGTTGCCACATCTCTAGTTCTTATGCAGAGGTTCCTCTGAAATTGGGTAGATGGTTTATTCCTGCCTGATGAATTGTTTGTGGAAATAGAGCAATGTAGATTAGAGGGATGGTGTTTATAATAAAGGGGGTTTTAGAAGATTCTAGGTGGTAGACACTAGAGCTACTGAATCTTGTAAAAAAATTATACAGTTTAACACATTAAAGTTGCCTGTCTTGGTGATCCACAGTGACAGGAAAAGACACATCCTAGGTACAGATTTTAAGGTCAGGATTAGCTTTAGAAGTGCAGAAATGCCAGAACTTGTTAGAAATGCTGTGGATTTTGATGGGCAGTGTATCCATAGGAGAAAAGGGCATTATGGTACAGCAGGGGAGTAGAAATACATAATTTCGTTTTGTCTCATTAGAGAAACAGTTTAAAAACTTTAGTTAAAATTCTCCCACCTATTTCTAATCCTCCCAGTAAACAAACATACAGATTGCTGCAGAAGGTGGATAGAAAATGTTGGCTTGAGTGGCAGTGTCTGATATTTATAAACAACTCTGAAAATGAGTTTTAAAATGGAAGCTTCCAAGGCATCTGAAGAGTAGGTGGACATGTTGAAAAGGCATCATCTAAGAAGTTGTGTGCATTCTCTCTGTAATAAAGCAGTGTGCTATCTGCAGAAGTAGGAGCAGCTGTCTGTGTGTACATGTGTGTATGTTAAAGATCCTTGATTGAAATGGTACCAGATGATTTTTCAGGTGCTCTGACGCTTGTGTTCTTTCAGTCCGTCTGGTGAGGTAGCTGTAGTTGGTAGGTTTTGGGTAAATATACTGGAAGTACAAATGTGGTCTCAAAGCCAAGTTTTACAGTGGCAGCAATATAGAGTAGATGTGGCTTAAGAAGAAATTACAGTTATATTGTCAATTTCAAGAACTATTTCAATTTCTCTTGACTAAAAGTGAATGAAGCCACGTGTGATTTTTTTTCATTGTGCTTTTCTTCAAAACTGAATATCTGAAGTTGTGCATAGACTCTGCTCAGTCGTGGATCTGAGATACTCTTGTTAGAAAGCTGTACTTTCAGATGTTAGGTTTTTCTTGTTCATTTTGAATAGGCTAAGTTGCTGTGAACTGTGTGCCCTTCTGCTTGCATGTCAGAGGAGAAACAGCTTTTAAAGCTTCCAGATCTCAAACTGTTCATGGCAATTTGACAGGAAAGAATTTATTTGGTTCTTCATGCAGGGTTTTGAAGTAGTGTCAAACACAGATATCTGCTTCCCCCCCCCCTTTTCTTTCTGTTTTGTGCTGAAAGATGAGAACTTTCCAAATACAACATTTTGGATGAGAGCTGTATTTTATAACTTCCAGGAAATTTGCCCTTTCAACCTTCATAATCAACTTGATGGCCAAGGAAACATAGTCTGTGGACAGAAAGGCTCTAAAAATTTAGTATGGCTTTCTCTAGATAAAAATGCTTTTCAAAATACTTAATTCGTAAGAGAAATACGATGAATTTAGGGGAAAATACTGTTCATATCTTGAATTATAAAAGCCAGGACAGACTGCTGGGAACCTGTCTATGACAAACTGTAGGCCTTTCCTGAATTGTTACACAGTTCTGTGTCAGTATGACTCCTGGCTCTGCCAGAATTGTAGAATTGTTTGAATTAGATAATGGGCAGTTCTTAGGAGAAAAAAAAAAAAGAAGAGAAAGAATTAACAGAAATTGAAAGTAATAGAGAGACTACCATAAGCCTGAGTAAATTTTTCTTGCTGGTACAAAAAAGGTACATTTTTCTTTCTTGCATTGTCTAGCTTCAATCTGGCAACCTGAAGCTGGACAGTTGGATTTGATGATCTTAAAAGTCTTTTCCAACCTTAATGTTTCTATGATTCTGTGAAACATACATGACAGTATCAGTCTTGTGGCTCTTCTGAAACCCCCTTTTGCTTAGTGGCATCCTCCTGGAATTGTGACTACAGGGACTGGACGTGGTCATGGCCAAATACAGAATTACTGGACCTTTCCTTTCCCTTGTCAGTGCCCTCTTATGCAGCAGGGAATTGCAGTAGCCCCTTATGACTACAATACAAGAGGATGAGGTTCTGCTGGTTATCTCTTCTGACCTCTTATTACTGTTTCTGAATACAATCATCCCTCCTGAAACTGTGACTTGTGACCTAGTCTTACATTTTAATCTTGAATGTGTGGCTTGGGCTACTGTTAAAACTCAGTGGGTTGCTGATTTTTAGAGAGCAGCTTGTTGTGGCTTAGCCTGGCAGGTAGTTAAACACCACCACAGATCCTTTGTCACTCCTGCCCCCACCCCGTGGGATTGGGAGAGAATTGGGGAAAAAAAGAAAGTTTAATAGGACAGAAAAGGAAGGGAAAGTAGTAATAATAATACTGCAAGTATAAAAGAATTAGAGTGTACAGAATGAGGGATGCACACTGCAGTCACTTACCACATGGTGACCAATGCCCAGCCAGCTCCTGAGCAGTTGCCCCTGGCCAGCTTTCCCCCTGGTTTATATACTGAGCATGACTCCATATGCTGTAGAATATCCCCTTGGACAGCTGGGGTCAGCTGTCCTGGCCATGTCCCCTTACAGCTTCTGGTGCCCACCAGTGTACTCACTGGTAGGATGATGCCAGAAGTGAGTAAGTTCTTGCCTCAGTGTAAACACTGCTCAGCAACATCTAAAACATCAGTGTGTTATCAACATTATTGTCACCCCAAATCCAGAACACAGCACTGTACCATCTACCAGGAATAAAATTAACTCTATCCAAGCTGAAACCAGGACACAACTAATGAAGGTCACTCAGTTCCTCTCATTTCCATTATCTTCCTATTGATTTTCATCTCCTCCCCCTGGTCCTCAGTCTTCCAATGCAGGTCATCTTAGGGCAGTTTCTCCAACAGAAATGGATGAATTGAAGGTCAAGAGTTTAATAGCATCCACTGGCAATGCAGGCTGTAAGTCCTGCTGAGCAGAAAGCTCATATGAGTCCTAATGCCTATGGAAAAAAACAAAGCTACAACTTGTCTTTGTAACTTTAGTCTGACTTGGGAGTGACAGTACCTTTCAGAGCATTCAGTGGAGAGAAACTCCTATGAAATCAGGCATATTAAGCTGGTCTGTACGAAGTCATAACTGGTCTACTCTGAGATCCCATGACAGGGAAAATAGAATTTTGTTTTAGTTTTCAGTGGATGTACTGGGCAGAAAGAGGAGCTGTGTATATTACAAGTTGTACGGACCTATCCTTCCATTGCAGGTGTACCAGTTTGTATCTAGTAACCTATTTTGTAAAGCAAGAGTTTTGATTCTGATCTGACTTGCAGTAGTTATAGCTTGCAATAATTACACTGGTTCAGTTACTGCTGAAAGGGAAAAAGAGAGAAAGAGAAAAGACATATACTAAGTGACAGGAAAAAATTCATCTCGGTTGCTTTTAAAGCTGTGAGAAAAGTGGTTGACCAAGGAGCAAATGGCTGTTTTCAGGTGCATAGCAAATGACAGAATTTCAATGGAAAGCCCAAAAAGAATAGTTTGGTGTCTGGAAAAATGCATTTTCTGTATCTTCTGCAAGAGAGAGGTCACTAGCAAGACGTATTAAGAGAGGTCTGTTATTTATTGTGTTTAATCAAGTTCCAAAGTAGCACTCAGTTTGTCTGCTGGATAGTAAGTCAGTGGGAATGTAACAGTCCAGATGCAAGGCAGATTAAGAGTCTCTCTGGATTTTTCAGGTATTCACAATTTTATGTTTTTAAGTTGAGATTTAACTTTAAGATGCAATGTTCTTTCAGCCTATATTGGCACCCAGAGTGAAATTGCCTGTCCTGTTTCAGCCAGTCTGAAACCCTCACTTAGGGAGGTGTGAACTTAGTCAGCAGCCATTAACCTGGGAACCTGGTGACTATAAAATGTTAACTATTGTACTGCAAGCTGCTAATGTGTTATATTTGAAGAGTTTTAGTTTACTGACTAGGTGCAGATTTTTTTTCTTTTCATTGTTGTTTGGGCTTTTTTTCACTTCCCATGCTAAATTGTCTCTGCCTTCCCACTTTTGTTCTCTAAAATGAATGGGTTATGGTCCTTTCAGGAATGGCAAGAGTTTAACAGCAGTGTCTGTGGCTGGATTTTTGTTTACGAAGATGTGTATTTAATTCTGAATTATTGTAGGATAAAACTTATTTAGTGCTCCGTGTTCTGAGAGAACTTAAAACAACAATATCAAAATCCCATTTTCCTCAAGGATGTGGTTTAACTTAAGAAGCCTATGACTATAGCTAGAGGGGTGTTGATGAACTACTTCTAACATAGATCTTTGTAGCTGTTGGTGAACATTTTAATAATTTCCTCCAGTAAGGATTTCCTTGGGCTCTGAGGAAGGAGCCCAAGTATGCTGCCCCACTGCTTCTGCAGCCAGAAGGAGCATACCTCTGGTGAATCCTTGTACAGAGGGAAAGAAGGAATGCCAGTTTGGTAGTACCTTCCTTCTAGGAGTTACTGTACATGTCTTTTGCTGGGACTGTGTTTCAAAGTGTTTTGTTTATGGTTGTATTCCTTCCTATGTGAGCTATATCCAGAAAAATCTGTGGAACAAGCCCTATATTATCCATTAATTTCTTAGGGTCCGGTACTGAAGCAGCAACACTGAGGTGTTGATGCCCTCCTTGGATACAAGTTACCTCTTAAATTTTTTGAGTGCACCGTCTCTGTGCTCTTCTGTAATTCAGGGAGCTGAAGTTTGTTGCTTCCCTGTGTTTCTGCAAAGGCTATCTCTGTTAAACACTGCAGACTTTTACAAGAGAAGAGAACCCCACACTGTGCCTTAAATTAATGCAATCCTGATGCATTGTTACAGCATTATATGTTATGGGGTTTTTTTCTGGATATGGTTTGGATTTGCACTCAGGACAAGGAAATTGACCTCAGTTTCTGTTGCCTTGCCTACACTAAGAAAATCAGGAATACCTGGCCACTTATTTCTGTGGTTTGGATTCCGACCATCTTCACAAAGGTTTTGTTTTCTGAGTTGATGGTGTGGTGGGGTTTTTTTGTTGTTGCTGTAGTAAAGTTCTGGGTTTTTTTTTTTGTTATTTCCACACCCTCCCACAGTGTTTGAGCAGAAGTTTGTGTCTGTCCTGGGCTCTGCAACGTGTCATGTATTTTTAAATTTTTGAAGGATTGTAACTGCGCTAAGCAACTTATTGCTCCTCCCATGTCTTGAATTCTGACTCCCTGAAGCTTGCAAGAGCCATTAGAAATTTGCTTTAAATAGCCTGCAGTAAAGGTAGAATTTCATCTTACCTGCTTATTAAAGGATTAAGTAAATAAATGTGCCCCTTGCATAGGAAAATAGGTCTCTGAATTATGTTCTTTTATTTTTCTGCCTGCACCCCACTGCCTTCCATACCAGTTGTATGAATGAGTGTGTGAACGACTTGTAGCATGTGGTAACAGCTCGTTCTTGGTCAATAGGAGGTGCATCCATGCCCAAAGGGATTGCTTGCACCTCATTGGCAACCAAAAAGAGCTTTAACTGTCTAGCTGCAAGTGTCGAAGTATAAACCCTGGTGTGCTCTGTTTCAGAACCAGCTTCTCTCAATTCTGAAGTAATTACTGCAACCTGGATAAAGTATAGGCTCAGAGTATTTAGCTGGTGTTGGTTTAGTCAGACGTAAACGTAACTTTTGCCTTGTGCAACAGTCTGCTTCTCCGACCTGTCCCCCAATATTCTGTGTCATGTGAGTGGCAGAGCGTCTGAGATTACTAAGAGGTAATCTGAGGCATTACTAAAAAGCCAGGCTGTTATTAAATTTGGGTTGAATTTGGCTGTCAGACACCTGATATGTGTCTCTTCAGTATCTTGATACTGGAATGCCACTGCTGATCAGTCTTAATTTTATGGACAATGGTTTATATATTTAATGGTCAGTGTCAGGATCTCTCTGCCCTTTGATAACCCCTCGTCGGGAGTACCATAAGGAATGCAGTGGCTGGTGCTGAGGAGCATGTTTAGCAGTTACTTGGCATTTGTAAAGGAGAGTGAAAGGGACCTGCAAATGTAGGGCTCTGTTTCTGAGGCGGGAGGGAGGGAAAGGAGTTGTCCTGTTGGACTTGATCTTAAAGGTCTTTTCCACTCTAAGTGATTCTGTGATTTTATCTGGCCTGTGAGGGCTGCGGAGAGGTGCAGCCGCCTAATGGCATCCGTGTTACCTGTCTAGCCTAGTTTCTGTTGAAATATCTGATTAATTTTGGGGTTTTCATTAATGTGGGTTTTGGAACAAATTAAATGTGACCAAGGTGCCAACAAAGATCTGAAATTTGTTTTCTGCTGAAGAACTCTTTATGCAGATGAACACCAATTTGCATCATTAAGAATGAACACCAATTTGCATCATTAAGCGCACGCTCCACTCAGGCTGCCCAACAGGATCAAACACTGAGACAGAAGTTGCCTCTTGCAGTGCTTCTCTTACAAGGTGACAGCCGCTTAAACCCAGCTCATGCTTTGGCCCATGGATGTTTTTCTTTTACGTCCTTTCTAGGGAGGAGGTGGCTGCGTTACAGCAGTCTGAGTTCGCCGTGATCCTTCTCAAAAGGTCCTTGTAACTTGTATTTCTTTAGATACTAACTAGCAATTGGGTGTTCCTCTGCCTCTCCCTAGGCACCCCAAGGATTTACAGTGTTTTAAGGATGTGTGAGGGGGGTTTGTTCGGGTAGGACGACTCATCCCGAGAAGTTCAACTTGTTTCTCTTAGCAGACGCAAGTTGTTGTTTTGGTTGGTGTTGTGCCACTGTGTTTGTCGGTGTCGATTTCTGCCAGGCTTTAAATAGGGTGCTCTGCAGTGAGTGTGCTTTCTGGTAGCTGGTAATCCTTTCAGGCTAGCTGACACGAACGAGCGGCAGCATTGCTGTGCCTGGCTTTCTTTTGATCATGCACAGCCCCAGTCAGGAAATGGGTGAGGAGCGTGAGTCATGATTACATTACCCTAATGTGACTGCCTACCAGCAGTTTTCTTTTTGCCGCCAACACGCCTTCCCTTGACGCTGCTTCTGAAAACAAAATGACCATTTTGGAGCACTTTGAAATCTTGACCTTTGAACAGGGAGATTTATGTTCTCTTGCAGTCTCAAGGCAAAGTTCTGAGCAGGAGCCCCTGCGGAGTGCAGAGTGAAAACGAATGTCTGCAAAGTGCTTTTCCAGAAATCTGCAAAGAACAGGACTTGACTTGCAGCACACTAGATCTGCTTGGGTTCATTGGATACAACATGCTTCCCTGACCCACTTAATTGTTCTGTCATGTTGCCTGCACATGCAAGCTTAAGGTCCAGTCTTGTCTTATACAGAGGCTGTCATCTCTCTCACCATTTGGCTTAAGCTGCGTCTTAGAGCTGTACTTATCTTTTGAAATACGGCTGCAGTAATGAGAAGATAGGTGCTGAGTACTGGGCGAGGTAAAACCCTGAGTGTTGAGAAGGCAGCTTTAGTGGGATTTGAGACAGCAGTGTTTCAGACAGTTTGGTTAAATACACGGGGTTTAGATTTTGAAAGAAATATCAGCTGCTAGTAAGTAAACTAGCTTTAACACTGAATTGCCACTGTGCCACTCTGAATATTCAGGCAGTATACCTCTGTACAAGTGCTGAGTGTATTAATATCTTTCAAATTAAACTGATTACCTCTGCCTGGTTTTAAGAGCAGTATGTGAAATGTGACTGCTGGCACAGAGAGTGAATGCACCCTGATACTCTTTGGTATATTGCAGGGAAAAAAAGAAGTCTGATCAATTGAGTGCAAGCAACTCAACAGAACTGAATGTCTGTGGCAGAGAGATCACAGGAGGAAGTGGGGACCCCTGCACTGCTGTCCAGCGTGGTGTGTCCCTGTCAGCTGGGACATGTTGCAGGTGTCACTGACATGCTGCAGAGCAGCACCAGAACATGGCACGTTTTCCAGTTGTCACTTATTCCTCCAGATTCTTACCTCTGCTTAAATAGTGCCTTCAAAAAGTGCAGTTCTTTTGTTAGAAGTATAGCATGAACTGACAGTGAAGATATAATTTCTATTTTTTTCCTTTTGTTTTGTGTAAGGGTGATGAACTAGTTACCTTAGTTGTACTAATAATCTACTTGGAATTGAATATAGATAATCAAATTTTAGAAGCCCTATTTACTCCATGATTTCAGCCCCATTCCTTAAAGAGAACACGAGTTGGACCAAAAAAGAAATTCAGTTAAGATTTTTGTCATCCATTGAAGCATTTCACTTTCTTCTGTCTATCTCAACCCCATGCTCTTGATATCATCTTGTTGACCGTTCAGCTCTCTGAAGGAGGCAGAACTGCAGTGGGGCAGAAGATTCATCCTTTTTCTATGTAATTAAACAAATAAGTCCTATGCAACTTTGTATTTTTCTGTAGCTTTATGCCTCTACCTGATTGTTAGCCTTTGCCTATAGAGGGCTCTCTGGCCTTCAAGTTTGTTTTAAAACTAGTTTATCAGCCACTTTAAGATGGTCAATACTTATTTGAAGCAAAACACTTTGAGAATTGAATAACAGAACTGGTGATTATGATATGCATATGTTACTTGTGTGTTTCGAGGAGATGATAAGGAATATTTGACTTAGAGATGAAGAGTGTTTGAGAATTGGAAGTGCGAAGTTCAGGTTAGGGTTTTGTGGGTTTGGTTGTTGGGGGATTTTTTTTTATTGGAACCTTTTATTGGATCCTTTTATTTTAGATTTCCTGTTGTCAGCAGCTAGCAGTGAAGGAAATGTTAAGTTAGGGATATCTTAACTATAGTTAGAAAAACTTCGTTTCAACATGACATCAGTCTTGAGAACTCTAATGCAGAAACAAATGGAGCTACCAAGACATTTGTGCGTCAGAAGTGCATAAAACCTAGATATCATTCCATGGTCATTTTTCCTTGCAGAAGAGTTGATTTAGGATTGTCCATCTGTTCTGTCAGAACTCCTCGCTTTCTAAGAATGATGTTTTGAGAAACAGCTGAGCTATTGAAATGACTTGGTGCAGCTGAAAGTAACAGTCCAGCTCCTAGCCTTGGGATTTTACACCCCTTTCCTTGTTAGTTTTCACGCAGTTCTTTGTACCAAACTGGCCTATAAGGGGTCAAGTGTGTGCACACAGTAGGGGGGGGGGAAGGGGAGAATGCCTTTCTGACAGCAGCAGTTATATTGGGCTTGAACTCTCTTGAAGCATTGCCATCAGGCATGCTGCAGCTGTTGGTAAGCCTGTTCTGTAAACTGAGTCAGTGGGCAGAACTGCTTCTGTGGCCAGTTTGCAGTGTGGCTTGTAGGTCTGTCTGTCTGCCCGTGGAGGGTACGAGGAACTGCAGTGCAGAACCAGGAACCACCAGTGAGGGGTGAGAAATCCAGGCTGGGAACTTCTTAAAGCAGCTTGGAGAGCAGAGTTGGGCTGGGGAACTACACCATGTGTTAAAAGAGAAAGCCATCGATGCTAACCTGCTCAGAATTACAAAGTGTGTGTGGTGTGGACGGGTAATCCACTCAAACTGATCTGAGTGCTGTCTGGCATCAAGAGGGGCAGTACTGTCTGCTTCAGTCCACATCTTCCCAAGTTCTTCCACATGGCAACGTCAGCACTTAACATGAACAGGCCTTGAGCTGTCAGGCAGCTGCTTTGGCTAAAAACTGTTCCTTTCTTCTCCCTGAGCAGATGAGATTTCAGCCAGAGCGGTTACCCAGACTTTTCAGTGGCACATAGGCTCAGGTTATAGGGGTTTGGTTTTATGGTCAAATTTCACAATGTTTTCCCCTTTGGCATTAGAGAATTGATGGGCAATTTTTTAAGCCTGTCCATCTTGTGGCTTATGAGTTTATGGTTCCCAGCTATTTGCTCATCTGGTCTGTGACTTAGGAGGAGGAGATGTGTGACTGTGCTTCAGTGTGCAGTCTGTCTGACATAGCCAGTGAAGGTGAGGTTATGCTGCGTTAGCTAACGTGCCAGACTTTGTACTGACATGTACCTATGCCTAAATCTGCATGGTCTTGAAAGCCAATGGAATATATGGTTTTAAGTCCATACATATGAATGTACCAGCCAACAAAACTAAGGAGAAAGTAATAAAGAGGGACCTGTTTCAGTCCGTGGGGTTGAACAACAGAATATAGTGAGCTCATTAAATCCCTGCCTCCGGAGAAGAGAAGAAAAGAAAGAAAGGTTTTTATTGTTCTAGAAAAGATGCTAACGTGTCAAAGCTAAAAGCAAGCTGTGACTGAAACCTGTTGGAAGGTGAAAAAAAACCCCATTGGATTAAAAAAAGGGAATTATTTAAGATACTCTAATAAGTGGTCAAAAGCACAACTGCAAAAACAACTCTATAAAGCATTTAATTTAATATTGCATCACAGCCAGATTTTTTAAATGTTAGTTCTCTGCAGTGTCAACAAAGCATGTGTTAAAATAATTTAGAATCTTAAATGTCAGAAATAAGTCAGCATCAAAGGGTTGTATTTCTGCAAAGATCTCTTTATACAGCATTGAGCTGTGTAATATTTTTATGAGCAGCCTTCAAAAAGTACAAGATTGTTGCAATACAAACTTGCACATGGTGGACATTGGTGGGGAAGTATGTTGATGAGGAAGCTCAACTGATTTATTAATTCACAGCTTGAGCACATTAACATAAAATGTTTTCTTTTTCTGAAGTATGGCATTGCTTTTTATCCCAAAGAATACAAATCCATTTTATTTGCTGGAGAACAATAGTTTGGAAAGCCTTTTTGTTTTTTTTGTTTAGTTCCTAAGGAATAGAGTCTTACTGGCCAGTGTAATACAGGCACCACCACTGGCTATGCTGGCAAAATTTGTGGATTAAATGCATATATGTGTATATTCCTCCTAAAAATAGAATGGGGATGCTCACTCTGAACCAAGGAATGGCAGTGATAACAAATTCTGCTTTGGCCAATGTAGCTTATTCTGCAAGGTCTCCTAGTGGAGACCTTGTTACACCCGCACAAGAATTCTTAAATAGTTTGTAATATAATGCTGCTCTGTAAATACAGGAAAATTCCTGTTGTAAGATGGTGAGAATAAAAGCAGAAATATGATCTTGTTTATAAACAAGCAGTGATGATGGGAAGAAAGAAGAGATTTTTATCTTTGAATATGTTGTTAGGGAGAATGGGTTTGAAATCTTGTTACTAATTCTGATATGCTCAGAAAAGGATGTTGGAAAATTGGAGGTGGCTCAAAAGAGAGGGAGGGAGAGACATATCTGAAGGTTTAAAATTACTCCCCCACTATAACCACATGAGGAATTCCCCCTGTTCACTTCGATCAAAAAGGATGACTGAGAAACAACTTGGTTAGTATTCAAATACCTTAACAAGGATGAAGGTTTCTGGTTGATAAAGGGCCTTTGTAATCTTACAGGCTGATAAAGGACAAAATAGTAACTGGAGACTGGGTTCAGCTGCTCAAAGTAGACTTTTTTTTATTTAATTTTTTTTTTCCAAACCAGGTTCGCCTTTCTCTTTCTTATAAGCTAAAGTGAAAACTCTTGAATAGATTGATTACTTCATTCATTTCCATATAATGCACAAGTACTTTAAGGGTTGAAAGTTAGTTAGTGGTGTTGGCTGATTATTATGATTTGCTCCAGCTCAATCTATTTGAAAGCATAGTAGGCAGGGAAAGGTGGCAAGATTTAAAGGAGTCAACAATTAAAAATTATTTCCAGAACTTGTTTTTATTTTGTTTCTTAATGTAGGTTTTAGGGCTGGGAAAAAGAGGAGGATACTGAAGAAATGGAAGCTGGCTGGAGAGAAAGACACTGTATGCAGCCTGCCCCTGTCTGTGCTTACGCTCAGTGACAATTAGCACTTCTTGAGGTGGATGGCTCACAGCTGGGGTACTATTTGTCTTTGATTTTTGTGGTAAAAAGTGTTTTATAGCAAGGGAAATGAAAATGTATCCTTACGAGATTTTTCTTACAATTTACTTTCCCTTTGAAAGACAATAGTTATTCACTGAAGGAGCTAGGTCTTTTGTGGACCACGAACCAAACATAAACCATCAATATTGTGATGCTGAAAGAAGAATGTTCTATTAAGAGAGAAATTGAGATCTCAGTTTGAATAATGTGTTTGCTTTTGAGCATATGTAAAGAAGGATTTGAGCTGAGGGGAGGCAGACCAGAAAAGGAGTTTGGGGCCAAGATATCTGAGTTCCAGAAAATATGACCTGTGTTGAAAGATTAAAATACTTGTGTTGTTCAGTCTGAAGAAGAGAAGGCTGAAAGGAGGTGTAGAAGGCATAAGATAATTAATTGTATTAATCAGGACCCAGATTGGAGCAGGGGAGACTTGAAGTGCATCTTCTTTGATGACTAACCTCTCTGTGAAGTAAATGAATGTATGCAGTCTCCATGTACAGGGAGTTTTAAGAAACTGTCTTTTCAGGACAATGGAAAAGTGAATGATCTGCATCCTCTTGACCTGTGCTTCTGTAGCTGTGGGAAAGATTTGGGATTTTTTTCCCTTCATTTTCTAAAAAGTGTGTGTGATAACAGGATAAAATAGGTTAGATTTGATGTAGGAAAGTCGGGTGAATGCAGTTTGAGAAAATGAAGTGCAATTAGCCTGTTTGTTTTTATAAAGTAATTAAATCTGTAGCTTTAATCAGAAAACTGCAAATTCTTTGATGAAAGGACAAGCAAAGGGGCAAGGACTCTAATTTGATCAGGGAAGTTGACTTTAATACAGATGAATTCAAAGGCTGGGCCTCTTATAAACAAGGTAAATTTAGATAAACAATCTGGAGGGAGAGGTGATACCACCTGATCTGGTTAAAGCTACTCAGAAGGTGGTGGCTCTACGAGCAGAGAGCTGGTGGGCTGGTCTAGAAGTGGACAGACTTGTGGCCTCTTGTCTTCAGAATCTGGTGGTTGGTGTGGACAGCTAAGTCCACAGGAACATGAGAGGTAAGCTCTGTAGTGCATGATCTTGGCTTGTACCTCAGGGCTTGGTTAGACTGGGAGTTTGTTTTGCCTGTGTTCAGGAGTTGTGACTTCATGAGTTCAGGCCCCTGTTATAAAAGCAATAAAAACATGTTTTACGCTGTTGTTTCAGGCATGTGAAAGTAACAACATTAACAAGGATGTTCTCAGCAGTTTACATGCTGAAAGCTACTGGTAGCTAAAACCTGAAATGAAGCCCTAAAACCTAATTCTTCTACCCTTGCAGATACTTCATCGTGTAGAAAAGTTGCAGCAGTGTATTGTGTAGTTTGTGTCTGTCTTTTGCTATATTACTGTGTTTTAATTTCGATATTTAAATCATGTACGGACTGTTTTCTCCTGACTTGGTCCACAAGATAATTCAGTATTATTTTAAATTATGCTTTGGAAAGGGGTTTATCTAAAGTTCTCATGCTTCTAGTCAATAACACGTAAGGCAGAGCCCTTGCAAGGGATTGCCCAGTAGGAAGCCCAGAGTCATCCCAGTGCACACACTTGCTTCTGGCTCTGCCTGGTGGAAATGTGGATTTCTTTCTATCATTTCTTCGCTTAAGACACTGCTAAAGGGTCTGGGTGTCTTGGTATTTGTGCACAAATAAAAGTTTGCACCTTGACCCTTATTTGTCTCTGGCTTTGCAAGCTTAGCTGTCGAGATATTTTCTGATAGTCTGTCCTTTTAAAACGGATGGTGGAATAAACTAGGGCATCCATGGAAAACTTGGAGCTGCATGGAAGGAGGTGATTGCTGAGTGGACAGAAGGAAGATTGAGAAGTACCTCTAAAAATATCAGTCTTTGTTACCAAGAAAAACACTTACACAAGAGTGTGAAGAGATAGGAATGAAAATGAATGTTATAGCCAAACTAAAACTTTAATTTTCACTGGGCTGAAATTTCTCTGGTTTGGCTCATGTTTGGATCTTTTTAGGAGAGGGATATCTTTTCAACCAGAAGAAAAAACCTTTCATGTTTTTTTTCTCTTAAATTAAGGTCTTCCACCATGTCCTGGCAGCCTGGGATTGTAGACTTTTGGATTTCTGGATTTCTTATTCAGCTTTCTAGTTTGGCTGTATAATCACTTAGTTACTGAGCTGAATTTAATTAAAACAGAGACTCTTTTAGCTGTAAGATCAGAAAAAGGTCTCATGTAAGGCAAGACCAACTTTATTGGGTGGCCTGGTATCAAGATTGTAGTGTGATCTGTCCCTTCTCTTAGCCCATGTCTACTTGTGATTCCATTAATCCTGTTGAATGCAGGGAGTGTGTTAAGATCCTTGTGAAAATTCTGTGGACTAATTTTCTAGTTTAGCAGGATTTGAGCTGGAGGCTTAGTCTCATTAAGCTTTTCTTAATTTGCCAAAGTTTGATTTATATTTTTTTTCTTACTGAAAGAACTGCATGTATATATATATAGATATAGGTTATTCCTTATTTAGTTGTAGATGAAATATGAGTAACAGGAGTATTTTCAGGTAAGTGAATATTTTCAGTTTTGTGATACATTTCAATTGTTCAAAGTAGCTTAAAAGCTGCACTCCTTTGGGCAGTAGTTCACCCCAAAGATAGGTATGCAGAAGCAAAATACAGTTGCTCTGACGCCTATGTTATATTGTACGTGGAAAGCCTGTCCATTAAGGAGAGAAACCTCTTATTTATGAAGTGTAATTTGCAGATTTTCAATACAGTGGGTAGTAAAAACTGCAGCAAGAGTAGCCTTTGTTTTCAGCAGAGAAAACAATGCTTGTACTAAGCATATAATTGTCAAAGTTTGTCTTCAAATGTAAAGCCTTTTGCACTGGCCATATGGAAGGCAAGGCCTTCACAATTCAAGGGACTGCTGTATAGAGAGGGATTATAACTCTTGATAGGAGAGTCTCTGGCAGCATCCTTTGAGGTAGTCTGGTTTTACAGTGCCCCTTACTGGGGCTCTCTCTTAGTGCAAGAGCTAAAGGAGATCAGGATGCCCAGAAGTTTTCTCTACTTAAGAGAGTTTTTACTTTTTCTCTCCCGAGGTGCGAGCTAAATAAAATACAGTGCTTTTCATGTGTCGAAACAGTCTACTTATACTAAAAGTTATGTTAGACTTCAATATTTCCTGGTGTTCAGATATTTCATTGTGTCCTTCAGGGGTTTTTTAATCTCCTTGTGGAGTTCAGTGATAATGGGGTTTGATACACATCCAAACTGGTGGAAGCCATGGAAGCTTTGAATGAACTAGTGTTTGTCTTTCATTTTTGAACTAGTGACCAACAAGTGTGACTTTGAGACACATTGCCATTCATTCCAGATTAAAACATCTGAAAGAATGAGGAATTAAAAGGAGAGAGAATTTGGCCTGTTGATTCTGTGAAGTGAGATAGAGCTGAGTTCATTAGATGAACATAAAACAACCTCTCCATTTGCCTTTGTTTGACAGTAGTCTTTGTGGAGTTGAAAACATTTTGTTTAGCTGAATGGGTTGCTTGGGCAGAACAAGAAGGGGGAAAAACAATGAAGTGAATATTACAAGTTTAAAACTGCAAGGTAACTGACTTGACTCGTCACTTGTGTTCCCTTTGTATGTGGCACAAGTAGAGATCTTATTTAGGAGTTACTTCTGTATCTTAAAATGTTGACATAGAGTTAAGTTGGCAGAGTTCAGAAATGTAATGTGAATCTCCTAGTATTTTGTAGATCCCAATGAAGTACGATTTTGTTGTGAAGGAAGCTTTGAAGTGTTTTTAACTGATTGACGTGATCGATTCTATCTTCAAAATTGATCTTGAAAGTATAAAATGCCCTCATAAATTATTGAACATTGAGCTTATTCTGTATTTCAACTTTCATCTGTTTACATGTGATATATTTTGGGGGAGAGGGCTTTTCAATGTTTTCTGAAGTGCAGTAGATATCTGGTGGGAATCAAAAAACCAAAACACTAACCTGGCTAGGCTCCCAGCTGCCCTTGTGATGCACAGTTAAGTACTCCACTGTAGGAACTAATTAGTTGGGTTAAAGGATTTGTACAAATGCTTAAATACTTCTTGACAATCTGGATGTATAGCCATACAGTACTAAATTTTAGAACCAGTGATTCTTACTGGGCTTAATTTGATGAGGGAAAATATCTGCCAGGGCATGGATAAAAGCCAGCAAAAGTAACCCCTGTTACAGAGAATTTCCCTTCACTTATTTTATAGAGCAATCTTTCTGTGTAAAAACTGCAAGCTGCTTTACAGAGCTAGGGTGGTGAAGGACAAAGTGTGAGGAATTTGTAGCTGAGTGTTCTGATGAGGAGGAGTGATCTGTGGTGTGTGAACTTGATAAAGAAGTATTAAAATGTCCAGGAGGAAAAAGTATTTATTTTGAGATTGCTCAAGGGTCAGGAACTGGTACTGTAAGGAAGAAATATACCATTAAAGTATTAGTAAAGAATGTTTTTCCATAACTTGTTGACCTAATAGCCTGCTAGCCCTTGTTAGCTCTATCAGTCTTCTCAAGGACCACATTCTAATAGGACGTGGTTGCAAACACTGTTTCATTTGGTTGCACAGAGCTACTCTGAGTCACTGTGGCCTCATGGCCTGCATAATTCATTGGCTTGTCTATAACTAATTGCTATGAAGAATTTATGTACTCTAAAAATTGTAGTCACAAGAATCAGTCTCTAAGGCATCTGCATTTGGATGTTCCTAATGAATTGTAAAGACCTGGGCTAACTCTTTTTTCAAGTACCTAAAACTGCCTGATTAAATGGGCACAATTATGGGACATATTTTTGTTAACAGTTTGTGAGAATTCCAGCATTAAGTGGGGGTATCTGAAGTTATTTTATTCAAGGGGGTCTACTCCACTTCCAAAATGGTTTCCTGAATGACTCTGTCAGTCTTCCCAGATCTGCCAAAAGCTTAGTGTTGTTGGATGTTATGTGTTTCTGCATGTACTCTCAAAGGCTAGCATTTTGAATGCCAGAATAAGGAGAAGGAAGATTGAGATAGTGATATTTATCAAATGAATTGTGCTCAGTGACTGTGTCTAAGAAACTCTGACTTCAAAAAAATAAAGCAATGAAGTCAGAGAAAGGTTAGCTAGCCCATGTTAATCTAAACTCTTTTATCCTGCCTATTGAAGGAAAGCAACATCATAAAGCTAATCTGCAGGCTGGAACTGTCAGTACCATTACTAATTTTGGGTTTTGGTAAAAACAAGACTGAATGAACCATGAAAAAATAAATTAATGATAACCTGATTTTTTTTTTTTATTTTTTTATCCTGTGCAGGTTTCCGCCGGTGCTGGAAGCAGCAGGGCATTTGGTTGCTTACTGACCCCGAAACTTGTGCTCTACCTTGCAGAGAGCTGAAGTGGGAGATATTCACATACTCCACAGTTCTTTGTATTAGAAGAAAGAGACTTTGTGTGCAAAAGTGGTTCAGGATGATGTAGCCTTGATAACACTGAAGATCTCCTGAGAATAACTGATTCTGTAAGTGGCTTCTCCTTCCCTTTCCCTTCTTTTTTTTTAAATAACTACTTCTCTCAGATTCTACAAGCAAGATGCCAGCCAAGACACCCATCTACTTGAAAGCCGCTAACAATAAGAAAGGGAAGAAATTCAAACTAAGGGATATCTTATCTCCTGATATGATCAGTCCACCACTTGGAGATTTTCGTCACACCATACACATTGGAAAAGAGGGGCAACATGATGTTTTTGGAGACATTTCCTTTCTGCAGGGCAACTATGAGCTTTTGCCTGGAAATGAAGGTGAAACCACAGTTAGCCAGTCTGGTGTCCACAATGAATTCTTAAGGGCAAACAGCACTTCTGAATCCATGTTTACAGAAACTCCATCACCAGTGCTCAAAAATGCTATTTCCCTTCCTGCCATTGGCGGTTCTCAAGCCCTTACTTTGCCCTTACTGTCACCAGTGACATTTAATTCAAAGCAAGAATCCCTCAGGTCATCAAGAAATCCTAGGCTTAGCTGTGAGCCAGTAATAGAAGAAAAATTGCCGGAGAAAAGTAAACAGATGGAGGATGGAGAAACATACAAAGATGACATATGGGAGCAAAATGGTTCTTCATCACATTTTACTAATGGTAGCGACAGTCACTCATCCAGTTTTTCTGAACAATGCAATGAGTGGCAAACAGTTGGTTTATTTGATGACAGTCGGCTTTCCTGTGAACTAACCAAGACAAAGACTAAATCAGAAGAATCCCTTTCCGATCTTGCAGGCTCTCTTCTCTCGTTACAGCTTGACTTGGGGCCCTCACTTTTGGATGAGGTTCTCAATGTAATGGACAAGAATAAATCTTAGAACTGGTACTCCCTTGCTTCTTTATAAGTGATTCACTTCAACAAAAACAAATAAAAGACCACAGTTCAAAAGCAGACACTTAGAAGTCAGCTGTATTTGCAGTTGTTTGACTGGTTTTCTAAAAATATTCTTAAAATACTATTTTTTTACCTATTGTTTTTCATGATTTTTATTACACTAAATTCTAATATTGGGAAAGTGAATTTTAATAACAATTTTCATCAAATATAAAATGTTTTTCAGTACCAGTATTAATGATCAGAAACTTAAGAAGGAGAGTTTGAGTATGATACTGATGGTGACATTTGGTTAGTTCACTTCTACGGGCTTCTGAATATATGAGAATCTCTTAAGTGTCAGAAAGGAGACTGATACTTATTATTCACTTTTATAAATTATTACAACATCACTTTACATGTAGGCCTCTTTCTAGAACCTTGTGTTCGAGGATTTGATAGTGTTTTTCTTCATTTTCCGTAGTACCATTTCTGTTATTAATTCACTGTAACTACTTTCTCGGTCTTATACTACCGTTCTGTATTCAGATATGAACAGTTTGAAGGCTTTCTCAGCTTGGACACCTGGTCCAGAGTCTCAGCTGCTTTAAATGAGTATGCACAAATTTACACAAGTTGAAGCTTGGGCCTGACATTGTATATGAAATGATATGTTGTAAACAGTGACACATGCAAGATACTATGGTTAAATTATTTTAAAAGTTGAAATACATTTTCTGTGTGCATATTGGCTTTTCACTGCAGGGCCTACACATCCAGTATCTCATCAAAATAGTTGCTTGGCATTATTGGTGCTCTTCTGAAAATTGTATATTTGTGTGTTTGAAAAGAAATATGTATTGATACTCCTTGCTTTTTTCTTCTTTTATTTCCACAACATGCTTAAACTTGCAACTGATTATTTTAATTTTTGAAGAAGGCACTGGTTATTCACAATGCTTGTGATGTGTGCTGCAACAGCCAATGTTTTGGGAAATGTGGATCCTTCAATACAGTACCTACATGGATTGCATAAATACCTTGTGCAATACAATAAAAAACCCTTTAAATAGCTGTGTCTTTGTGGTTCACTACATAGCCTCACCAAAATGCAGAGTTTTGTTTTCTGCTGTAATGAAACAGACTAGTTGCAGAAATATGAGACCGAGGGACACATCAATTCTACTATCTTAATTCTGTTGACTTCTCCAATTCAGTTGAGTTCCTGAGGTTTCAAGGGCAAACTCCAAGCAGATAGGACCTCTGGGACTTACACTGATTTTAATTGGAGATAGGGAGGTACTTTGGTCCCAGTGAAGCTAATGGCAGACTTCCAGCAGCTTTCACTGAAGTCTTTAGGTAAAATCCCAACACAGTTTGGAGACTATTCCTCATTAGATAACCATACTTACTTGTATCTTCCTATCAGACCTTTTAAGTCATGGATAATTTAATATATTTAACCTTGAAATTTTTAGAGAGTGAATGCCAACTAGAAGCATTCCTTCAGCATGTTTTAGGAACACAGTCATTACCCCTGTTTCCAGTTAAACACATCTATGATTGTAGTTGCATGTCTCACTGATGCCCAGTCTTTCATATTATTCCTGTAAATGAGGAAGTGAGATGTAGAATGCCCAATTAAGACAATGTTTAGTTGCCTTCAACTTCATATTGTCTGTCTATAAGCCTAGATCAAATTTCCAGTGCATTTGTGATCCAAGAAGAATGACGGTTCTGTGACTATAGTGCTTTTTATATTTTAGAAAGCAGTTCAAGGCTCTCCTTGGCCATATGTTTCTTGTGGGACCTGGGGATTTAGAATTTAAAGAGAATTTAGGCAAAACTTTCACTGGAAAAATCTGTCACTCATTAGCATAGGGGAAGTTTGGCTGAAATGGGGAATTAGACATTTTCTGTGTAGACCAGCTTCAAATACCATGATTAAAACATTAAAAGTATTTGCTGAATGGAAAGTCATTATCTTGCAGACCTTTCCAAGAAAGTATTCTCTAGAAAGCAAAACCAGATTCTAATAACAGCTGTTGCAGTCATGTAGTTTTTGCTTAGTCCTGTTTTATACTTGATTTCCTGGCTTTGGTTGCTGAAAAATGTCCCACTATTGCAGGATTTTTTTGTCCCTATTATCCATTCTATGTGATTGTTCTTCTAAATTTGTAAATCCTCAAGTCTTGTGATGAGGGTGGGTGGTCTGAACTAAAATAATAGCCATTGCTCCAGGCAAAATGAACTAATGTGTTTTGGAGGAGAACCTTTCCTCAAGTCAGGAACAGGACTTTTACACTAGCAAAGCAGATTTCCTATTTCTTTAAAGCCTTCTTGTTACTTCCCTCAGGAGCTGGATCCCTGAATATTTCAGTTCTGTACAGTCTTACACGTAAAGACCTAGAAGATGCAAAGTTGAAATATGCTCAGCTTCTGTTCTGACATGGTTTTCTGTAAAATACTGCTTTGTGTAATCTGATCTACCATCTCAGCTGTCAAAATACAGCTTGTCAGATCAAAATCTAAATTTCTGGTTTGTGAGTTCTGCCCCCTGAAGCCTTGATAAACTGAAGCTACAAGGGGGAGTTACACAGCTATTTCCTGAAAACCAAGATCCTGCTGCAAGTTGGCCTTCTGGCTGGACCTGAGGACTGGAAGAAGCTGCCTTGGATATTGCATCAATTTTCTGTAGCCGTGGGAAAAGTGTGCTAACTGTGCAACTGCACAGACAGTTCCACAGCTGCTTTATGAATCTTCTGATATTCCAGAAAGCACTTCTCCATCTCTTTTACTAACTGAGGAACTACAGTGGAGGCCTAAAGATGTAATCTCGATGTGCCAGAGGAAGAAAGCAGTACTATAAAGCATGTGTCTAGTTTCTGCATGAGTATTTGTTAAGTTTCACATCTGTACAGTCATAGAAGCTGGGATATACACAGTAGGATACAAAAACATGCCAGAAAGTCCCAATAATCATCCAGTTGGAGAAGCCTTGAACTGTCCCGGCTCCTCTGCCAGCCGTACAGAGGTGATCAGCATTGTGCTGAGGATGGCAGTGGGAGTATGGACCAGGTCAGTTTCTAACAAGGCCTAAACCCAGACACGGAGAAGCAAGCCCCAGGCTAGGTCTCAGCTGAAGGATGGAAGGCAGCTGGACAAGGAGGCTAGCAGAAACCCTGGACTTAAATTCTCACTCCTGAAACTTTCATGTACTGAAGGTATCTGGTTCATTTCACCTGTTTACCCGTACCATTACAAAGTATATACAGGACAGCACCACCTGGATTTGGCAAATGGGTATAAAGCTGTGCAATATGGGAACATGACAGAAAAGGGCAGAAAATCTAAAAAAAAAACCCAAATCCAAAGTCAGTCAAAAGGAAGTCAAAACCTTGTTTGAGGATGATTTTGCTTTATAATCCCTTTTCCTTTTTGCATTTATGGGTGTATAACGAGGAAGCTAATTATCAGGATTAGAGCTGAAGGATGTTATCTAATTTGTGTAAAAAATTCTCAACAAGCAACAGAAATTGGCTGAGGCCAAGTTTCAGAAAAACATGGGAGATAGCAGCTCAAATTCTTTTCATTCCTGCTAAAATTAGTGAGAGAAAGGACAGTTTGGGTGGCTCCCTTTTTGAGAATATCACTCATGACCAGAATTGGAAGCAGCTATTTGATAAGTCTAATACAAATAACCCAGATGCAAGACTAACAGAGAAAGGTGCTGAACCTGGCATAGAGAGACCAAGTAGGGTTTGGGTGATGCGAGAAGAGGCTGAGAGGCTGATACACTGGACTTTATTCCAAGGAGAGAAGTAAATGGTTGTTGTAAATCAATTAAATTAGCAGTGACCTAACTGGTCTGCTTGCATCCCCTTGCTTTTTCCTGTGAACACAAAGTACATTAATACATCTGTTTCCTATAAACGCTTTCATTTTATGTGTTTTTTAAAGGGGTTTCCTGACTTCAAATGTAAGGCTGGATCTGTCACTAACTGCTTCTCTCTAATTAGTGTTTTACAAGTGCTAGAAAGTCAAGGAAGTACCTAATACTTTCGGTTTACTTTTGAATAGTGTAAGTTATTTTCTCTCTACAACAGTTATAAAAAGACTGACTTTCTCCCGGTATAAATTAGCATCACTACAGTAAAATCATGGATTTGAATTTACACCAGGGTATTCCCAGAGAGAAATAAATGTCCCAGAATATTTATGCCAGAGAGAATGTTCTTTTTCATGGGTATATTGTAGTAGGACCCTACACATTCTTAAAGGTGTTTGTTTGTCTTCCTCATCATCTAAGACATTTCTAGCTTGTGCTTGGAGAAACTAGGACTTTAGGTTTGAGGATGGGTGACTTGTATCCTGTGCTATGTTTCCGTTCCTTCTTAAGATAATCACGTATTTAGGAACCTTCCTTCTGTTGGAACCTCCTGTCAGGATGAAACACGAGCCGTGGCAGAGGTGAAGACCCACCACTCCTATGGCATTGCTAGGACAGGGACTGAAGGCCCTGGGCTGAGATGAAATGGGACTCCTGAGCCCGTGGACAGGGCTGGGGTCCTTCTTGAGAACCCTGACAACCTCTGGCAGAATGTTGTAGGTAATCCTTTTGATCTGGGAGATGAAGTTTAATTCTATCTTCAGTGAGTCACAAGTAGCTACAAAAGCCATCTTAACATGAAATTAGATTTTGGTTCAGTACAAGTGCAAGAGCCTTGGGCCATTCACTGTTTGCTATGTAGCGTGGAGCCATCTGGCATAGAAAATTCAAGCCCATTTGCTTTTGCTCATTTAGCAAAGTGCTAATGCTATTCCAGGGCACCTCACTGAAGAAAAAACCACCTTAACTGAAAACATTTACACTGGGCTCCTTAGACATCGGTCTAAAGGCAGTATCAGAATCAAAAGAAACTTACTTTAAATGTTTGGAGCCCTAAACAGATACCACTGACACCTTTTTTATAATGTAATAACTGAATGGCATTTTTTTCTAATATTTATTCTCTTCATAGGAAACAGAGTGCCAGCCAATACTTGGTACTTCTTAATGATACAGAGAGGATATTAGCCCTGACTCTCAGGGCTTCCACCTATTCCTTTTGAACAAAGCAGTTGGTGCAGTACAAAAAAATGTCTGGGAGTGTATTCACTTTTCCTCCTCCTTAATTTCTAGTAAATTTTATCTGGTGGGTTGAAAAAATCGTGAGAATATACTTAATCATAATATTTCTATTTCCTCTCCTGGCAGGAGCACATATCTGCAGTTCACAGTTCATATATTTAATCGTCAAGTATTTTCTGAATTCAGAAAAGCTTCACGTCACTTGTTATTTTGGTCCAAACTTCTCTCACTAGAAAAATGCAAACAGAGGCAGCAACTTAACAATCCAGCTGTAAATGTTGGCATTCTGCATCTGCAGGTTTGCAAGAGCTTTCACTGCATTTCTCTTATGAAATTACTTTTGAATGTAAGTCACAAATAAGCTAAATGTTAACTAGGGTTCTATAGAGAGCCTTCTAGCCTGTGGCAGTGTTGCAGAGATCCTAACCACACTAGGGAAGTGCACACTGAGGAATACCATTTCTCATACTGGAACTAATGTGCTTTCCAACACTGATAACTGTGCTTGCTCTGGAACACTGAAGGGAGTTTTCCCCAGTACTGCGAGAGCAGCCAACCGAGCTAATAGGAAGAACAAAGGGAAGGAGAAAGATTCCTCTGACTACAGCACTAAGCTGAACTGCTAAGGCTCTCTTGGCTCTAGCACAGACTTGATCTGTGCCATGAACTTGGGCAAATCATTTAATCTCTTCACAGCAGAGACTGACATCTCTAGAATAAGAAGGATGACACTGTGCTTTTAACTGGGTGAAATTCTGTCAAATTTTGTGAAAACATTTACAGGTTAAATGTTTGAAGGGCAATTTTTATCCTAAGGGCTGGGTTATCTAAGGAGTACTGTTATATGGAACTGCAGTACTGTACTAGACTATACGCAACCTGGTATTATAAATATATATGTTCAACAGGCTGTGTAAGGTTTCAATGATAGATGTCTTAAAATCATATTTTCTGTAAACTCCCATTAAGAACTGTATCATTGGAAGGAAAAAGATCTAGGTTTTGCTCTCAGTTTGAACTATAATCAATCAAAAGGCAATATGATTACATGACTTGGAAAAGAGGGCAAGATGGGATAGTGATGGCTTCAAGAAATCTAATATTCAGGGATTACAAGCTAGGCATCTAACATATTTATTTGATTGTTTGTCTTTTTGGAACTGCTGGAGAACAGGGCCTGTCTCATCCTATGTGTGGAGAGCAGTTAGAATAGCCTGGCTGTCATCACAGTACAAGAAGTAAGACAACACATGTCCTGCAACAGAGGGATATGCATTGCACCATGACACCTTAGCAGAGATGTCAGAGGTCAAATCTGTGCAGAATCATTTAAGTGTGAACAGGTGTGATCAGACCACCATGGAATAACTCTCTGTTTAAGTTGTTCTTAGTGAGGCATGAGACACTCTACCCTAGTGGTATTTGTAACCTTAAACCATCCTGTGGGCACAGAGTATCTGACACTATTTCTGAAGCAAACCAGCAAGAGAAACAGACATCCTTAATTACTGCAGCATAATGAAAAATCTTTATCCTGTTAATATTGTGGGTTGCTCCCTAATATAAGGATAATCAAATGGTATTCCTACAGTTACTGAATGAAAAGAGGGAAACTGTAAGAGTTCTGCATGTGGGGTGGCATTCTTTCACCATATCATTTTATCAGAGTAAGAGACAGTCATATAGCAAGGAGATTACTTTGCACTTCATGGAACCAAAAATTGGCTCTGATGTCCCATAATCTATAGGAGGCTGTGGCATTGCTCACTAAGTCTCAGTGCCTTCACACCAACTTAAAAACCCTTTACCCCTTAACTTAGAAGTTGATTCAGTCAGACTATGTTTGCATTGAGCAACAAAGACACAGAGCCCAAGGAAGCTAAAAGCCTTCAGTGAAACAAGACAAAGCTAAAGTATGCCTTGCTTAAAGTATACCCCATATGTTCATTTCCTTCTATTGAAAAATGAACATAAGAATGGAAAATGAATGTCTGCTTGAGTCTGTGCACTGCTAGACAGGACATTATCAGGGCACACCAGTTTATTCACAGTCCTGAAGCTTTCCCCTGCTGGAATTCTAGGCCTTGCCTCTTCACCACGTACCTTGCAAAGGGTCACTCAGATTAAAGTGCGCCCACTGTACTTTGTTTTCTGTCATATGAGAGCAAGCAAAATATAAATTATGCGCTTTTCCATTTGTAGGGATCCTCTTGCAGTTCTGAAAATGGAATATGGATTTTAAAAACAGTCCTACTGCCTCACTCTCTCCACTTTTAACTTGTATTTTCAAGGTGCATTCTGAAAGCTTCCTTACTGCATTAAATCATAACCATTTAGCCATTGGCATATTGGAAGACACATCATGCCAGTGGGCAAATCTGAGAAAAGAACCTAAGTTAGTGGCTGACCCACTGGATAATGCAGCTTTTTCTGGTAGACAATAAAGCTGAATCTATAACACTATATGCATATTAAGATGTAAGTACGCACACATACAAATAAACCAATGTAGCTAATGCATTAGGGTTTTCTAAAGCTTTCACATCTTTGGGAGCTGGGGGAAATGCTTTTGTGTGGATTCTCTCATGTCTAAAAAGGGCTCTTTTCATAGTTCACCCTTTTCTGCATTGGAGATGCATACTAAAGGGGTCTCTCTCTGCTGTCTAGCTGCTTATTTTTACTCTGACTGAAACAAACCAAGGTTTCCAAAGGCACTTCAGGATCCCAAACATACATGAACCCACACTGAGATTTCCAAACTGCATTTCTTTAGAAAGCCAGGCTAATTGTGTACTGTGTTGTATCCCAGACAAAAGTCTAGGAAGTCATGCAAAGTATAAATTGGTGCTGAATTTGGCTTCCTGTTTTGATATTCAGATGTGTGCTAAGTGCAAATAAATTTAAATGGTATGGAGTCCAACTTTGGACAGTTTGTTCATTGTTTCTTAACACATCTTTTAATCTGCTGTGGACAATTTTGTCTCTTCCTTTTTAGGAAATGTATTAAAGAGGTAATTTAAACTATCTCATAAAAAGTTCATCACTGTCAGGCAGAGATATGTACAACTGGGTTTGCACATGGCTATTTTTTGGATTCTGTGAAGTGTTTCCTTTTAGGGGAAAATCTATTGACAGGGCAAACTTCCACTAGTCTTCATTCAAGGGAGGTGAATATATACTCTTATTTGCATTCTATACCTGCTTTTTCATACTCATTACACTTTCTACCAGCATTAAATTTATATTAAGGTTATTAGTTGATACATGCCAGCTTTTCAGATCAGCCAGGTCTTTTCATTTTTGTATGCAAAAAGTCTGCATATGAAGGAGGCAAAGTAGGGAGGACACACAATCTGAAGTATTGAACTTTCACATTTTCCTTCTAAAACTCATGCAATAATCTGTTCAATCACATCTCCTGATTAAATCTACATTTCTTTTGAATGCGTTTACCTGTCCAGTTAAAATGTTTTCTAGTTACAAATGTGTGTGTGGTGTAGGAGACTTCAAAAAGATGTAGACTTTTCTCACATTTAGAAAGCTCCGATATTGGGAAATCTCCTTAGACATTCTAACTGAATAAACCAAGCATTCATAACTTAAGCTGCGAAAGAACACCTTGAAAAGTGTGTTTTGGTGGGTTTCCTTCCCACCACAATGTAAAATGTTGCTTTAAATAGCATTTCACATATATTTTATAAAACTCATTGATGTCTGGACTTGATAAAGAAAAGGAAGAAAAGAGACAATGAAATACCTCAAATCCATCCATAAAGCTGCAACTGTTTACACCTGTGAGGGATTCTCACAGTACCAATCAGACCTGAGGAAATTAGGGTTTCTCTACAGTAAAACTGACAGACTGAAAGCAGTAGACCTGACCTGAGGATAAGTGGAGTCCATCATGCTCTCTGAAATTTACTGTCTTTCAACTAATTTTTACAGTGAAACTGTGTTTAGCTCCTGTGGAGTGAACAAAGAATTATCACTTCAAAGCATATTATCTATAGATCTGAGAGGCTGTCACAATGCAATCAGAAATAAAGCTGTCTGTGGGAATCTATATGTTTACAATGCTCCAGTGCTTCTGGATTTGCCCCCTTCCTCCTTCCCCCAGTTCTTTGCATCAAGGCCACAGTGTGTACTCAGTGTGTCTTTCTTCTGGCCATCACCCCTTGAGCAGCCTAGAGCACAAGAAACCTATGCAGAAATTAATACTGAACTGGGAAATCTGTCACAGAATCCCCAGTTATATTTCCAGTAATACATAGGTGGCCTTGGAAGTTTCCCACTCAGCCCAGTTTAGACCATGGATCTGAAATTCAACCATGAAAGGATTCTACTCTGGAAGAACATCATTCGTGTACCTCAGGAAGAGTCAGGTATCTTTTGAGTTCATAGATATCAGTACTTGTTTTCTATGGTAACTTATTCCTGATGTTTATCTTGGGGAAATTTCAAGATGATCTCATAAGTCTTCTTAATCTTATCCATTTATAGGATTGTTTTCCCCTTCTTTTATATGCACTGCTAGATCCAACTGGCCCAAACTCTTCCTACAGTAAGTGTTTTACAACAGAGATCATTTTTTAATTGTGTTTTATAAATAAATAGTTTAGATCTTTGGGTAAGATTACCGAGTAGCTGAATATGCTCAAAGAGAATAACTGATACTTTTTTAGTGCCTGCCAGCCCTTAGTGCACTGGATGAATGGTTTCTTCTGATCAGAGAAAATATAACAAGGAATTTAAAACCAGAAAATCTAAACCTGATCATAAAGAGATGTGGCTCTAATGCTTTGCTTTTCTCTGTTTAAGGCTTGTGAAGAGGACTTGGTACTTTTAAGACAAGCAAGGCTTCACTGTTGAATGAAAATATGGCAGCCAAGCAGACACCTCTGGATCAGCAGTAGGACAGGACAAAGACACTATCTTTAGAGACCCTTTCTATATGTTCTGATTAGATAATTAAAAGGACTTTCATCAGCATGGGAACACTAGGCCATGACGCAAGTCCAAGGTGTAGCCTCTGGATGTAGTACAGCAGAAAGAGAATTCTAAGAACAGCCAAAAGCCTGCGCAAATGTAAAGGCAAAGTCTTTTTGCCAAGTTATTTATTAATACAGCACTGTAAACCAAAGCCGCTCTGAAATTATTTTTCTAAGTTCTTAAGATGTCTAAGAACACATATCCTAGAAGAAATTGTTCTGAGGAAATGATGAGGAATTGTTCATTAAAGGTAGGCACCTGCCCATATTTCTCAAAAAAAAATTTAAAAATCAACATTTTATAAGTTATGAAAACCCCAACCACAGTTTTTCTCCACTTTTTCTCTTCCCAGTTGTAGAAATAACAAAAATATCTTTACAATCAGAGCCTGTCTTTGAGCCTATAATGCTTACTGTAGGAAATTAAGCAAATTAGTTTTATATTTAGTTCTGATTGCAATGAGATTTGAAGCTTGTCCTTTGTTCTACAGTAACGAGTTCCCAATTCAGAAAAGCTAAGTCCATTTTTCTCTTGCTCATGAGGGAATCTGGACTCATTTCATTATTCTTGTGGAATTCATCTGTGTGAAGGTCCTGCTCACAGCTGGAGAGGCAATGGCTGGAGTTATTTCAGTACATGTTTGATTGCAGAATGGGTCTTAAAAAGCTAAAACTGCATTAAAGAATCTCAGTTAACATAAGCTTGTCCCATGTTATAGACCCTTTCATAGCAAGGTCAAACCCCATCTTAAACCCTTTGTTTCCACTGTTGCTGTCATAGGTCCAGCATTTCACTCTTGCAGCAACCTTCTTGTTTCTCTATTCTAAAATCATTAAGGGTCAGTTTGTACCCTTGTGCCAGTGCTGTCTTTTACCCTAAGGAGCTCTTTCTCTTGGTGTTCACCTCTTCACTGGTGTGTTTGTTGTCAGCTTTCATTTTCTCCCTCAATCGTAATTTTGCTAGACTAAACAAGCTGTTCTATTTAAATCTCTTAACAGGCCTTTCATTCCCTAATGATCCTTCCAGCTCTTTTCATCAAATATTCTAGTTTAAGTTCATCCTTCCTGTACACACATGACTGTGCATTTTCCCAAAATTGTTTTCATCAGTGCATGGACTTCCCAGTTTGTACTGGAAGAACCTGTTAGAGACGTGGGCTTTGATTGGCATTAGTGGTTTCCTATATCCTGCATGAAGTGAGATGCCATTATGGACTGCAAAGCAGTGAAGTGAGATGCTAATGCTGGCTTTTGTTGCTAAGTAGAAATTTAAGTTTTACAGTAACATAGTCCTGAATTCCTGAACTTGCAGATCTCTGTGGTCAGACCGACTCCTGAAAGGGAAGTCCAGTCTCAGGCATAAGCAGAAATTATTCGGATACCTACTAGCAATGAAATGCTTGAAAGAACCTAAAAGTTGTCGAGCATTTGTGTGAGTTAGATGTTTTTCCACAGTACTTCCCTCTTGTTGCTACAAGGCCCAGTTTGTGTCCCCTCGTTTCCAGCTGGCTGTTCTCAAAGCAGTGGTTGATTTTGCTTCGGTACAAAGCTGGAGAGTTGTTCATTTGTGCATTTGAAAGGAAGCCCCTGTAGACCTGGATGCCTTGGCACACAGACTCCCGCACCATGGCCCAGACTGCAGCACCAAAACCGTCGGTTCTCTGCAAGTCTGGTATGGAGTATGGAGCAGTTGTCTCCAGTAAATCCTCGTGAAGGAAAAGGATGCACCTGAGCTACTTCCCTCCTACACATCCACGGTGGCAAGAAATCTCAGAGACTTCTTATGCAGTTTCCATCTCATCCTTTACTGAAAATGTGTTGTGAAGCCCCACAGATCTGTGAGGGCTCAAATCTGATACAGCTGAGCCACCACTGAGGGTCCTCCTCAGGGCTGGAGGAAATAGAAGCCTATCACAGAGGCGGTTCAACCCTTCTAGAAACAGTGGCTATGAACGTATTGTGTGGATATGATGTGAGATTCTCATTTCCTGAGAAAATTTTCTAATTTTTCATGACATTTTGGAGGGGGGGAAAGAGTCTGTCTAGAGTGTATCTAGGCAGATGTAGTTGCAAAATCTGATGAAAACTTGGTGGCGTTTAAAGTAATGGCAAAACTCCTTTTCACTTTCCTGCAGTCCAGATGGCCGGGACGTTAACCATAAGGTATAAGACCACAGCTTCTATTTGTCATTCTCTTTGGTAAAGGCAAAAATTCTGCACATGGCTTATTTTTAATGGATTTTAAAAGCTGTAATGCAAATATTATCACAGAGAAGGTGAATTATAGAAATACGTGACAGCTGGGCAAGGGTTCTTCAGCTGCTGAGAATTGTCACAGCTTAGCTGAAATCCCATTTTGCTAGCAAAGAGTGTTCCCCACACATTTAAAATCCATAAATAGTGAAGGTGTTAGGAACGTGTGCAAAGCAACTTAGTGATTCACTTTGTTTTGGCGTTGAGAAGCCCCAGCTTTGTGTATTGCAGGAGCTCTCCAGACTGTGTTGGAGAAACTGAATAACATACTCAGAGTGTAAAACATATCAGTTTTGAAAGTGAAGCCCCCATTGTATAATATTGCCTACAAACTCAGCCCCGCAAGCAAAGAAGTAACGTGGAAAAATTACTGGAAACTTGTATTTAAAACATTATACCTTCCAAAATAATTTCTACAGGCAGTAAGAATTAATGCATTGTGAACAATAAAGGGTTTCTTCTGTTTTACTAAACTTTTAAAGAAGAAAAAAGTTTCAGCACAAAAACTCTGCAGTTAAATCTTTGATGATTTAGGCTTTTTCTTCCTTAAGCGTTAATAATTTATCAAGAGCTAAAAGTGTTTTCAGAAGAATAACTCCATGCTCACTCATTTTGAAAAAAAAACTTTGTTTTTTTTCTTTTGTTTTCTATTTGTTCTACTTGCATTCCTTCAGAGTGGGAAAAATAAACCAAGTATTTCTAAGATATAAATAGTTTAGGATGAGATGAGTAATTAAGTGAAAAGAAACCAGAGTTGGTTGGTGATCTAAGTGACATTACAGTGAAATTTCATTCTTTCCTACTAGCTCAGCATCGAGGAGGTGATGATTTTATGAAACAATGCTCCATAAAAATATAATGTATTGCAGAACATTATGATACCTCCCCCCAAAATAAAAAGTAAAAACAACAACAAAATTCCCTTTTAGTTTACAAAAGACATGCAAACTGTGGCACATTAGGTCATTTCAAGAGTTTTTCCAGGTGTCCTTGCTGCAATTTTGGGCCATAGGAAACCAGCCACGCCCACACTAAATGAGTCTTACTTTTCTCCAGCTATCACCAGCCCTCACTCATTTGCCTGCTTTGGAACCTGCTCCTTCTCAGCAGTAGGAATAGTAGCTGGTACTAAATGGCACGTTTTTCAGAGTTTGGCACCCTCCTTAGTACACCTTTGATATTTTGGCTTTCTTCCCTCAAAGCATAATAGTACAAAGCAAAAGACCATCAAGGAATCAAATAGTATGCTTTCTGTTTACTCCAAAATTAATCATGCTCATATTCCTCTAATAGAATTAGTAAATAGATGTAAATACATGTAAAATGTAAATGCATGTAACATTTAAGTGTAAATACATGTATTTTTATTATTAATTGGTTATTTAGATAAGTTACATTAATCTCTCTTTAAAGACAATTGAAATGAAACACATCAACTCTTCATTGTCTTGCCATCCTCCATTTTTATGTTTACTTCCCTGTAGTCTGAGAATCAATGTATCTATTATAGTGAAATAGAAGTGCTTAAATGAACTGAAAAAAAATTATTAAGGCTCCTGAACCACTTTGGTCATCTATTTCACATGCTTACATTTTCCTTCAATGTGAAAGATCTGTGCTATTCGAATACACATTGTAAGCCACTTTATATTGCTGATGGAGAGAAAATTTTAAAAGTTAAAGATCAAAAACTATGTCCGAGTTTAAAGGAGCCGGAGCCAGAACCGAATGTAACATGCCATCATTACTGGGGAAGGGAGTCTCACTTCACCTGGTATGAGAATGAAGCTCCTTGATAAAACCTGCTTGCCCTTTCTCCATATTGTGCAACTGTTTTGTAAAGTTAGGTTCAGGAAACAAGGGAAGGGTTTATTGTTTATTATTCCTAGATGAGCCACAGATTACTAGGGGAGCCTTATCTACACTAGTTTTACTGTTACAAGGTTTTACAGAACTTTTTTAGTGCAGATGAATGTGCCTGTTCAAGTGGGACTTATTCTAGAAGCTGTGTAGCTATTTTTGTGTAATGCATTTACACAGGGGTGTCCACCCAACAGCCTTTCCTGCATATAACTATTTTGGTGAAACAGTACACTTCTAATCAAAGCAGTAATAACAGTAAAACTTTTAAAAGTATATCAGATTTGAATGACCTTTTGATTCTCAATAGTGCTGCAGTGGAAACTCCTCTCTCTTCCTTTTTAGGAAATGTTCATAATTTATCTCATAGAAAGATCATCATGAGGAAACAATAGATTGGACAATAGAGGTCTTGCAACCTCAGTCACACAACTGATGTGAATGTCAAATCTATTGATACAAATGTCAATGTGAAAAAAAGCATAAAACCAAAACTGGGAATGCTGGAAGGTTAAATGTAAAAATAGTCATTTTAAGCTCTAAACCAAGCCAAATATTTGTGCTACTTAGAAGCACCATTGAAACTACTCAGTAGCACAGGAGCACTAGCTGGGGTGAAACAAGCTCACGTTCATTTATTCTACCTCCTGTTATTGTAAAAGCATACTGATAGAGAATATACAGATGGAACTATGTTTAGAATGATTACCTGCTGAATTTGTTAAGGAAGAATTATGCCTAGCTGGAGAGCTGTTCCCTGGGAAATCTTGTGCTCCCCTTGGGTTTCTACCGGTAGCAATGTATCATCTCCTGGCCGCTCACAGCAACATTTTCCTCCTTGACTGAAATGAAGTTGACTGCAAAGGAAGGAGAGAAGTAGTGAGGTTACCAAGTTTTGTCAGTAGAAGCAAGTACAGCAGTTAAAAAGAGCCTTGTAAGGGGGTTTCTGTGCTCTATCCCGACAAAGACTCCGCAGCTTGAACTTCTCTTTTCTTAGGAGCAGAAATATCACATATATGTCAACTGGTCCACCCCACAACTTCATTGAAGAAAACTGGTCTCCTTAGCAACAGCCTTTGAGACACAAGGAGGAAATACTCCAGTCTCTCTGACCTGGAGGCTCAAACCCTTCCTCTGGGGACCAGCTGCCCTCTTTTGTCTCTAGCTTAATTTTTAAAATATTTTAGCCTTGGTCTGTGTTTATATTGATAAAAGGAGTCTGTATAAAATAAATGAGGAAAGTTCAGCTGTATAAACCTGCAGGCTGCCTCAACCAGAGCCAGAAGCAGCAATGTTGAAGATAGAAATCTTCATCATGTTTCCATAACGTATAGAGACAAGTAAACTGGCATTATTGCTGTATTCAGTAGTTGTCTGAAACAAGGTGAAGCACGTACTTCCACATGGACAGACAGCAAAGGCCACTTACCCTCTCTCTTCTGGCAGACTTGTAGTTTTATTGTATCTGACTTCAACAACAGTCCTTCAAATATTGACTATTAATGGTAGGTGACATTTGTAAAACATTGCAAGATCAGGGCACTTACTGTATCTGTCTTTTACATCCATGCCAGCCTACTGCTACATGAGGAACTAGGTTAATATGCCAGTTCTGCTCCTGGCTTTTCATGTGGAAAAAGTTAGCAGGTCACTGAATTGCTACTTTTTTCTTTTGTAGCTGTAGTGTGAAAAGAGCCTGAGAAACCAAGTGTAAATCAAAATATTCACACTGTTATGCTCTGGGAAAGTCTTTTAAGGAACAGGGCCAGATCTCACCTGTATCTACTTGGTTACCTTCCAGCTGATTAAGGAAAAAAAAAAAAAAAGGTAGCACTTAGAGCAGTTGCTGCTGCTGCTCGTAGAAAAGCTTTAGTCCAAGGAACTCTGACAGAGTTATGGTCCTGGCTGTGTGACCAGCCTCCGAACAAAGCGTCAGTAGAAGTTTAGACACAGGGTCCGAGCTGATGCGTTTTGGTAAGATTTCTTTCAGTGTTGAACTGTCTGCTGCTACTAAATGGGTACTTCAGAAAAGGAATTATGTGCTATCTCTAGTCAGAGTTTTGGTGAAGCATTGCACTGTCTGGCTTAGATGGCAACCAGGAAGGCTGGTCCGATGCCAGGCTTGATGGAAAGCTCTTGTGCATATACGTGTTTATACTCTGCTTTGGTTTCTGGTTTGCAACAAGTGAATGAGGGAGCCAATGTCTAGGATCAAGTTTGTTTCCCTTGGTGGGAGCACAGCAATAACATTCAATGTGCTTCTTGTCTCATAATGCTATTGCTTCACTGTCTGAGAAGACCAACAGAACAGGCTAGTTTATGGACCTGCTTTTACCTCCATTTCTGCCTACACTGTTATTCATGAGGTGGGAACCCAAGGCAGCTTACAGGAATCTTCCACTCTGTAAATCATTCTGGCCCTAAAACTGAATGCTCAAATGCAACTTGTAAGTAAGCACATCTAAAACTGATTTTGAAGTGGAATTACTGCTCTGCACTAAGCTGGTATTGTTAAGAATGCAAACAAGCTAGCACTGGCTTGGGACATTTTCATCTGTTACTTTATTTGTAAGAAAAAGAAAACATGCTAGTAGTGCTAGCAAACATCAGAGCGAAGCAATTTCATAGGGTGATTATACAGCAGAGTTCTGGAAACCTTCTGTCTACTGCAGCTCCTAGATATTAACACAAGCAGCAGACTAAACATTTGTACCTTGTTTGTACTGCCAGCTGACAAATGAAGGTAATTAATGGGCAGCTATAAGGTGGAAGAGTCTGGAAAATACCAAAACTTGTAGTCCTGAAATACATAGCACTGATGCCAGAATATTGATTCAGTTGCGTTACTGTTGCTAAGTAATATTTGTGGTTTTGCATTAAGTACTGACGTTTACAGCTTATTATTTTTTTGTATTTCTTTCCTGTCAAGTTTTCCCTTTGAATATTTATTTCTAGCTGGACACTAGACAAAAAGAAATATCCCCTTGCAAGTGCAGCTGTTTGAGTCAATGGGTAATAGGACTTGACATTTGTTAGGTTTCAATTCTCTTTTTTGGGTAACATGGACTTTGGTAGTGGATAATTACACTTTGTGATAATAATCATTTAGTGTAATTAAAATCAATGACAAAATCTGTCCTTGCTCTTTGGGGAAATTGCCAATATAGGCCAAAAAAAAAGGTTTTCCAAATACTCTTTTGGACATGGCCAGTACTAAATAAAACTGGAAAGCAAAAGACATATAGCATTTGCATTACTCTGGGCTGATTACTTTCACTAAAATCCATAGTAATGTAGGGTGAACTAGCTGTATTTGGCCCTAACTGTAGGGTTTCTTCCAAATTCATGATTCTCTGAAGGCGTTTGGGACATCTGCTCTTCAGTGGAATCAGGGAATGCACACTCCAGCTTCAGCTTTCAAGCCGACTTTGTTAGAAAACATACTGGTTGTCTGAAAGACTATCAGCCTGTGGCTTGTTAGCTACAGAGGGTGACAATCATAGTTTGTCGTAAAAAGGGATGGCTATAATGGTGTGGCCTGGCCTGACCTCCTGTCTATCCTGTCTGGCAATTTCCATGGCTACCCCAAAAACTTCAGTAGAAAATATGTTTTTATAAAGACAACCAGCTCAAATTTAAGGATTGCAAAGCATGCTGAGTTTTCCATGCCTGTGGTAAACTGCTCCAGTACTTACATACCTCAGCGTTAAAAATATGTTCTATTTCCTGTTGTAAATTTGCTGATTTAAACTTCAACCACTGCATTTTGTTATCCCAATGCCTTTATACTAGAAACTCTTCAGTCTGCCCTTAACACTGATAAAAAACATTCTGTCTATGGGGTGGAAAGAAGGACATGAGCAAAGCTAAAAAGCAATGGATTTGCTTTCTCTAGTTTTTCAGGAAAGGCATAAAATTATATGGTGCGTTAGTTGGTAAATTTTACCATACCCAAGAGAGCTTTCTGATATTACACCAATGTGAACACCTTATTAGATTAATTGGTATACAGGTTATAATGCTTTCACCTGCATATTATTTTCCTCACGGTTTTATTGAGTGATTTTAAAGATAAATATTTACATCTCACTTTAGAAAAGTTACTGGCATTTGCATCAGTCTGTTGCCTTGCATAGGGGAAGCTAATACTACTCTCTAGAAGGATGTTTCTTAGACCAAAACCCTGGGGATGTGCACATCTAGGCACTGTGAGAGGTTCTAGTTTTCACTCTCGAAAGCAGCTCAGGCTGCGTTTTGGCCCTTGTAGCATAATGATAAAATCAATTCATAAATATGATGACAGAAATTCCTGTCCTAGGAACTCAAGCTCCTCGCTGGCAGCCCTCACGAGCAGTGAGAGGCGCAGTGACGGATGCCTGAGCCTGGTTGCAGAATGGTGGCAGCCCTCTGGTGGCACATGCCATTGACTGAAGGGATAGGCCAGGGTTTCAGAGCTAAAATAGAACAAAGGTTGAAGTTCAATAAACTGATCAAACAGGGCCGAGAGGAGTTTTAATCTCTTCACGCTCCTCTTCCCGCTCCTCCTGTTGCTGGCTGCACATCTCCCTTCTCACACCTGCTCTGGCGCACTCTGTGCTCTAATTTAATTCACCAGAATGGCAGAGAATTTTTCATTGTGTGCTTTTCAGGTGGGGTTTTCTGCTGCTTTAGCTAACAGAATTGGCACACAAGAAGGGCTCTGGCAGGTGCCAGCACCAGCCTGTTGGTGAGAAGGGGCGAGTAGGCAGGTGAGAGCACGCTCCACCTTCAGCGGCAGCAAGCTTCAGGTCAGCCTGCTGTGCCTTTTGAAACCCTGCTCTTCAGTTTCAATCAGAGCGTGACGAGTACATGTAATACCTTGGAAGGAAGAGACGTGCCGTGGATCCAGAAGGCAGCAGTGGCGGGAGCCTGGAGAAGCTGGGGCTGTGCAGAGTGAGGAGGTAGGGAGAGCCAGGGGCTTCCCTTGGGGCTGCTGCTCTCCCTGTGAGGGACCTGTGTGCATCACTCACCCCGTCCTGAGGCGAAGCAGAGGCGCCTCCAGAGCAACCCCATGCGCAGCAGTAAGAATATTTTCTTTTTTTTTTTTTTAATTCCTTTGAATTCACATTCTCCTTCATTTGTTTTTTTAACGCTGTGTATGTTTACCCGCACAGTAAAAAGCCAGAATTCCTGTGCACGTGCATTGTCAGATCTGCAAATGGACACGTGAGAGGTGAATGCTGCTCAGGCCTCATGGGTGGTAAGCTGACAGCTCTAATGTCACACAGCGTGTCTGGCTCTTCATAGTAGATTCCAGCCACAGGTAAAGAAACTTTAGAATCTGATTCGGGGTTTAGGTGGTTATTTTTATCTCACGTTTTTGCTGTAGACCCAGTGGTTAAAGAAACAGGAGTTATTACAAGAAACACTTAATTGAATGACATAAATTACTCCCAAAACATCCCATGCTATACATGTAGCTTTTGCAGAAGGACTGTCAGATTGGATTGTGAAAATAGAAATAATTTACACAAATTGCAGTACGCTTTTCTGTGTGTCTTCTTGCCTCTGTTCTGTTGCTATTGCATGTTTAAATTGAAGATCTACACTCCTGAGCATTTTTCATTTTCTCCCTACTCTCTTTTGTGCTGCTAGTTATTTTGTGTCAGCCTGTTGTTTCCGTGAAATTTATCTTTTTGAGGTAAAAACCTATGTTATCGTTCACTGTCACTTGATATTTTCATAAATCACTGGGCATATTTAACAGTGTCTGTAACCACGATATTGTTGTAGCAGAGGAAAAACCCTAATTACACTACATAAATATTTTGATACAGAACAGTAGCTCTAAGTCACGTGTAAAATGGCTGCTATTCAGCTCTGTGGGTCTGGTGATGAAACAAACCATGAAAATTAAGTTGAACTAAAACATTAGTGAGAAAGAATAGTATTCTTATGCCAGTTTAGATTACAAAAATATAGAGTTTTGTTTACAAACATCAGCCTTTATCCTTCCTTTTGTCCTGATGTACTCAGTGCCCTTTTCAGCAGAGTGCCACTGTTGTTCTCAGAGTGTGTGTTTCACTGGTGTTTGCAAACTGGCTTCATATGATTTGTGATGATTTTTAAAAGTAGGAATATCAAAGCATTATACTTGAAATCCAAATTTATCTTTATTAAATGGAAAATTAACATTATAAACCCAAGAGCTGCTAGTGAGCAATCAGAGATTAGCTAACATTTATTTTAAATATTACTCTCAAAGCAGCGGTAATTTTTTTATTTTTCTGAATTGAAGAGTAGGTACATGGCTACTCTAGGATGTCACACTGAAGTAATGAGAGCACCCTTGACTGGACAGACACGAAAGAAAAAAGACCGTGCTCATGGAGAATCAGGGCTGTTGTAGCAAGTCAAACAATTCTGTGAGGTGTTGGCAGGTCTGCCTGAACAAGGCTCATGAGAAGTGGGTTTGGTCTGGGAATCACAGGAATGAAAATTGTTAATTCTTTCCATTTATTACATTCTCAGGTTTTAGCATGTGTTTCTTCAAGGTTTTCTCTACAGTCATGAGGGACATAAATATAAGGGAAGGGACTCCAGAACTTAGGGCTTGATGCACCCTTCATATGTGGAAGGACTTAGGATAAAAGTTACAGTGAATGATCTGATCATTTTGAAATCTTTTGTGGGAAATACTGTGCAGGTAGTGGTCTTTACCTACCTCTCTTGTTCTTACCTACTATTGCTATCACCAAGGGGGTAATGTATATGCTAAGGAAAAGAATTCTAAAGAAATGCAGGTTGTAAATGGCTTCTGCTTCTACAAAATGTTGCTACAAGGGCAACACCTGTGCACAAAGTCCTGCACATACTTCAGTTTCCATGTGCTGTGTGTATCCTTACCCATGCTTTTGTAGCCTTTTCAACGTGCTGAGTGTGTCTCTAGGATACTTCATCTTTTGCCATGTGACATGAGGCTTAATTTATAATTCACTTGCTCTTCTAATTCTCTGGGAACAAAATGTGGTCATCAGCATAGATATTTTAATGCTATACACTTCTATACTCATTCCACAGTTTTAAAAGGCTCAGTAAATGATTTGGACCTTTCAAGTAGCCTCTGATTTCTATTTCTGATTTGTGCCTGCTTTTTCTAACATGTTCCATGAGTGCAATGTGTAACCACAGAAAGTCTGATTTGTCTCTTGCCATTAGTGGAGTAAATAAGGGATAAAATTATCTGCAATTTAACTACTTTGTACACACCTGCATTTAAAAACACAGACACCTCTTTTAGTCACTATAGTTCCTCAGCTGCAGCTTGTAGGAACTTGGGTAGGAAAGGAGGAAAAGGATATAGCAGGTCATTTATCATGTCATGCCTGCCCTGCTTTTGTGTTCTTCTGTAGGAATCCATTATCCAGGGCTGGCAGAGATGGCTTTCTGTGTTAAGGAGACAGTGGATCTGACACAGTATGTCCATTCTTGTGGTTAAAAACTGAGGGTGTTCTGGCTCTTGACAAGACAATTTTAAATAGCAGAATAAGTACTGACTGCAGAGTTAACCTGAAAGAGTTAAGTTTAATTGAGCTTCTTTTACAAACTGCTTCTTAGAGGCTTTTCTGTTTGCTCATCTCCACTGGATCTTAAACAGAGACATTGTGTTGCTATGGAAAATAGTGAGCAAGCAATAACAAATGCTTCCTCACATGGAAGCAAGGCACCCTGTTAACCATCAGCCATACAGATATGACTGAGACTGGAAAAGAAAACATGAGGGAAATATTAAACCAGTTCCAGCTTTCATTCTGTCCTTAAGTGAAATGCAACCTCGTTTTCTTGCACAGCACAGTGGCATTCTTGTGATCTTGGAGAAGAGGGTCATTTGCTGAAAGCAATGTCACTGTTCGAGGACACCCACCACAGTCGTGAGCACCAGTCTGAAACGAGATTTTGAAGAGCCTTGCCTGAGTTACACTTCACATATGTGCATCTTACACTAAGCCAAAAAGAGTAACAGATTTTTCTTCCATGATTTTCTTACTTCCAAGGAATTTCTTCATGAGATATGTGTGGGAATATAATACCTTCAGTCCAGTCAGAATTCATCTTGCCTCCAGACTCTGAAAGTATTGGAGAGATATAAATTAGAAACATTTGACATTGGCAAAGATCTTTGCTTTGCCACCTAGGATGCTTTCCAGGGTCCGCCCTGAAATTCAAAACAACACCATTCTGTTGGAATAAAGCAAAAGTTGCACAGTAGAGCTATTTTATTTTTAAAAATATGACTGCTACACCTTTTTTTAAAAAAGTCACGTAGGACCCAACCTATTTTTAAACAACTGAATCTTTTCATTCCCAAGTCTCTGCTTTCTTTCCATCCATCTGCAGCTTTCTTTTTATAATGTTCTTGACTAAGCAGAGTTACAGTCAATATTCTTACAACGTACTCAAGTTGACATTGTAGGTCTCTGTTTCAAGGAACCATTTGTGTTGTGACAGGCAAAGAACAGGCCAGTTGCACTGTTGCTTTTACTGAAGACAGGCAAAACTAGGACAAATCCTACAGGACTCATTCTTGGAGCAAAACTCCAAGAGAAACTTTGCCTCGATTCATCTTAGAACAGTCAGAAATGGAATTTAGCAGTTCCATATTTTTTCACAGTGTACTCTAAAAAGCTCAGATCATCCTTTTTGCAGCTGCTGCTCATGCATGATTCAAAACTGTCTAACTCAAATGTAATGTAAATGTAGAACTCAGCAAAAAATATTCATCAGAAATTCCGTCAATATAAAGTTCCAACTATATGTGAGATGAAACCTAGTAAATAGAAAATTCCCCAACAGATGAAATTTAGCTACATTTTGTTAATTGATTAACATTTTGTTCATTAATGTTAATTAATACTAAGCAAGATGTTCTGAAAAGTGCTCATTGCCTTGTGAGCTTATCTGCAGCAGCAATTGAACCACATCAGTCTCCCTGAATCAGCAACTTATCTATTTATCAGAAGAATTAAATAATAAAATCTGACAAGATCTTGGGATATGCCCATGATTCTGTTTTGAGTCAGTGTATGAAACACTGGATTAATAAGAGACCTTTACCAACCTTTAGTCACCACTCAATACGTAAACAGTAACATTTTCCAGTGAATGATTTAGACTAAGTTCAAGTTTTTAAGCTTGACTCCTTTAACATGAAAAATAAATTAATCATCATTACCTACCAGGAAGGAAGTGTACCTGCAACACAGCAAGATGATCCTGAAGAGAAAGTAATGTAGACTTCTCTGGACATCAAAAACATGCAATAATATTTTACTTCTCCCTTGGTACGGAATCAAAGAGAGCCTTGGGTACTCCAATTCAAACCACATCACAGCTGAAGTGTCCAAAGAGAATCTAAAGTTTCAGATTCAGCCACTGCTATGTAAAACAATGCCACAGAAACATTCCCATGTCAAAACCACAATTTTTATAGCCAGCTGAATAGCTCTTTCATGCAATGAGCAATCCATTCAAATATATACCTTATTCCAACTAAAACAGAGATACACTATATATCTGTTCATGGAGAGTACTTAGCCTAGACTCTAATCTCTAGAAATTGGCATAATTTGAAGGCACTTGAGAGAACAAACACTCAAATTACAGACTGTTAAAATAGGAAATATGCTGGATTTCTACTGGCACACTTTGTTGGACAATTCTCCAGTTATGTGCAGTCCAAATATAACTGCTTTGTGTATTAGTTTGAAAGGCATTAAGGGTCACATTTTATATACATGAACTGAGATAAGGGCTGGAGATCTAACTTATGAAAACAAATAGGATGGGAGGCCTCAAGAGTATGTTTTCTAATCTTGTGCATGGAAAGCTCTTCTATGAGCATACCACGATGGCTATAGGGTCAGAGCTGGCTTTCCATGGAGCAGGGCTAGAGACTGGATCTCTGTCTTCTGTTTATGTCTTGAGCAAGGTTCCTGCCTGGGAGAAGCCTAGTTTCTCACAAGTAAATGCGCTCACACTCTTCAGTACTGTGTTGTGTTCTGAATATTATTTCTAGCTGTCTCTTATGGTTTCCAAGGGCTGATTTCACTGTGAGAGAGCACACAATACCAAAACCATCTTAGGAACCTGACCCCTATGTTTAGACATCCAAATGCCCTAAAATGAACCTGTCCTGAATAGAGACAGCAAAAGATTTAACTTTATGCACTTTAGCAGAAAACTGAAGAATCAACTCCCATGTCAAAATCCTTTGTTTTCTCAAATCATATTTAACAGTGTCCTTGACCCTTTTGCCACGGGACTCCAGTTTCAACTTGCTGTGCTAACCTTTGTGAGGCTGAAAACAAAGGTTATTTGCCCCCAGTTCTCCTTACAGACAATAAATTTTAGAACAACTTTGAGAACAACTGTTATCAAAATTAATGAACTAAATCAAATAATACAATAAAAACTTGAACAAGTTATTTGCTGGGAAAGGATAAGTTTTCTTTACATCAGTTTAAATTCATATCTTAAGCTCTGCAGGAAAAACACCTTTCTCGTGCAGATAGGATCTCTGAATGTAGGTATCAAGCAATAATGGGCAGTATATTTTGCTTTTAAAACCTCACAGTTTGGGAAAACCTCGCTTGAAATTTTGAAAGGCCTGAAAGTTCTCTGACTAGCACTCTTTGCAGTTTCTGGTGGAATTCCCATGGAAGGAAATAAATGTGCCCCTATCCTATGGTTACCAGGGGAGGAATTCATGGTCTGAATTTCCTTCACGTAAAGCTGTGCTCTCAATCCTCACACCAAAATGTCTAGTGTTAGAAAAAAAGCTGTTTGAATGGTGTTTCAGTAATTTGGAATAATTGAGGCCTCCGTATTTTGGACTCCAGAGCAATTTGAGGTTTGAAACTGTGACATTTGAGCTAAAGTGGTATAAATAGAATGACACGTGTGCCTTCCAAGATCTGGAAGCTTGCTGCCCTCCAAGTCTCTAGCTCATTCAGGAAATTATCTTTTTTATAATGTTGACATTCACATATACAAAAGAAAATCTATAGTGTTTCCCCGACCTGACACTGAAACTCACACAGAAGGGAGCAAGAGGCTCAGAATGAAATAAAGTGCTAAAGGAAGCAAGAATAATAATCCTGAATTTCATTCATTGTGCTTCTTTAAATCTTTGTTTGGCAGTGTTTCCATGGAAAGACTGAAGTTTAATTTTTCACACTTTTAACACCTGGTTAAACACCATGTAAACCCATGGCAGTGGTCACATACACCTCATTAAGGAAAACTTGTGACTACTGTCCTAATGAAGTCCCAGATTTTTCTGTGTACTATAATGAACTGGTTCTCTAGAAGCCTTTTCAATAAAGCATCTGTCACAGTTGTGTGTGTCCAGATTAAGTGAAATACATTTTGTTGAAATAACCACCTCCCCTGTGATTGTCTATATAATTTGAAAATGTGTTTCTAACATTACTATTTGTAGGAGGGCAAATGTTTTTTACAAAGTAAAGCAAACACACTGGCACTGTAAAAGAGGATTCTTCCTGACACCTGTCAGTATTTGGTCTTGTGGATGTAACACATCCCCCCTTTTTTGACTTGCTTTGTGTACTAGCTAAGTTTCATCAGCATCTTGGTACCATTCTGGCTTCATATCTGCTCCAAAGCACTACAGGCCAAGTACCTTTTACCTCACGTCTATCACCCCCGGAGGTCAGGAGTTCATTTACACAGCTTTGGAGCAGCCTGCTTCAGTAACAATTGGTGAAATGAGATTATGTTAAAGAGAGCAGTGTTGATCATATAAGAAACCGGAGAGAAGAGTTAAATGAAACAAAAACTGAGCATAAGAAACTTTCCTGTATCTGGCAGCTGCACAAAGTCTAGCTCACCAGGTTACAATCTCATAGTTATTACTGATATATTCAAGCACACTAGAAAAATGTATCAGTGCTTATCTGACCTTTCTTCTCATATGGTTCACAGATCTGTAGCAATAGGAACTTCAGCCAGCAGCAGCTTCAGGGAAGAACAGTTCTGGCACTCATGAACAGCAGGGAAATGCTTCAGCTTTTCAAGCTCCCTTCAGCTGAGAAAACTCTTTCTTGTTAGGATAACAGAAATCCAATTTTTTCAGTGGCAGGTTGTGTTAAATATATTTCAAGGATGCAAAACCCAAGCAACTGTTTTGCCAAGTGCAGAATGTGGTTAACTCCACCCAGTGATGACAGCATTTCCAAGCCTTTGTGTGAAAATTCCAGCTTTTTGCTAGATGTGTCAGAATATGTTGTCCTTGTGAACTGATAAAAGAAGATCTTTAGCTTAGCCCACACACACACACTTTTGCATTTCTCTTTATGAAAGCTCCACTGATCTGTCACTGGGGAGACACATCTGTGTCTCTCAAAGGAGAGAAACAGAATTATTATTTCAATACAGTTATTCAAAGTTAGGTATATCATATTTAAGTATGTCTTCTGCAGGCAAAGACTGCTGCCATAAGGAAGGAAACTGCACAGGCTGTCTGATCGGTGTGCAGAATTTGATGTCTTTGTTGGTACATTGTACCATACAAAATGCAAGGATATTCTGCCACCAGATTGTCATTGCTTTTAAAATTGGACTTTGATGCTTCACCAAGGGTTCAACATGCCTTGAATTTGTTTAGCTGGTGACTGCAAGGAGAAAAAATTGGTTGTCAGAATTAAGAATGTCATTCTAGAAATCTGTCAACTTCAGGTTCAGAAGCCTATCACATTAAAGAAAAAGCATTCACTTGGAAGCACAAATCATGGATGGGAAGTGTGAGGGCATCTTCAGCTTTCACAAGACTTGAGTCTGTTGAAAATTTTTCAGGATGTCAGTGAGGTTGGTGGCCTAGGAAATTCTTCAATACTGACTTGTGAATGAAATGGTTCAGGACAGGGAAATCCACCTTTAACACAGGGATTTGTTCATGTTCATCTCATTAGAACAAACTGTCACATCTAGGACTAGTCTCTTACCTACTGAAGGAGCTGTGCTGTCTTTCCACTGCCTGTCCTCAGAACTGAATTGCAGCAATTTCTTCAAAATATCTCATTTCCCACTTGTGCTGATTGTGAGAGCACACAGTACATAACCAGAACTGACAGGAGATGACAGCCATGCAGAGAAAAGTGTGACATACATGGTGTTTTGAAAGAGGAATGGAGGGCCAGAAGTGACAGCAAGGAAGAGCAGGGAAGAGAGGGTAGGACAGCCTTAAGACATTGGAAGAAGGGAGGAAAGCCACAGAATGATGTCACAGAAGGAGTATGAAACTTAAAACAAGGAAGAGAAACTATTCATTCTATTTAGGATAGGAAGGAGGGATTAAAAGATCTGGGAAAAGGAAGAATCTGAACAAGAAAAAAGACAGAGGAGAGTGGTAGAGTGAGGGTGTTATGAAAGTGAGGTTAAAAGTGATATAGAAAACCACTATAGAGGAAACAGAGACAGCTAGGGGAGATTAGAGACTGAGGCAAACATCACTAAATACAAGAAATGGGTAAGGAAGGAAGACTTTATTTGAGACTTGAATTAACTGTTGATGAAAGCAAAAAATAAACAGAAACAGAGAATGAGTGTTTGGGGATTCATAAAGAAAAAAAGGGATGTGAATGCACTGGGACATAGGGAAGAAGAGCAGACAAGCAAAGATACACTAAAGCAGATGAGGAGCATAAGCAAATATAAAATAAAATTCAAACCCAAAATAAGCTAAGGGAAAAAACCCAAACAACTTTCTTGTCTTTAGGCATCAAGGTAGGAGAAAGAGATTTTCCATTGTTCACAGGTTCTTTTCTTTTGCAAAGGACTGTAGCTGTTTGCAAATTACAGAAACAGCAGAGTAACTATGGTTACCACAATACATGCTGCTGCAAAGCTAATCCTCTGCTGGATGCCCATGTTAATTCCTGCAGAGAGGACCTTGTGATGCACAATTACATCAAAAGATCTATGTAAAAGCATCCAAATGTATTAGAGAATTTTCATTTATCCTCCTAATCGGCTTTGCATTAGTACTGTAATTGTAGTGACTGACAATTGCTTTGTCTGAGCCTTTCCACAGTAAATTCCTCCTGCAGGAAACCATTCCCCAAACTTACCTGAACACACACCTGTATTAATTTGCACATTCATATGAAGTCACAGAGGAATAAACACAGCATAATCCTTGCTATGCCATGTAGTCCTCAGTGTTACAGAAGAAGATGATTTAGAAAGGCCTTTGGGGACAAAGGTATTTTATCGTAGCCTAGAGGTTCAGGCAGATGTCTGTACTGCTTCTGACTGTGATCTTGCCATCCATGGGATTCATTGTGCCAGGAAAATTACTTTGCATTTCAAGTTAGTGAGTGTATTTTGATTTCTACAGATTTTATAGGAATACTGTGAATGTTTCCTAAACTTATCCAGAAACAAGATAAGAAAATGAAACTTTTAAGTTGAGTAATGTTAAAGGGAGTATTTCTACAAAGAACTCTGTGTTTCTGTACATTCACTGCCCATTAAAATCCTTCAAGCCCTCTCCACTGATTTTAACAGGCATTGAATTAGACTAAAAGCCAAAGCCTGACTGAAGCATTCAGTTAGAAAAATATGATGCTATCTGTGAACCACTGCATTCTGAACATTGTGATCAGGCCACAAAAAATGTAGCTTGAAACAGGTGCCAGACAGTTTTGTAGAAAATCGATGCAATTTCAGATCAGTTTAATGGTGCAGCCATTTCACGAAGCAGCTAACCAGCTGCTCATATTCCTGTTTCACTGATCCTGGCAAAGTTGTTCAAATCTTCATAGAGTTTTCTATCATACACAGAACCACACTTTCAAATGGTCATGCTTTGTATTCAGTCCATTCTTCCTTCAACTATGCAAACACGTGATGCTCACTGCAGGATGCTTACTATGTAGGAGTCCACAAAATGTGCAGCAAAGTTGCCTGGAACCTATTAATAATGCCTATTAAAAGTAAGATGTAAAAGGACAAATGGAAGGAAATTAGTATAAACGGAGCATAAGGATACAAACTATAAATTGGATTAGAGGGGAAACGGGCTCAAATTTTCCCTTCCTTTCCTTCCTCTCCTTATCATGCTGCAGTGAAGTCAGTGGGGTAACTCAAGGTAGAGTTCATAACTAAAGAATCGTGTCTTATTGCTATTCATTTTCTCTTGGTATGGAACACATTTATTTTTTCCCACTAGACTGTTTAGTAAACCACAGTTATTCAGTTAGTGATCAAACCTTAATTAGATTACTTACATGCCAAAATAACCCCAGTCACTTGTGTGAACCACATTAGCTTCTAATAATTTAGAAGGAAATCACAGGCACTGAAACCAGCTCCCTCTCTCATGATGGGAGAGCAGCTGCCTGCAAGATGATGGTCTTGCCAAGGATACTTTATGCTCTGCAGATGGTTCCCTTCCATCTCAAGTTTGAAGATAGAGATGTGCTGAACAAGCCTTTTGTAACATTCCTACTGAAAAGTTAATAGCCAACAACAAAATCTGAACCAAAAAGAGCAGTAGAATATTCCCCCTAAATATAAAACTCTATTGATGGCCTTTTAGCAGCAGTGACTAATTTGGTATTTCCTAAACAAGGACTTGATTTATGATACTTGGAAGGGATAATGTTTTTAAATGTTAGAACTAGAATGGAATTAAATCATTGTTGATTGTAGTGCATGCCTGCTCACACCAGTTATCATCCTTTGTCTGTCTGAAGATTAATACTCTGTATATATACTGTGAGGGGAGAAAAATGGTGCAAATTCCTTTCCAGCATTTTTTCAGTTTAGTAAGACTCTTTTTTTTTTTTTTTGCCCTAGTAAAAAAATTCCTTTCCCAGCATTTTATACAAAGCAATTGCAGGAAAGTAAGTTGGAAAAACATAGTTCACAATGAGTAGAACCATTAGTCACAAAGATGTGTGCAGTGAGAGCCTGATCACGTGTAGCAAAAATTTTCCGTAGCGCCAGCCAGTGCCTGATGAGCAGGGCTGTACTCTCTTGTGGAGGTGTCAGGCTGCGTCACTCCAGCAAGCTTGGTATATAACCCATGTAAGTGGAGCCTTTTAGGGATGGTGTATGACAGTAATGAAAAGGCCTAAGAACAGGTTGACTTTCCCTTGAGGAACTGAAAATGATCACCTCCTCAAGGCAGAAGGTGAATTTTGACAGCTGTGTGCACAGGTTAATTTTTGTCTTCTTTTCTGATGGCCATTTACAAATAAGTGACATTGTGTAACACCAGTACTACCTATGACTTCAAAATTAAGCAGGTTTTTTTTTTAGCAATATGAAACACAGCACAGTCATGAAATGCTGTTGCAGATCTTGCCAGCAGAAACAGGGAAAGAAATGTTCTTTAGTGTTCAACTTCAACAAGTGCCACTGTAAACTAATTTGTGCTTTGTTTAACATTAAAATCACCATTGGCTTTAAACAAATAGGTGGTGTGAATGACAGACACTGGACAGCTGGTAGGGAGATTGACAGAATGGAGTCTGAGGAGACTCTCTCTTTCTAAAAGTTACTCCAAACCACTTTCATTTGTCAACCCACAGAGAAATTAACGGAGCCAGCAAACTCCAAACCATGAAGTCCTGCTGTTAGTACTGTATTTTACATGTTAAAGTAGCTCCTGATGGGTGCTTTTAGCAAGTTAAAATGGGATAATAGTTATAACATGAAAATAAAGTAGTCTCTGCTTCTCTGTGACATGTAGACCTAACCACTCTGACATTGAATAGACTCAATCTATATTAAACAAGCGATGCAGGGATGGCAGGATTTCAATTTGTTGTTTGCTTTGCTGGTCTCTTCCAGCATTTTGTGGATATCCCTCCAATGTTATTTCTGGTGAGGGCATTGCCTCTGACAGATCTGCCTGTATACTGCAAGCTTTTATCAAATAGCCAAAATTACTCCTCATATGAGCCTTTTCCCACTCAATTTAGGAAAGATAAATACAACTGCATTCTCATCTGCATATATGCATACTGACTTGTTTTCATTATTTCTAGCCATAAAGAATATTTTTTGGAATTGCATTCAAAATAATCTCTTTTCTATCAGACTGTAGGGCAACTACAACTGTAGATATAAACTGATGGACACTAACGTGTGAGATTTTTTCAAAGTAAAGCATAACAAAGTGCTCAAATTGTAATATATTTTAGGTAGACTCTTAACATTTGTGTATCTGATAATTTTACTATTCAGACATAATTTTTAAGTCTATAAAACTTAAAACCTACTGAGACTTCAGTTTTCATTTCCATAATGATAAGGAGATACCTGGAGAAGGCAGCAGTGGGTGTTGCTCCAGATTTACACCATTTAGACAAGATAAGACTACTTCTGGCTTTATTCTAGATGAAGTTTCCCCATATGTAGGATAGCAAGTGGTGGGGAGGGGAAGGGAAGTCTCCTAAGAAAGTGCACTCTTCACAGGACAGGGTAAAAACTTCTTATTTCTTAGTTGCAATTTATGTTTGTGTCTCATTGGCAAGATCCCATCACTGTAATATTATGCAATGACATATTTCTAGTGCTTTTACTGCTGAACGCTGGGTAGAGCACTCACCAAATCAGTCATCTATAAAGATATTTGGCAATCACTAAAAATCAGAATAGAACCCCCAGAGGGTGAACATACTTTAATTTAGATTAATATTTCATACTAAGAAACACATTCTTGTTCTATTTTGGTTTTCAGGATGCCAAAGAACATGTTCTGGGCATGATTTGTGCTGAAAACCAGAGAAAATTCCACTTTTTCCTATAAACCTGCCAATTATTTACAGATAGGATCATTAGAGCAAGCAGAAGTCAGAGTGCAGGATGTAAATCTTTTTGTCATTAGTCAATCATTTATGAAAATGTTTTTAAAGTTCTCTAATAAATAACATAATCAATTCTAGCAGTGTGTCCTTTTTTACTTTATTTTTTCCTTTTAAAAAAGGCCAGTGAAAAGAAAGGTAAATTAAAAGTCTATCATTTATAAGGCATAGAACTACTTTCCAAACAATGCTTATTACCCAAGAAATATTCCATAAAGATGATTTTACAATGATTATGTAAAAGTCAACTTGTTCAGAGCTCCCAGCAATTATTGCTCCCAATCAGTGGAACAGCAAAAATTAGTAAGTAGCTAGGGAAGCTTTGCTATAAACAACTTAGTAACCTTTGCATAAGTGATGTATTTATATGCATACATACACATGCACAAACACAGGCAAGGGAGAGGGATGTCCAGCACATATGGTTTTACCCTGTGTTGGAGATAGATAGAATTTTCCTATTTAATTTATTGTGAGAACCAGTCTAAAAGTTTGAAAGTGACAAATTAGCTGAATTCAAGGCACTAAAGATTTTGATTTTCAGATGACCATTTTTTATCAGAGCCATGTCTTCAAACATCTAAAATAACTCTGAATCAGGTATTAAAAATGTGACTGCAAGTTCTGATGCATAAAGACATTTTGGCATACTATAGGAGACAAATTATACACTATGTACACTTTGACATCACAGAGAATTAACAAATTACCATTAAATTTTATGAATACAAAACTATTTTCATCCAAAATCCAGCTAAATTGAAAATGTAACTAAAAAAAGTCTTCTACCAGAAGTCCTTGCTTCATTTAAAGCTTTCCTTAAAAATAATAAAGATTATCTGAAAGATCTCTAGATTAAGAAAAAAAGTAGTTTTAACCAATCAGTACATATACAATAATCTTTTCCATTATATCTTGTTTCATTGGCTTTCTTTCCATTAAACAAAATTTATTCTGTTTTCCTATTTCTATTCAGCAGCCAAAGTCAAACAAAATCAGAACATACAACTCAAATAATACACAGCAAGTTTCCATTCTCATTGAGAAGAAACCAGACTATTCTCTAGGCTACAGTATTCCTGACAGCATGTGGTGTGAAGGCCCAGCCCTATCTGCTGCCGCAAAGTAAAATGCTATTAAGAGAAGTTTTGAACAAAGAGAAACATTCAGCGTCTTTCTCCAAATACAGTAGAATTAGTCTAGCAGTCAAAGTTAATTTTCACATAGTCCCCATGTAAAAATAGTGTGCGTTTTGGAGGATTAAAGCCAAATTCTGATCTCACTGATGTCAGATGAGATACCCCAGTGACGAATGTGGTTCTTGGCTTCCCAAGCAGCCATCAGAGTCAATGTGTTTCTAATAAGATGGAGACTCAGTAGGGGCCAGGTGCTCTATTAGTTTAAATTGTTAGAGTAGCAGGAGTTGTGTAGAAGGGTAGTAGATGGAAAATGTTTTCTGCCTGCCTTAAATGTGTACTACACATCCAGGAATTCATTTGCTGCAGTCCAGCATTTGTACTGGCTGAGCTTCTGACTGAGGTTTAAGTTATAAGCCTTCTATGTAGTAGTATACTAAAGCACATGCTTGACATTGTAGAGTTGCAAGAGAACTCTCTTATTTTGGTTTGGGTCAGAATTCTACCTGTTCCTCTCTAGGTAAGTATTTTCCTTGTATTTTGTGAAAGTACTCTTGTACCTACTATGTAAATAACTCTTTAGTTCAAAGGGAGCTTATATTCATTAAATGTACTACTGAACAGCATTTTTAATGAAAACCTGAGACCAAACCTGTGGCTGGGTAATGTTGTAATGGAACAAAATGTCATATTACAAGGTGAAAATTAAGTGAAGCTTCACAAAGCCAGGCCTGAGTAATTTCAGATGATGGAGCTGTAAAGAGGCAGGCGAGCAGTGGAGTGATTTGCTGTTGTATTGATGGATATCCTGACAGAGACACCCTTGGTGGTCGCATCTTGTAATCATTCCACGAGCACTTCTGGCAGGAGTGCAACACCCCAAAGACCACTGTTGGGGTGCCTGCAACATCAGCTCTTTTTCCACAACAGAGAAGGCACTCAGCAGTAGCTGGACTGCAGGATACATGGTGTAGGCACAGCAGAGTAGGATTTTTTTCTTGGACAAGCACCTGGAGCAGTGCTCAGCACTGCCAGCCCCTCAGGTGTCGTCCCTGGAAAGCCAGGCTACGCACCTCAGTGATGCTGTGACCCTAAGCTGTTCCTCTTGGCTCCATAAATCCTGCATGTTTTCAGGGACCCAGAAGAGAGAAGCTGAGAAGAAAGCTGCAATTTTACCCATAGGCAACACAAACTGAGAAAATCCCAGTTGCCAGCAAAATCTCTTTTCTTCGAGTGCTTTTACGTGTATTCACATAGCATGTGAGTTCAGGCAGCACGTCCAGCATACTGCTGTGTAGTTGGAGAAGTGCCCTGGGGTGCTTTAAATGAATCAAGACAGAAGGACTCTCATTTTCATGACAGAGCAGTCTTGTGCTAAAAGTCTCTGTATTTCTGTAGAGTTGTTACAGAGAGGGTGAATGCAGTCCAGATGGCAGCTTTGCGATTTGCAGAGCTGAGAACACCCTACAGAGAGGTCACTGGTACCATCTGAGCTGTAACGGAGGTTCACATCACACTGTGCTGCCCTGCCTTACTGATGTTTAACAGGTTTTAACATCATCTGTAACTCACTAAGACAGTCTCTGCGCAGAGATAACTGACCCTTTACAAGCCTTGAAACACAAATTTCTAAAGAAGGGAAAAATTCTGTGTGTTTTTCATCCTGTCTAGATAATTTTTGAAAAATATATGGATTATATAGAATATGTAAGAGCATTTTTGGCTGAAAAAAATACTAGTTTAATTTTTCAAGTAGGATGGAAACTGGACTTTCTCTCAGAGAGACACCCAGGAAAAAAGTCATGAGTATGACTTTTTCAGGAAAGAAAAAAGGGTATTTTCATTGAAATGAAGGAGGGAGCTCCATGCTGACCTGTCAGGGACAGATTCAGCTCCTCCAGGGCTAGGACTGTTATCTGCCAAAGACCCTCACAAATGCATCAGTGAATAACACTGTCGTGGAGCAAGAAAGGCCAGAGTGGCATCTTACTGTGAGAACTGCTTTTCTTAATAAAAAGATACACTGACTACTCTGCCTGACCTGATGGCTTTGCTGCTCAGCCCCAATTAAACACAGGTTGGGTGCTTTTCTTGGGAAAACGTACCAAACAGAACATGAGATCAAGCTGTCTTTGTAGGAATATATAAATATGATCCTTTCTACTACTGTCAGCTAAAGCATTTGTGAGATATGAGGTGCTTATGTGCTCTGCATGTCAGAACTGGTTAACCTGAGTGCCATCACATGAGGTGCTGCTGTTCAGCAGGGCAGGTGGTGGGCCTGAAATGAGAAGGTCTGGTAGCAAGGGCAGGACCTGGATAAGCCACACGTGTGGCAGGAGTAGGTGAATGTTCTGACCACAAGGTTTGGAAACAGTGCAGCAGCCCTGCTCCTGTGGCAGGGAGGAAGAACACTGTGTGTTTGGGCCTCACATTGTGGGGGTAAAAATAGACAACTGCTTAAAAAGAGGAGGAAAATAACAATCTCACTTGCATGACAAATTGCCAGAGTCCACCACATTAACATATGCATTGCTTTTCTTTTGTAGTCTACTTATATTTTTGCATGGTTGCACTTGAAAGTAATTACTTTAACACTTAAAAGTGATTATAGAACAATTGTTTCTGTATCACGAAGGAGAAATTGTCTCCCTTCCAAAAGTTAGCCCTCATGCCAGAAAGTAAAAAGGTGGGAAAAAGTAGGAGACATCTGAATCTCTATATACCTATATCTCTTTTCAGAAAAGCTTAGTAACCTTTTCCAGACCACAGGTGCTAACTCTAACAACAAGAAGGCATTTATTTGTGCAAGCTATATTGTTGTCCCAAATCCAAAGTAGTATTCCAACTGTAAGGCTGTTTTCTTCCCTTTGTTTGTGAACACAGTCAAAGTAGGAAAAAAATTCATTTCTTCACATGATCCACATCTTGAAAAGTCCTAGAAACTGGCAGCCCACATATTGAACTAACTTTATACCCCTTTTAAAATTGAAAAATAAGAAAGCAATTGTCTGCTCATGATCTCTTTTCTGAATGAACCTGTTTTTAGATATGGCTCACCGTGGGCATTCATGAAATAAAACAAAGGAATTAAAACTGTTTTATTTCTGTATATGAAGTGGTATCCTATGTTTTGGGAACAAAATTTCTATTATTGCAATATCTTACAAGCACTTGTGTTTATTTTTTATTGTCTGTATGAGAACATTATCATACACTACTGTACACTTTGCTTCTTCTAATCTCATACCAAATACAAATGCTAATAAATTTTAATCATTTGAAAACAAGTTAAAATACTACTATTTCATGATTGCATACATCTGTGCACGTTTCAAATGCATTTTTTTCCAATACAACTTGTTACTCTCAATGGGAGGCACAACTATTTGGTCCTTTGAACCAAGGATCTGAAAATCACAAAAAAATAGAAGGGTAAAGCCATGTGAACTACACCGTTATTAACTTCCAGTGAAAGCCATTATATAGAATAGAATACTTTCCCTCTGGAAAAGGGCAACTCAATTCTAATTTGGAAGGAAATAAAACGTAAGTCAGAAGTAAAACATCTGCACAGTTGAATCTTCTTACTTGGTATGTAATTTTCACACCATCATCACATTACAAAATGGGACAAATTCACTTGCCCTTCCTGAAGCAACTGGTATGAAGCAAGAAAAGCCTATCTAATGTAAATGTCCAAGAAACACATCTTATAGAAAGCAACAGCCCTGTGCTGAATGGTATTACAGAGTTTAGGGTGCCAAGTGGTTGAGGTTGAAAAACAAGTGCATCTGGAGATGTTTAAGGGAGAGGTTTCTGAATGGCTGAAAAAAAGATGAACAGAGAGAATAAGAAGTGGTGTCCTTGTAAGAGGCATCATACAAACTATTCACAATCACAAACTTCTAAAGTTCAAGTTCAGGTGGGAGAAGGTGTTCAGTTCAGGACAGATTTCCACTTTATTGAATTAATTAAGCTGCAAACTTCAGAATTTACTCTTAGGCTTTCTCAAAATCACAGAAACTACGGTATGTCAAGATCACACACATGCTCGTTGTTGGGGAAAAACAGTTGTCCATTTGTCTGGCTGATATGAATAAGGTCAAGGGAGTTCAACAACTGCTGTAGAAAAACACATGCTCAATAGTTAAGACATTTTGCTACAACAGGTGCTGAACTCATCTAACCTTGGTCACGCTAGAAAGACAACTGTTTTCTGCCCTGTCTGATGGAGAGGTAAGCTCTGGCATGTTTATTAGCAATATTTGTACTCTGTTTACATCTTTGCATTCTTCTGGAAATGAATAGATAATGGGTTTGGTTAGGCAATAAGTCTCTTCAAAAGGATTTCTTTTGGCCTGAACCCTTTGTGTTACTTCAAGATGGGCAAATGAGGCTGATACGGGTCTCTTCACATACTTGTGGAAAATGATTCCTAAAACTACCTAAGAAGCCTGGCTGCCATATGGAACAACCAAAGGTGGATCCCTTTTGTAGCATGATGCTCTAACCCGTAGTGGCAAGTCACTGTAAATTGCCTAGTCCCATTAAAAAAAAAAAAAAAGACAAAAAGTTTTGCAAATAAAACCACTAAATTATAGTTAAGCGTTGTTACATCCAATGTACAAGTTTATAAACACTTAACTTGTGCTCTTCAATTTCCACATGTATTTACTTTACTCCTCTAAAGCACATTAAAGAAAACCTGTTCTTTGTTATCTGGAACTATTTGGAATCTTTAGCAGTTCACTTAACACATCATAATGTCTGTCATAGACTTTCCTAAAACACCAAGGGAAAATGCATACTTCAGAAAAGAAATAAATCTCTTAAAAGGTATTAGTGTAATTAAGTAGGTCACCATACTGTAGAGGTGAAGTGCCTGTTAATATTGGTGGATTTTAGTCCTGATTCAGCAGAGTGCTTAAGCAAGTTTCACTAAAATTTGTAGGCAAACATACATGCAAGTTCTTTTCTGAGACATGGTCTTTAATGGTTATTAATGCTGGTTCTGGAGGATTTCACCTTTTATTTCCCGGGGGAGAGCCAGCCTTACAGCACACGACAGAGACAGATGTCCAAACATAAATCATACCTGTGTGTTTCAGGTTTATTATTCTTCTCCTGAGTTGTCTTGATGTAAATACATCCTATCCCAAACATACTTGCTCGAGAGTGGTGTTTAAACCCTTGTATATCCTGTGACAAATATGCCAGAAAGCAGAGCAATTAATTTAATATTTGCAAGCCTGTGGATGTTCACTCAGAATCACAGAGAAGGGTAGAGTTTGGAAGGGGCCTTTGACAGCTGTTTATTCCAAGGCCCCCTGCTCAGATAAGAGTCAGCTAAAGCAGTTTGCTCAGGGCCAAGTCCCATTGGGTTTTGAATTATCTGCAAGGATCTTCACAATCTTCCTTGGTAACCTGTTCCAGAGTTACACCAGCCTTACAGTGAAAAAACCTTTTTCTTATGTTTAAATGGAATTTCCTATATTCCCATATGTGTCCTACTGAGAAGCCTGGCTCTGTCTTCTTTGCTCTCCACCATACTATAGTTCCACACACTGAGAGGATCCCCCTGAGCCATCTCTTCCCCAGGCTGAACAATCCCAGCTCTCTCAGCCTCTCCCTCTATGTCAGAGTCAGGAAATAAGATTAGGCTATTGCTGTCCTGTGAAAGGCAGACACTGTTTGCCTGAGGGACCTTGCCCTGGAAGCAGGTGGCCACTCTGCTGACAAAGGTTTAAGTGAAAGCTTCTATGCAGAGCTGGGATCTACAGGGAAAGAGCTAATTTTTTCTAGGGAAGGCTAATTTAGAGTATAAACTACGTCATCTTGGGAGAAGGATTCTAGGAGTAGCCACTGAGGCACAACGTATGATTTGTTTTTCATGGTATAATCTTGCTGTGTTGGTTTTTTTTTAAATGAAAGACAAGCACCATGAAGATGATCAACCAATAATTTCCACATTGTAGGAGAGCACTGAAAATTGAATTTTCTTTCACATACATTAATGAAGAATGCTTGTGAAGTATGCCTCTTTCTGAAGCATTCCATTTCAGTACAAGTTTGTAAGCAAAGAATGCATAAAAAGAAGCAAGGTTCACACAGCACATATAGAACAGACCATTAAAACAACTGGCCTGTTTACTATTATTTCAGCTCCTATACTCAAGAATCCAAAGAGTGTTTGCTACTCTGAATCTGACAGCCCTTTGCATAATTCTTACAGATTCTAATGTATCTACTGTCTCTGACATTTCCTAGCCAGGTCTTCCCTGGCCAGTTGAAAACTTTATTTGGTATTTTATTTTCATCACTAAATGTGTTTTATATTGGTGAAATTTTGAAAACAGTGAGGTAATCTGGCTTTGAAAATTAATTTACCTGCCTGATATTACACTACAATGTTATTTAAATCCATGACGGGATCTAAAGTATGCTTCCTTTACCTCTTTGTGTTCTGGATCCTCATGGACATGGCAGGAGAACTGGTGTTTCTGATGTCCCTGTAGATAAGAATAGCCTGACATAAAAGATGGGTCCTGAAGGACTGAACAAACAAACTGAATAGTCAGAGGGACTGACAGATCAGCTGTCACTGCACACAGGAGCCAGTGAAGGAGAAGGTATGTGAACTCTTCACTGGTCTGCAAAATTCTCATAGCTGGTCAGACAAGGAAATTCTTTCCCTGTTTTTGATCCTAAAGACTGAATCATAACAGCTCGAATTCAAGCATTTAATATTTTAGTCATTCCAGAAATGGCTGAAGAACACTTTTACCATCATGCATATAGACAATCCCTGCTAAGCGTGCAAGTGTTTCAACTTCCTGCTCTCCCAGCACCTGAGTGAGCATGTTCAGGTGGGAGAATAGATGTTCCTGTGTGCTGAGTCACCTCTTTGCAGGGTATCTGCAAAGAGCTTTGTGTGCTGGAGGTGCTCCAGTCATATGAGGGATCTCATGCAGTTGCATGCTGCTCTTGCAGTGGAGGGATGTGCATTATGGCAGGCCTGCTTTCCAGAAAGACCTCACAGCTGAGTGAATGGACAAAAAAGTATCAGATTAATGTCAGTGTAAAAAATGTGAAGTAATTAATCTCTAGAAAAAATAGTCTAAACTGTGTTTATGGTCTTCTGAGCTTGTAACTGGCAGATACACCTCAGCGAAGAGAGATAGCAACTCTTGGAAGCACTTCTTGGAAGTCATTAACCTAAGATACAGTAGCAGCCAAAAGGAAATAAAAAGGCCAAATTTCATCATAAAGTGGACTGAGGACATAACAGAAAGCATAATTTAGCTGCAGTACAAAATCTCTCTTGGGCACTGTCTGAAAGTTTGATACATCACAAGGAGTCAGAGTAGAATTAGAAAAAGTGCAGAGAAAGGCAGGAGAAGTGATTAAGGATGTCAGGTATTAAAGGGACAGACTTAAAGGGCTAAATCCTAAACTTTGAGGGAAGAACTGTCAGTGAGAAATATGCAGGCAATGAGTGAAGTGGACGCAGAGCTGCTAACTCCCTGAACCCTTCATCATCCTGAATTTGTTGCCACAAATTTTGGAGACAGTTTCAGCAGAGGATACAAGGAATTAGAAACTCTGGAAAACCAGTCTAATACTATATTAAAGCAAATAAACAGCACTCCAGACATGGGAGGAGTAGTAGGGAGACAGTGGCCAAGAGCATCTGCTCTCCCTGAGCAGCATCTCCTAGACACTGGTGGAGGCAGAATGCTGATCCAGCATGGTAGGGTATTTGTTATATTCTTATTTTCAACACTGAATCTTACTGATATGTAATTTGCATCTGCTTCAGAGCATCCCAGTCTCTTCTCTTTTCAACAGCCTCCTGTGCAAGAGCCAGCTGGTCTGCAGGTTGCAGAGCAGGAGATGGGTCAGTCCAATACAGCTGATGTGGGGGGTGAGAGAGTTGTAAAGAGACTGCAACAACACGCAGTAAGTGCATGAGAATCTCAGGCAACTTCCAGAGAGTGAGACTTGCAGTCAAATGATTAAGTCATCTGCTCCACATCATGCTTGGCTGTTTAAGGACTTCTGTCAGAAGAAAACATTTAGAACATCATGCTGATAGGCAGTAACAACAAAAAAATTATAAATTATTCCTTCTGATTCCTTCTGTTCTCTTTTTGGCTGCTACAACAGGAATTGTTGAGAGTAGGATTATGGGAGGCCATGAACAAGCTTAAAATCTGCACCCTACTTAACTACCTCTGATTTTTGGATGTGGGAAGGAAGTGGCCTAAATCTGACCCATCTAATATATATAATATATTCCATGGCATGTAATGTTTTGACAGCTTAAGTAGATATACGAGCACTGAACTGGTAACTCATTCAAATAAAAATTGGTATGCATCCTATCTAAGTATTGTAAGTTCTGGTTTTATTCAGATAATTGTGTTTATTTTTTCTTTTCCAACAAGATAATTGTGCATATTACTTCAGTCTTTGGTATGTGTTAGTCTTGTCCAGGTTTTTTTTAATGCACTCCCATGAAATTTTAGATACAGATATCATCTGTGTTGGTAATGAGGAATGTAGGTGCAGGAGCAGAAGATTGAGAATGTACTTTTCCTGCCTCACAAACACATTGTTTATGTCAGAATTTTTTTTCCCCTAAGTATAGCACAATGTGGACTGTGTGAACACATCATAAATGGGCTGATCTTGGTAATGTGTTTGCTAGGAACATTTCAATCTATAAATCAGGAGCTAAGCCACAGAGAGATTTGTGTTTTGTCAGGAGAACTCAGTGGCAGAGAAATAAGAAAGGGCTCTGGAGTGCCTTAACCACAAAGCTGCTATAGATCTGTAGGAATGATGGGCCACAGAGGAAGTCATTTGGTGAGTTAGACACAATGGCAGAGCAGTTCCAGGGACAGAATTTGAATGAGAAAGATGAGTTTTATCTGCACTGTCTAATCTCTAATAATGATAAAATTTGGCACATGTCAGATAATTTCCTCCTAAGTGTTTAAAGCCCTTCAGCATGCCTGTTACATAGGTAAGTGGTATAATAGGAATTATACCACTGGGAACCTGCCCAAAGAGAGAGTTTAGGCCTGTTTTTAAGAAAAGCTTTCAATAGATCCCGGAAGCCTGGACCTTCAGTCATTTGCTTTAGTCATATGAAAATGTATCATTTAATTATTTCTTAAGTGCTCCTCTCCTCTTCCCTTTTTTTTCCCCCTGAATTTCTTTCCCTTTGCTCAGTAAATGCTGATTGCTCCTGACAGCTCGGCCTCTGAGTCTTAAACAATTTTGTGTCCCTGCTAAAGCCTTTTCTGACTCCTCAACCCCCACTTGTGGTCTGGCTGACTGGGAAAATTGTGTTAACACTCAAGAACATCATTCTCACACTGCACAGAGAGAGAACCAAAGGGATCAGGAGTCTATTCTGATCATGATTTATTCATGTGGAAGTCTGACAGGCAATAATTGCTGCCATTGCTCACAGACAAAAAATTAACAACTTGGAAATAATGCTTCCTGTATTCCCACATCTTGTCCTCAGGCCTGAGATCAGTATGAACTGTGAGCAGATGTGCTTGCAAGTAGTCTATTCTCCTAGCAATCTATGTTCTGCAACAGTGCTGTAGTGTCTAATTATTTTTGAAAAAAAATTCTATGTGAAAAATGTTACATATATCTCTCCATAAATAATACCTTTCCCTCTTAAAGGAGCATCAGAAATACAGGTCAACAATTTACTGTGGAGATACAAAAGGGTGGGGAAATGGACTGTTACCTCTGTCAGTGCCTATCTTGATGGCTAGGTAAGAAGATAAAAGATACGGCCATGATTTTGCAGCACTTAATCCCAAAACTTGAGTTCAGCTGCTGAAAGGCATCTCCATCTGGACAAATTCTTTGTCTGCCCTTTCCCTCATTGGTCTCATTTTGTTGCTTATTTTCTCTTGCCTTTTACCTTTATTGTCTTCTTCTTTGCCATTTCTATTACCTCTCTTCCTAGAATTTGATAGGCATTGTTATGGAGGTCTTATGTGAATCCTGGGAAGGGAAGGTGAGGTTAGAGAGACATTCTGCAACATACTTAAAACAGAACTGGGGAAGCTGCTGGACGATCCCTGCACTCATTTGGTTTTAGCCTTGAAAACTCAGTTAAGCTAGTTTTTCCTTTAGGCTGCTCGAACTCAGAGGAACAACAGAAGTGATTAAATGGATAAAAAAAAGTAAAGTTACTTTTATAAAATGTATGTTGGTATAAGTTTCTGAAAAAAAAAAAATTGCCATTTCCTAAACACATGATAAGGAGAATGGCTGAAAGAACCTTGCTCAGTCACAGGCTCTAATTATGAGTGCAATTTCACATTGATTGAATGGCTGAGATAGGGTTATGTGTGTCACTTTCTCCCATTTAATGATTCATGTTAGAGTGGCCTATAAATAAGCTTCTCATTGTCTCTACCTTTTTTCCCTCTATTCTGAGGGAATAATATGTTGTATAGTAATGTGGGTTGAGTTATTTTGGCAACAGGTTAACTCAAGTACAGAACAATTCTGTCCCTTCAGCCCTTGGGCAGGTACGCATAGCTTGCAATCTGGAACTCTGGGGACTCAAAAAAGTTGCTCTGTTTTGCAAGCAATCAAACCCTTGACTGCATTCTTGGACACAGTATCAATACAAGCAGTTCAAAGATTACAAATTGAGAGATGAAGTTGCTCAATTTCTTTTTTCTGTCAGCACAAAAATGAAAGAGTAAGTCTAGTGGGAGAACATTATGCACACACATAGTTGTAGCAAAGAGCTTAAGCACACTAATATATTTCTCATGTATTTGAAATTATAAATGCTTATTGCAGATTACAGAAGTCTTTGATTAGGAAAGTCTGGAACCAAAGACAAGGAAAGACAAAAAAGAGCTGGAAAATTATGCTGCAGAACTCAGGAGAAAAAGTTATAACTCAATTTAGAGAACATTCTATTGCCTCAGAGGATCTCTGAAGGAATGGACACAGAACAATAATCAAGTACCAAAGACTGCTGCACTATAAGCTCTCTGGGTTATCTTTGTATTGAGATGAGCATCTCTGTAGTCATACAACTGTAGTAAAAGGTGAATTTTGATGTGCTCATTAGAAAATGGATGACAGAAAAAAATTTATTGCATATGGAGTAAAGCAAAAAACACCATCTTTAATGTTAAATCTTTGCATCTTATTTCGACATAAGTTCTCTTTGGTGGCACAGGCATGTCTAAAAGATCCCTTTACAACTTTCATCCTTAGACTTCTGGGTGTGTAAGTAATGAAGTTCTATTAGTCATTCACATTTTTAGGATGGACAAGGAATCAAAAACGTAGTACGTTCCTCACAACTTATTTTTCTTCTGTTGCCATTTATGAAATTCTTTTGATGTTATGAGGATTTTGCTTATTTTCTTCTGCCAGTATCAGATCTTGCGTTCTTACCCTCCTGAATCCAGCCTGAATCGAGTCATAACTCATTCTACTCATTCTACTGTAACTTCATCTACGAGGATGAAGATGTAGGTATTTAATATATGCATCCTGTTCTAAACCCTGAGATTAACTGGGTTGGAGGACAGTGCTAATAATGCAAAGGTTGTCAGTTTGAGCCCCATAGGGGTCATAGGTCATTCCCTTATGAGCTGGACCTGATGATCCTTGTGGGTCCCTTCCAACTCAGAATACTCTGTGTTTCTGTGATAAAAAGCAACAACTGGTCTCCATCTCTCCTTTAAAAAAATTTCAGAGGTCCAGGCACATTCTTACCTCAAAGGAAGGTTTATTATTTGGAAAGCATTCAAGCAGAAAACTATTTAGGTAGACGATAAAATAACGTGATCATTAATGGGCTTTTTTGAAGTCACAACATATATCTGGTCTATATTTTAATTAACATGTATGGTTTTTTGTTTCTGTGGTTACTCAGACCTTCATAACAGTAATTTGATGTGAACTGGGTCTGAACCCTTGCACATGTAGGCTTCCAAATGAGGTACAGCAGCACATTCAAATGCCACAAGGAAACCATTAGTCGTACCCACTCTGTCTGCTGGGCAGAGCACTGAGGCTGTCTTTGGGACCAAATTCACTGCCTGTGCAGACAGTGACCCTGAAAACATGGCCCACACCTGATGGGACAGTGCCTAATGGAGCACACAAGCTCCTGTGTGCCCGAGCACCCAAAGTGAGTTAACGCAATACCGGCACATCCAGGCAGGCCAGCTGCTGCCTGGCTGCAAGTGTCCACAAATCACCCACATCAGGAGGAGACAGGCAGGTTGTTGCATGCTCACAGCCACTTCCAAAACTGCTTTTGGAAGAGGTGTGAACATAGCTGCTAGGGGTGATTCATAGCCGCCTCTTTTTGGTTTATCACACAGGCTCATGTGGCTGGAAAGGGGGGAGCTGGTGCATAACATGAAAAATGAAACTGATGTTATCAGAATGATGAGGAAAAATGAATAGATAAAGTAATAAACACATAGCACCTGTGTTATGCGGTGGTGAAAAGGAGGAACCGTGCACCATGAGGCCAGCTGGGGAGTTGGCACTGAGAGACACTGAGCATCTGTACAGGGAACAACGAATTGCGCTTGTCAAGGTTCATGGAGTTTTGCAGCAGGACATGTCAGTTCATTAAGATCCCATTAAGAAAGGTGCTCAGACCCTGTAAAATATAGCATAAAATGCCTGTTATTAGGGTTAATGTTATAAAGAAGAAGAAGGTCAGACTTGATGATCTTGGAGGCCTCGTACAACATTAATAATTCTTTGATTCTATTATTCTGTGATAGTAAGTGATAGGGGAGTTCAGGTGCGTCATGAGTGTTCAGCTTTTAGTGGGCAGACAAGGAGCAAAATGTAAGTTCTGTGATTTATTTTCTATGTGTCTCGAATATGTAGCAGTGTCATCTGAAAAGTCTTCAGTGCAACAACCCTTGCCAATATTTTCAGTATCTGTGCCCTTCTCTCACCCCCTCTGGTATTGATCCTGCTGTGGTTTGTACCAAGGGGAGCTGAGGGGATTCCTCAAAGGCAGCCTTTCATCGTTTTCCCCAGTTTCATGGAAAAAGAAACTTAATATCCCTCTTTAAAAAAGAGATAGGTTGACCAGACTTCAATTCTCAGAAAAATATCAAGCCAGGTATTTAAAAAATGTATTTGTAATTACTAGAAGGCTGCAGAGCCATAAGCAAATATCAGGGAGAGCTTAAAAAGAACAAGTGACGTAGTACTAATGTAATTTCCTCCTATAACATGGTAATTGGCCATGTGGATATTGGAGAAATACTAAATGGCTATCTTAATTTAGTCTTAGATGATATAAGCAACTTAGGGATATATGGTAAAGTAAATCTAATAACATAGTGACTGGAAAACTGGTTAGAAAATTGTACTCAAAAGATAGTCACTAATATTTCTCTGTCAAAATAGATTACTATATTAAGCACATTTAGAAAAGTCTTTTCCTAAATCAATACTTTCACCATTTTCACAACTGACTTAGATGTTTGAGAAAAAAAAAGTATTTTATTTTACTAAAATACTAAATGAATAAATTATGTTTCCATGAGGGCAAGCACAAAGCAGTACACTTTGAAAAAATTATTTGCTTGATTAAAAGATGGAGAACAAATAGTTAAATGGCCTTTGGGCAAAATAGTTAGGAGATTTAGAAGATCACAAACATAATAATAATGAAGGATGCACAAAAATGAGTAAGACACCTTAAAAGTATGCATTGTAACTTCTCCAGTTAGCTCTGGTAAGGCCTCATCTGGAGCTCAGGCTTGAGCAGCCCTTTTTAAGAAATCTTTGAACCAGAGGGAAGCAGCAAAGATGATCAAAAGCCTAGAAAATCTGAGCTCTGAGACTGAAAGGATGAGGTTTGTTTAGTCTAGGGGATGGAGAACTGAGGAGAGATGTGAGAAGAGTCTTTAAGTACATACAGACTGCTGTGGGAAGGTTAGAAACAAATTGTTCTTCATGTTTATTGGAGGTCAAGAAAAAATAAAATATGCTCAGACTGCAGTGTGGGGAATTCAGATCAGACACAAGGGAAGACTTCACAGCTGTAAAATTATGAAGCACTGGAATAGATTCCTCACCAGATACAATACTTCAGGGCACTTTGGTGCACTTTCAACCTTCTTACATGTTATGAAGAATCTCTCCAACAGTTCAGTTTAGGAAATATTTTGTGTAAGTGGTAATGAGAAATGCTAGAAGGCGAGGTGTGGAGACAAGTTCATATTCTGGCTTAGATGGAGAGAGGTCAGAGGAAAATTCATGGAGGAAGAATAAGGTGGTGATGGGGTCACTCAAAAGTAGAGGAGGAGAAAATGGACCTAAAATCAGATGATGTTTTCAGTAGGGTGTGAGCCCCACCATGATGCCAAACAAGGAAAATAAGTGGCCCATTACACTTGATACTTAAGAATCTGAAACTGTAAATACCATCAAAATATCATGACTTTTCTAATTTTGTGTCATTGTCCAAATAATGCATAAGACGTTTAGCAAAACCATCTTCAAATACCCACCATTTGATTAGGTTGCTGCCAATGGTGCGTTATATGGTAAAGGTCAATTGCATTACATTCCATGAACTGGTTGATAGAAGAGGTGCAAAAACATTTCATGCCATAAATGGTGTTTTAGGAACAAAACATAGGCTTCTGAAGGAATTATTTCCTTTCACAATGCTTAGTGCACACACGCTAGTCTACACTCATGTCAACTCGTCGTTCTGAAAGATTTATCTCCCATTATCTCATACATTGTTGAGGCTCTTTGGGAATTCATGCTTTGTGCATTTGGCTGACAAAGCAATCTTTTGCTTCAGGATTCAGTATTTTATGCTGCTTAGTGCTAACCACAGCTGTCCAAGGCCACATGGTAATTCTGGTTAAAAAAAACTAATTGAATTGCATCAGCAGAATATTTTAGGGACATTCGTAATGAAATTCTAAATTTTATAAACTTCCTGGGAAAATTTGCTTTCTGCCTAAGTATCCATGGTTCACTGGTACCAACATACTATTTCACTTGTAACAGTGAACTGATATTAGAATACTTGACAGAATTGCAGTGAAAAGCTCCATCTGTGGCTAGATACAGAGGTTACAATGTTTTATTCAGAACCAGCTAATCCAAACATCTCCCTCTCAAATGAACATAACCTTTCTCACAATATATTTATATGACTTAAACAAAAAAAGCCCAAAGTAACAGGAATGGAGTTTGGACCTAATTGACGATGTGAACATAAGTAACCTGTACTGTGAATATATGTTTAAAAGGTTAAATTGAATGTTTATTGATGTGTGATAACTGTACCTAGAAATTCCCTTCAAAAATGTGTCCTTCGCTAAGTGTGTTTGCACAGTGAGAATAAGTTTTTGCCTCAAAGGGTTTCCAAACTAAATACATAAGAAAGAAAAGCAGTGGAAGTACGCAGAGAAATGAGCATGTTCAAGATTTTGTAGGCAGGAAGTTGGAAATATTATCAGTAGTATTTCTGAGTCCCAGTCCAGTGACTCAGTGAAGCACATTGCCTGAAGAATTCTAAGTTTTACACACAAATACTTCTTGAAGGTCTAATTGCATCTGTCTTCCTCACAGTATTTGTGTTGTTGATTTCAAAATGCTGCTCATATGAGTGAGGTAAGACAGTTTAGCCCTGGAGTTTTCTAGTCTTTCACCTCTTTAGGCTGCTTATATCCCTTCTTTCTTTGACAGACAGATCATCAGATCTTCCCCATAAGGACACCATGTGAAGGTTGTGAAGGTAGTAAGTTTTCATCAGACTCTCTCCACTTTTCTGTCACTTTATTCTCCCTTTACAATGTCTATTCTTATATGTAATTATATCAGGTTTCTGGTGACATCTCTTCTCTTTATTGCAGAACTCCTTTCAGCATTACTGTTTCCCTGCAAATAGTCCTTTTCCACTTTTAATATTATTTCCATATGTTTCAGATTATTTTCCCCCAATGTGTCAGCTGGTAAGATGCGTTCTTTTTATGGTTGTTTTTCACCCATGATTTAGTTGCATTACTGTTGATCTGTCTACGCTGTTATTTGTATCTTCTAACAAATTAGAATCATATTGCAGCCTTTTACCATAGTTGACAGTGGGGATTTTTAAATCCTTAATCAGGAAATATGATGGCTTTGTATCTGATCTCCCTGGCATAGCAGGATATTCCTTTGTCTTCACCTTTGCTTTCCTCCTCCTTCTTCCTAATTTTCTTTGCCTTGCTTCTCTGCTTCTTCTTCAAAAAGTCACATCCGTGCAGATGTCACTGTGCATGTTAAAAAAATCATGTCTTGATCTGAACTGTTTTTCTATTAGTCATGGCTTCTTTAAGGTAAGATCATCTGAAACTAATCTGTTCTGCCAAGGATTAATATATCTCCATTTACTCTAATTCATGCATTGGTCTGTCAGTCACAAGGTTTGCATTAACCCTTTATATTGTCACAGCCTTTAGGGGACTTTTATTTTCCCTGGGTCCTTTGGTGGAACTGAGTGCCTAAATCAGTATGCAGTGCAGTCAGAGATAATGAAAATCTTAGCAGAATCATCAATATTTGTCTTTCACTGAAAATAAGGACACTAAAAGTATCTATTGGTGACTCAAATTAAGTATCCATTACTAAGAATTTCACCCACAAAATCTGTACCAAGTCTCTTCTGCTTCTGTAAAAATGCTATGATGCCATGGAAAACAAAGTTTAGGGCTCAAAACAAGGTTTGTAGTGACCTAGAGAAGACAATCTGACCCCAAAGATTATCCTTTTTTTCAGGATGGTCTAATGTAAAATAATCAGCTGATCTAATGTAAAATATTGCCTACCTCTGCAAGCTCTGCTTTTCTATAATGTTTAACATAATAACCTTTCAAACATCTTGAAGCAAATAAAAGCAAAGGAAAGTAATACCAAAGTATTCTGGCATCTCAAGCTTTAGTAAATACTGGAATAATTTGTTAAGCAGCTACTAATTTATTTTGTGATTGTTGTCCATAACTTCATCTCTTGTGCATTTTGTGGTAACTGGAAAGTAAAAGTTGAATTACAGGACTGCATTAAGTATATTAGGCATGACTATGATCACTCCCAATTCACTCTGCTTGCATTAAAGAGAAAGATGATTTTGTGTTTAAAGATAAGAGTTGGAGTCAGATCTGAGTTCAGCTGATGACTGGAGCACACACTCCCACACAAGAGAAACATCAGTGATATCTGCCTTGCACCTGATTCTTCCACTTACACATTGAATAAAACTGTTATTGTGGCAGTAATAGCCATTCAGTGGTTGCTTAAGGGCATGTCAGCCCAGACCCTGTGCCAGCACACAGATTGCCGAGAGAAGAATGGAAAAACTAGTTAGAGAATGAGCACTAATGAGAACAGTGAGTTAATGAGCTCAGGGAGAGCACCATGTTGTTGGGACCCCAAGTGGAATCACTGTACCTTTAGGTACAATTAGCTGACACAGATCTGTCTCAGACATCTCTTTCATAAAATGCTGCCAAGGTCTAAGTGGTTAATCCTAGTCTCCTGCTTCTCTAAACACGAAGGTTCCTCTACTTCGGTGCTTCAGTGCCAATCAGGATTGCACCCGTGAAATGAATCTCCTCATAGCCCCTGCTTGTGCACTTGGGTTTGCATCATGGAGAAGCTACGCAGTATGCTAAATGTCATCCTTCTGGATTAAGCTTCAGGAGGAGATTCCCCAAGAGCACATCTAATGCCTTTGAGCTGCTAATGAACATTCAGTCCATGGGATGATGCTCATGCTGCATGTGAAACACACAGTATTGAGGTTGGGCACTCTACAGCGTTTCAGATCCAGTTCTATTGCACTGATTGCTAATATAGACACAGTCAAAAATATACTTGCTCTCTCATTTGGGAGTTTTCACTACAGCAAAGGCATTAAAACAAAAGATTATCAGGATGACTTCATCAATGATGGAACATCATTGGCATTACACCTGGAATGAGAGTTAACCAATGATAACAAAAAAGGTGTGTATGTGGATAAAACCATTAATATATGTAAAGTTGATATAAAATTATAGCTCTTTAATTGTACATCACCTCAAGAGAGGGAAATAAGTATCTTCCAGTAATAATTTATTAAATAGTGGGTACTTCAAAGTACTTGTGAATACAGACATATATATATATATATATATATATATATATATCTGTTAGATAGAAAGCCAATACATCCTACAAACTCTGTTATGGGAGTCACAAAACTACTGATACAAGATGAACATGTTTACCAAAAGAGAAACCATGTTTAGATTTCAGTTTCATAAATCCTAGACCTTACTCATTCTCTCCTACGAAGAACAATCCTGAATGCCGTGTGCAGAGATTTGATGAACCAAGTGACTACATTTGGAGCAGATTCATGACAAAGTTTGTATCCCGTCAGTGAAATGGCTTGAAGGAAGGTAGGAGCTTGTTCAGTAGGTCTGTGTCAATGCAGAGCCCAGTTCCTTTGTCTCTCAGATATGTGGCCAAGAAATATACTCACGGCATAAGAAACTAGCTGTACAACATTTGGCGTTTTGACAAGCAAGGTAGCTTTCAACAATCTTCACACCATTTAGTGACACCCCAGAGACTGGAGAAGTGTTTGGTTTAATTTAGACTGCACTGTCTGTAATTTTCTAAGCATTGCATGGCATTTAACCCCTTAAAACATATTCCTTCTGACCTCAGAGTGCTTCTTGAGCTTTGAAAGAGGTCCTCAAGGAAAAGTTTTATGGTTGCTTCATGATATTGCTCAGGCAGTTCTTCCCTAGACAAACACAGAAATTTTATTCTGTTTATACCATCTGGCATTTTTATTTGTGCTGAATCTTACATTAGAAAACCTTGCCTCCTAGACACGAGGTATTGGCTGTATTAAAACACCTCTGCTGTTTTTATTAGATTGTATATGCCAATGGTCCTTATTTGTAGTCTCAGAGGATATGGTGGAAAATGATCATCTTTTTATGCAGTATTCCCAGGATTGTTTAATGAAATCTATGGAGAAGGTCTCCTTTGGTCTTAAAGTTTTTTGCATTTCTGCCTTTCTAAAAACCTACTATTTTTTTTTGGTCTTCTTACATATTACGGCTTTTCCACAAGTACTTTCTCAAGTGGGCAAAAAATATTTCTTGGGTGTAAGTTTTCAGTCTTGTTAGTACTGTGTGGAACTAGACAAGGGTGTTCCACTTGGCCTCGTAGAGAAGTCCTAAAAGTGTAAATTTAATTGTGGCCTAAAACTAGAAATCATCTGAGAAAAAAAAATAAAAAGCAACCAACCTTATCCAAAAAGATGAGTTACTGTTAGTACTGCATCCTGTCTTCCCAAATGCTTCTACATCGCAGTGCTTTGCTCTCCCTCTCAGCTGGCCTATAATCCTCTGTCCTATAAAAGAGAGCTTTGCTGTCACTTTCCTGTGGTTTTGCTCTTTCTCAGGCACCTCCTTCAGCTTTCAGCACTGCACTGCAAGCTTGAGATCAGATCCTGCTTTCGCATACAGCACAGTGGGGGGATTTTGCCCCCCTCACTCTTTTCCATTCCCCACAGGTTTATGAGCAGTGCTCTGTTTTGGTAGAGAAGCGTGCTGCGCCCTGTGCACTGCTGCTCTGTGCCACGTTTGGTCATTGCCATCAGACCAGGTGGCACTGTGACCTGATGGAGTTCTGCAGACTTTGTTTCTGTGTTGCTAACCATGTAAAGGGCAAAAAGCAAGGATAATTTGGACCCAAGCATACTGAATTCTCTTACTTGTATAGCATGTGAGCATGACCAAATTTCAGATTCAAGAACTACAGCAAGCATTTTCACAGGAGGTGAAGATCCGCCTTAGGCATGGATTGTCCTTTCTCTTCTTGTGATCTGTAAAATAAGCCCTTTGCAAATGCAAATGGGACTGCAGTAAATAAAATAATTCAGTAAAACCTAATTCATAAAAATCTAAATGTGCACTCCCTTCTCTCTGGCAATATATTCTAAAGTTTAAATCAAGCTTTATGTTTCTTTTAAACAGCCTTTAAACCTGCTTCAATGGAAAAGTTATTCCAAAGTTTGAAAATATCCTCTATCATATTATTTATGAACTCAGAATTTTTCCAGGATCATATATTATTCCTAAACTTGTTTCCCCAGGAGTCCTATAATGAAATGAACTTTAAAGCCAGTTGGAAGGTGAATTGTATACCAATCATTTAAAATATAAAGTTCTAGCCCAACAAACACATCTGTGTCTAACTTTAAGCCTATGAATATTTCTACTAACTCAGTGTAAGTACTCCCACTAAAGTTAAGTATGTCTATTAAGTGTTTGGAGGCCTGGATCTGAAAGTACCACAATAATAATCATAAGTAAATATTTGCACAGCCTCTAAATGTTTAATTCTTTGAGCATCTTTAGGATTCCTAGCTAAGAAGTTTGTTTTGCAATGGTATTAGTTTTGGAGCAAACCCAAAAGCTAGACCTCTGCAGACCTTGCCAATTTTGATTTACACGGGCATCAGCAATTTCTGGGTCCTCCAGTTCTGGTTTGTATCCCTGCAACTTAAGATTAGTATACTGTGTTCAACTTAATAAAGACAAAGAAAATTTAGTATCTTCAGTTACAACATTCCGCAATGTAACTGTGTTGCTTTGGGGTTTGACTAAAACCAGAAATACAGCAAATAGCTGCTTATTTTGAAACTCTTAAAGGTGGATAAAATTTAGGGAAAAAATTACTTTTATTTTGGAGAGGGCAACATTTCCAACTTGTCTAGGCTAAAAATCCAGACCTGGACTGAAAACATTTAAATTCTTCTATAGACAGAAATTTGCAGCTAAATAAGTGTATTCACAATTTGACACCTTTTTAAGTGTGTTTATCAGCACAAACTCACATTTCAGTTGTAACTGCCACACTGTGTTTTAAGTATGGACTATTTTCCTTACCAGAGCCAAAAGAAGACAAGGGGAAGGAAAATGAGTTTTCCTTAACTATTTAGACACACAAACTTACCACCATTTCTGCTTCATAAGGTTCATTCTAAGTCAGAGCTATTGCATGTTACATGTCCAATAGGTTATGTATTCTTTTATTATGTATTCCACATTTCCTTGCAGTCTGTCTCTGCACATATAATGGATACAACTCAGCAGCATTAGATTTTCAGAGACTGCCAGAAGTTCACTGTAGATGTGTTTAAAGCATCTACAGCTTTTGAGGAAAAAGAACAGCCGCTTTGCAACCAAGTACAATATATGAGAATTGAAAGCAAGTACAAGCATGCTGCTGTGGCTCCAGCTGTGTTCATGCATAAATTGATATCAGCTCTTGTCGAAAGTGCTTTTGCAAACACCGAGGTGGAGCATATTTTGAAAGGGGCATATAGAGAACCCACAGGGCTGTAGAAATGTCCTTTAAAATGCGAAAGCGGTGAGGCAAATGTCTCAATTTCACATTCTGGGGAGTGGGAAGAACAGCTGGGGCAAATAAAACTTCCTTAAGAACAAAAGTAATTCTGACGGCATATACCATGAGGAGACAAGTGTGACCATCAGTAGGTGGAAGTTAGCTGTATGTATCTGGACAGGATGCACTCACCATCACCAGGGATCAGAGAGGTCATTATAACAGGAATTCCATCTCAGTTTGATTTGCTGAGTGGAATTGATGCACAGGCACTAGAAAGTGATGGAATTTTAATGCAAAAAATTTCCATGAAAAATCATAGTGTAAGTTTGTGAACATTTACAGTATGTTACTTTTTGACTTTAAAGTAAACCTGCACTTCAGGTCAACATATAAACTCTCCAAAGATCTCAGAAACTAATAATAATACTGTATTTTAAATGGCACTAGGGAAGTTAAACAAAACATAAGCAGAGGAGATATAGCATGACTCATATGAATCCTAACATCTATTAGATCAAATTCAGCTGCCACATTCAGGGTCTACAGTAAAGGGGAACGAAAGTATCCATTTGGACAAATCTAGATATTACCAGATTCTTTTTTAAAAAGTAAAATAAACAGAACCACACCCCACAGTTGCCATGATCTTGAGACAGCAAAACTGCATCTTGAAAGCTACTCAGAAAATAGAAAGAATTGTCATAAAATACATTTACTCAGTAAAGAATTTCCAGCTTCTTGAAGCATACAAACGCTGGTTAACTTCAGATACCCCCAGCTCTCCTAGCACAACACTGCATGGAAATCTCCCTTCCCTTGGCACGCCAGTGCTCCTCCCTGCCAGGGTTCTGCACATAAACTGAGATTGGGTCTGATGGAGGCATTGTTTTGGATTATCTCTTTCCTTTCATCAGACTTCTAGAAAGATTCTTGCTTCTATACCCAGCATTGCAGGAGTAGTAAAAAAGAGGAAAAAAGCCCAGCATACAAGTCAGGAGAAGCTAGGATCAACAAAAATCTTTCTTCTTCACTACTCACCTTTTCCATGCTGAGTTTTATTAGACCCTGAGACTGGCTTCCTTTCCAAAAAGAAGAAATATTGGACAAACACTAGGATGCCTTGCGTGACCAAGTCTCTAAAGAACCCTGTCAAACAGTCTGGGAAATAGCCAAACAAATGTCAGTTCTCCCAGTTTTGCTTCTTATAATTGAACCCAATCTATAAAAAGTTTGTACTAGTAACAAAATTCAATCTGCTACAGTAAAACCCTTCCTTGGAGCAAAAAACCTATCTTTTCTCCATCTCTCAAATTAATCTTTGCCAAGAAAGTGTACATAGCTCAAAAGTTAAACAAGATATTTTTGTTCCTAGCTACCCACAAAAGTACATCCTTCAATTTTGTTTTGGAAATACTGCAGCACAATTAAGATAGAGCGTAAATCATAGAAAGAATATTTCCTGTAGCCTTTGAAATATTCTAAAGCAGCCTGAGTGAAAGAAATGCCTTTTACTGTTGCTTAATGCCAAGAGAATGTTCCTGTCCAAGAAACCAATTTATGATTAAGATCTCACAAAAAAGGAAAAAAAATTCCCTTGTGTTTCAAGGACAGAAAATATTACAATGCTTGCATATATTCTGTTTAAAGTAAAACACCCAATAACTGCAAACAGGACTTCATGACCTGCTGAGAAAGCAAAAGCTTTGGGCCATGTTCAGATCCCAATTGCCAAAGTGATTTCAAAGTGGAAAGGAAATTTTGGGGCAAAGAAAGGAGAACCATGAAAGAACAGGGAAAAGGGTACAAAGAATTTTAATAACTAAGGGCCTCAAAAAGAAGATCCTTTATTTCCACTCTACTATGACAAAAATGTGGAAAATGAAGAGAGGCCTGCGTTTTCTCCCCTCTTCACCCAGTCAGGTTGTCTGAAGGAGCTCTTGAAGAGAGAGGAAATGGTTCAAAGGGCCTTTTGTGGAGCACCTTGATCTCCCTGACATCTATCAGATAGCACACTGGCTCAGCTTATTAACATAGAAGCAAAACCATGTTTGTGCTTAAGTCAATAGTCGAATTCCCATTTAATTCTGTGACATTATCAAAGGTACTTCAGGAGTTTATCTCAAGATATTTGGTAGACACACAAGGTTTCCATTCAGACTGTGGAAATTCCTGCTTCTTGTCTCAGCATTTGTCCTCAGAACTGGCTTAGTAGATATGCATATCTCCCCTTTGATAATGAAGACTTATGGAATTCCACTGGAGCATTCTCATTTCTGGCCTTCGCATATGTGGAAGCCTGAATTGTCCTGTCTGAGGTAAGGAAATACTGTGTGAGCAAATAGCTGCACTGGATCCACAGAAAGGATGAGGTCAAAGGGCTGACGTTTTCGTAATTTAGAAGGTGCCTTCACATCATTACTCCATTGTATTTTAGCTAAGGCATATTGAGAAAAAAGCAAAAAAAAACCACCAAAAAAACTCAACAAAAAGAAACCTCTGGATAAAAGAAGTTATTTCTGAAATTAAATGATTTTTTCAATGTATGCAAACTGATTAACAGTGGATAGACTTTTATTTGTTAGAAGTGGAGAAATGAGAAAATGAAGATAAACACTGTCTCCTTTATGTACTAGCCATTTGATGTTTTTAATAGTATCATATAAACAAGCAATAAAGTGATCAAAGTTCCAGTCTTTAAAAGCAATCAGTATAGAAACAATGTTCATGACACAAAGATTCTTCAAATAAATGTCTAGAAATTATTAGTTTAGTAAATACACATGCTCTAATTTGAGTGCTCCAGTGCTGGGGCACTTGGAAGCTGGACAGCTGAAACATTATTTAGAAAAGTATTCATAGCTAGATTCCAGACATTTTGAAATGCAGTCTGTTCTGTACTTACATTTGTGTCCAAACAGTGATTTTTAAAAGATGTATAAGATTAAGTTGATTCAAATGGAAATAGCTCACAGCCCCATAAAGAAATTACATGTTGGAGCACTCTCTTTCAATGTCTTGTAGTGAACTACATTTCTTTCCATAATTCTTGAAGAAGATAAGTGGGATATCAGGAAAGGTACACCTTATGCAGGCAATTCAAATATCAATAATCTTGTATTTTAAAGGAAACAAAAATTTCCACATAGAAGAAGGAGAGAAAACAGAAAACAACGACATAAAGTGGGAAGCATGTAATATGGGTTAGATGAACTAATCTGGTAGAGAATAAAGTTCCCAGAAGCTCTTACTAACATGATTTTCAACATATTGTACTGACTCCTTTGAGTTAACAATGCTTACTTAGTTTGGACCTCATATAATCAGTTAACTTTGATGGACTGACTCCTGATTAACACAGCTGTGACACTAAAACCCATTTCTCTATACTTCTAGTTGTCTCCAAGTACTGATGACTGCAAAACGAGAAGAAGAAAAATAGAAAGCTACTTTCCAGTTAGTTCGACAAATGATAGCATAATACAGTCCTAAACTCTTAAAAACCAAACCAAACCAAAAATCAAACCTTACAGATATTCCTATAAAGAGTAGATAATACTTTTCTTCAGATGATGTAACTGCTGTGGCAGCTGGTGTCAAACATAGCCAAAGCTGAACACACCTGAAATAAGTATCATGCCAGTTACATCTTCTGATCAATACACCAGTGAGAGAGCTCTGAAACTGATTCAGCAAAATATCAAACATTGTCAGCCTAATCCAGCAAAATCTTCAGGGATATAATGAAATAAATTATTAGGGTCACTGAAATCAACAAGGCTGGGCTAATAATGGGCAGCAAGCTCAGCACCCTGAAGTTTGATATCCCCAATGAGAACAATAAATGCAAAAGTCAATGTTCACTTTCTAATCCTACCACTCTTTCCTTCATCTTCTTCAATATCAGAGCTGAAGGAGGCTATAGGTGTCAGTGACATTTGTAAACAACACAGCTTTTCTTTAGCACTGTTTTGGATTCCAAGAAAACTGAGAAATTACATTTGCTGCCCTGGAAATCCTCTTCAGTCAGAGCCACTTTCCAATACAACCCCATTTTTCTGAATGCAATGTATTAAAGAGTCCATTGCCAGTAGCTGCCTTTATACCTTCATGTGCATAAGAAATCTGGGGAAGCTGTGCCATCTGAGAATGGAAAACAGCTTAAACAAATAACTCAGTGCCACTTCACTTGCTGTATATGCTATAACCGAGCTTATATGTGTTCTTTCTCTCTAACCTTCTCTTAATCAACATCTTCACCAATTTCACCTTGAAATTGAGCCCAAATTAAAGAAAAAAAACCAAAAGACAGAATAAACAAATCAGTGACTATGTAAAAGATGTATTTATTATGAATAATCTGTTTATGAATATCTGTTTTCAGATAGTCCCCAGTCCCTTCTAAAAAAAAATTTGATAAGCCTAAACGTGTCTTCTTTAGCTAAACACTGAAAAGGAACTGCTTCCTCACTGCAGAGCTGCTCTGCATGCTAAGGCAAACAGGAAAAGAAACCTGCATGGAAGTGTTATTTTTAGCATCTAAACAAAAGCAGTAAAGCATACTCATAGTCTTCAGCCTCAAAACCCAAAAGCCTCTTTCCTCTTGCTGTTCTTCAGGCTCTGCACAGCTTGGTTTCTTGCCCCTTCTTGCTCCCTGGACAGACGTGTAGGGAACTGATGAGGATTTCATGATGCTTTTCAGCCAGCCCTTTGAACTTGTCCCATAGCTGAGTCATTAGGCTTGCAATAGCAAGAGCTTTGTTTCAGCCATGAAGAAAAGGGTTGAATTTATCCTAAAAGCCTCCTCATAAACACTGTCTTGTAGGTTATTTTTCTATTTATGAGGAAAGCAACATTACAAGAGGTGACCCCACCAACTTTGAAACTGTAATTTCTTACTACTCTTTATCATAGTATGGCATTTTCATAACCAGCTCCTTCAACACTAGCCATTTAAATATAGTCGTTTTCCTGTCTTCCAGGGGCACAGCTGCCTCACATCAGAAATGCTATTTTGTGAGAGGTTTCAGTTGCTCTGGCAACAGCCTTTGACAAGTTCTGTATGTGAAGCTGCAGAGAAGAGAAATTGCTCAGAGGAGAGGTCCATGCCCTTCCCACTGATGCTCTGACTTGGCCATACAAACAGTACCATGTTTCTGAGAGACATCAATAAATGCCTATCAAAAAGGACATTCCCTGACTGTCACTAGGTACTACAGAGAGAGGAACTTATGAGATAAATACACTGCATAAGAATTAACTGGTTCTGATTCCATCATATGCAATACATGAAAGAAGAGAACTACGTTGCTATGCATGCTCTTGCCTGCAAATGCCACTTTAAAAATGACGGTAATGCAAGTGCCAACCCCACTGTTGTCTTTGCCTGAACACCATCAGAGCTGAGAGCACACAGAACGTTACTAAGATTTTGTAGACGTAGCATCATGCACGTTTATTTTACATACTTTTTGCTATCAGAAAAGTTGATGTTTCTAGCAATTTTCTTCCCTTTTTTTAGACAACATGATAATTTTGCATTTGGGTTACAGTATGTCAGTCCAATCTGATTTATTTGCTATTTGAGTCAGAGAAATGTTCCTTTCTACTAATTAATCTTAGCTTTGGAAAGTAGCTCTGTAAATTTGCTTCTTCTGTCACGATCATGACAGATTAGATCCCTCCAGATCACCTCTTTTTCTTTGGACTTTGGTTGTCAAAACGGTTTCTTTATGGAGACTCTTGCTACTGAATTCCAGGGATCTTCTGGAAAGAGGGCCCTGACCTAACCCTGTCAAGTTGCACAGGGATGTATTGATGCAGTCCCTATGCTCCTAAAGGTGCTGCCCAAAGATTAGCTGTGCCAATCCTTAAAAATTTTTCTTTTGGAAGGTGAGATTGTCTCAGTTCACACAATAGCCAGCTTTGGCTAGGTGACTGTACAAACTAGAGATTTCTTCTCTCAATCTTTCATTGTATTTCATCTGCTGACACAATCAGGAAGCAGGTATCTTAAGAATATTTGAGCTCTAAGGGCTTATAAAAGTATCCACAGGATTCTGGTATCACCTAGTAAGGTCAGTGATGAGAATAAAGAACACGAGGTCATCACCGTGCTCTTGTCTGGCAGCACTAAATTACAAAATGAGTTCTTAGCTGGATGGCAAATTAGGGATCAGGAAAAAATCAGATAATTTAGTAAGGAATATATAGGTGTCTCATATCTATCAAGGTGACTCTACTTACACTGTCATTGGCTTTACAACAGAAAGTTAAATGTAGGATATAAGTAGCTGTCATTTATCATTTTGTTTGGTGATATTGAATAGAATGAAAATATGACAAATTCAAGAGCAATGAGCAAAAATCTGCTTGCCATTTTCAAAGTCTACTGCCTACCAGACTGTAGCTCCTGTCCCATATAATTTCACAGAAGAGTTCTTTTGGGACTGAAACCAGTGTGAACCCAGACCAGATGTTAAAGCAATTCAGATCTTGCTTCCTAAATAATGTGATAGAAGTTTGGGTTTTTTCCCTGTTGTTCTAGGATGAATTCTTTTTCTAAAGTGCAGTGGCATTTTCAAGTTCTTTTTTCTGCCGTCTTTCAATTAATTTTTCTTTTCTGCTTTATAGTGCTTTATGTTTCAAAATAAAAGGTCTTGTATCAAACATTCTTATCAAATGTGAGGCAGGTCCCCAAAAACCGAAACTGGCTTCTAAATAAAATTACAGTCAAAAGTATTAATGGATTTCTGGTCCTTTTTGAATGTTTCTTGCTGTCAGCATTTTAAATCTGCATTTTTGAAAATTTTCCCTCAAAGCTGAACTGCGTGAAATTTTTGTCACTTATTTTTCTGTAATTAAAACATCTGAAGTCTTTAAGTATCCTTATTGTAGCATTTGAGAATCTCATGGAACAACAGCATTTGCAGGACTGTTAAAAAAAATAAAATAATTGAAAGCACTGATAACTGTGCTAATTTTATTAGTGCTGAATTCTTACAATTAGATTTCCAACCAGGAGCAAGAATGGAAGAAGTATAATATCGGTTTTGTCTCTAAATTTGCATATAAATGAGTGGCACGTTTTCTTTATGATACACATGAGTATAAAAACCTAGCATAAATAATTCTAGCACTGCTGTACTTATCAAAGAAGTAAAGAAGCAGCAGAAAGGAGGCCCCAACAGTGGGAAAAGGTTGATACTGACAATGTCTTAGCGCATAGCAGTTATAATCAGCGCTGAAAACTGCTATATCCATCCCACCGGTAGATACTGGGCGGTATGTTTTATTGAAGATGATATTCCAAGCTCAGCACTGGTTTCAACAGTGAATTTGTGGCAACTGAAAGTCTCAAAAAGCATGGCATTTATGGCAGGCAAAAACCAAGGTTTGCTTATTCATAGACCTAATTAGATGTAAATTGAAGGCTCCAACAAAGATTTTGACCTCACCCTGAGCTACAGAAGCCCAGCGCACAAAGGGTTTTACAGGCTGCTGCTGTGAAAAATCAGGCAAATTGAGCTTCTTTTCAATAGTTTCAGGTCTTTCGAGGCCAGCGAGGATCTAATGAGATTTTTAGAGAAGTCACTGACAAATGTAATGATACACCATGCTGAATGAAATAGAAGTCCTCTGGCAAAAAACCCATACATCAGCTTCTAATTATTGGTACTGTATGGATATGAAGGGATGGAATTAAGGATTTATGGACAACTATGTTATTTCTTTTGTCTGGTGCCATCACAATGAAACCTCAATATTAATGTATATCATTTTCAAATATTTCTTACAGTTCTGTTTAGTAAAGTATCTTTAGTATAATTACTGTTCCATCAATGTAGAAGTGAAATTAGAAATTATACAAGAGTAGAAATTTGTCTGTCTTTCATTGTTAGATTGCATTTGATTATTCCTCTCTCAATCAATATATGTATACAGACAGAACAAAACCATAAGAATGATTATAACATGGACAGAAACATAAAAACAAACCCCTGTTTGTTTTTGGAATACATTTTAGTGGTTATTTAAATATCATAATACTGGAGTGAAGTTTTAAGCTCATTAGAACTAACTCTTTCTCTATATAGATAGCTTTACAGAAATTTATAGGGACTGTATGTATACAGAACATTTTAATCTGTCAGTAAACTTAGTGAAAAAATAACAAATTAAACTCAAGTGTGTCATTCAGCTACATTGTTGGTCTCTTTCTCATAGACTATGCATCATCTTCTTCCCAAGATATTCTTTCCGGACTTTTCCAGCCCTGTTAACCCTGTGTAAGTGCTACCTATATGTCTGCTCTGTCATGTCCCCAGGAAACAGAAATTTCCTCTGACATTATGAACAAATGAATAGAGAGGCAAGTGGTGCAGGGAAGGTGAGCAGACCACCTAGGCTCCTTTAAAGCCCTCTGGGTCTCACATGTTTTTGCATTACTTCACTTTTTAAGAATGTCTTTTCATCATGAATGATGGGCCTGATGACTGATAAAGACAAGAAAGTACTAAGAATACATGTGAATTTACTTGCTGTCAGCACTTCCAAGTTTGAATACAGCTGTATGAGGGTTGTTACTTCTCCTGTCCACATATATCCTTTGTTATTTTTCCTACTAAAGCAATGGACAATGAGAAATGCATTGGTGGTTTATCAAATGAAACATCTGACTACATGCTTGGTACCTCTAGCATATTAAAGCACATTCAAGTTAGGAAAACTTTGCAGCTCTCTGCTACAACAGCAGAACACAGTAGGGCCTCCTCTTCCACTAACAAATTAGAACTTGCTAATACATGTTCTTCCATGACACTGGCTCTTATCAGTTATTTTTCTGTTTCCCTGCACCTAACATAGTAAGAAGTTTGGATAAAATCAGACAAAATGCAGTCACTCCTCTCATTAAATACTGCAGTTTTCCACCATTTTGAGAGAACAGACTACACAAACTTTTACCACAAATGCAGATTTGTGGCCTAAATTAGCTATTTCGTTTTCAGTCTTAAAGGAAGCTCATTGAGGAATTTTGTCTTCTTTCCCAAAATTGCTTTAAGCTTATGTTTCATCTATTTTCTAGTGTGGTTTCAGTCTCCTGTTGCTAATTAGAGCAATCTTGAATGAAAGAGAGACAGAAGGGANAAAGGAAAGGAAAGGAAAGGAAAGGAAAGGAAAGGAAAGGAAAGGAAAGGAAAGGAAAGGAAAGGAAAGGAAAGGAAAGGAAAGGAAAGGAAAGGAAAGGAAAGGAAAGGAAAGGAAAGGAAAGGAAAGGAAAGGAAAGGAAAGGAAAGGAAAGGAAAGGAAAGGAAAGGAAAGGAAAGGAAAGGAAAGGAAAGGAAAGGAAAGGAAAGGAAAGGAAAGGAAAGGAAAGGAAAGGAAAGGAAAGGAAAGGAAAGGAAAGGAAAGGAAAGGAAAGGAAAGGAAAGGAAAGGAAAGGAAAGGAAAGGAAAGGAAAGGAAAGGAAAGGAAAGGAAAGGAAAGGAAAGGAAAGGAAAGGAAAGGAAAGGAAAGGAAAGGAAAGGAAAGGAAAGGAAAGGAAAGGAAAGGAAAGGAAAGCTATTTTATGGTTTTCTCTCTGGATATAGAATCAATAGCATTAAGAGGGAGTGCATTTTTCCATGTGGCTGATAGGACTTCATAATAAATTGCTGTGAGTAGTGATCAAGTTTGATCCCTTTACTTCTCCCTTTAACATTAGTCCTTTCTTTGCTTGTCACATCTAGTAATGTTTCTAGAAATGTGAAACACATCAGTATCTTCTATCCTAACAAATGTAAATACCAGTTTAGTTAGTCAGATCCTAGAGATCCCATGTAGTGCATGTAGAAGCTCTGGATGACATGTTTACAGTATTTCAAAGCCATGGATAAATCATTCTGTTAGTCTAATAAAGCTATAAATGTTCAATATAAACAAGGCATTGATAAGACATGAATCATCTTCTCACCAAAGCAATGCTCTCACATGGAGGTGAATGCATTTAGGAAAATATCACGTTATCTGTAAATGGGCTAACTTTCCAGTTCCCTGAAGGAAAACTATGTATATTCCATTAACAGAGTTTGTGTGTTTCTTACTGTTTTCTCAAATATTACAATTTTATCTCTTACTGTTCATTTCCTCCTGTATGTGGAATTCCTTGCTTGTTTGTAAATATACCCTATCTGCACCAGCTAGCAAAAAGTTTCCAAAGTTTGTGACTTCAATTTAAGCTACATGAGCCTGAAAATAAACATGGACACATTTAATAGCAAAATGGCTTTCTTCCCTGCGTTATCTATTGAGTCCATTGAACTTCATCCTGTTCCCCTTAAAGGGTAAACTGATGTCCCTGCTTTCTCCAAGAATGCCCTCAATATGTAGAAAGCAGCCAAACCTCAGCACTGCACTCAGGCAGCTGTACATCCCATTCCTTCTCTCAGGAGTTTGGGAAGAAGCTGGTTAGAAGGGCTTACAAAATGATGTTGCTCCCTCTAAAAATATCACTCATTTTAATTTCCTGAGGTTTCTAGCATCTCATCGAAGTGCCAGAGAATCCAAATAAATAGAGACCTGATGGAGTGCTGAGTTCAGCCAAGTAAAACATAACCCTGCAACACTGTTCTCAGGAAGTCTCTTTCTGATGGCTGATAGACAGATGAGCACCACCAAAACTTCCACTCCGTCTTACCCCTCTCTCCTCTGTCTCCACTTCCAAACACTAGTTTGCATCTTGTTCAAACCCAACACCAGCGTCAGCGCCAATTTTTGTCACGTTGTTCCAAAATGAGAGCAGATTCCTTCCTGAGCAGACAAATGTCACACACAGCACAGAGAATTTGGCCCTGGGTTCTCACTTGGCACCAGGAGGCTCAATCCCACATCCCAGTTTTGCTTTAGAAGGTATTAAGGAGCTGCTGAGAACAAACTAAGATTTAGCACTGTGGCTGGCCAGCAAATCAAACCAAATGGAGTCATTTATTCAATACTGCAGATACACTGACCAAAAATAGGCTTAGTGGTCACTCGCATTGTCTTCTCCAAATGCCTTTTGTTACCACTGTGTGGTAATTACTCACTAAAGTGAGTAATAAGCCACATTCATTGTTCTTCTTTGTGTTTGGGAATAAAAACTCATGTGTTGTAAGGCAATATGTGTAGATGTTTAAAACTGTCCACACCAGCTTGCAGGGAGAATTTCAGTCAGGATGAGCAACTAATTAACTCTCCAGTACTCTGAATCTTTAGGAAGTTGCAGGGTGTTTTTCAACGTTAAAATACACACTTCACATGTGAAAACCTCAGATTTTTCACTCGTTGATATGAAATATTCTTTCTCAAGTACAGTTTCATTCTTATTTGAAGGCCATTTTACACCTCTAAAATGGCCTCTCAGGAAGACATGATGAATGGGGAGGAGGACAGGGCTTGCCTCTCCATCACCAGCATGCAGTCTACTCTGGAACAGTCTGGACATGGGACTCTGGATTATCCTCGGTGCTGCATGACTGTGTTAGCCAGCTATAGTGACAACTCAATTCCTCTCCTCTTTTCTTCCATTGTTTCCTCTCAGCCAGTCCTGCCATATTCTGGCACACCATGTTTCCCCATTTTCTCTCAGAGTCCTCAGAGATGCCACCAAATTACTGTTTTGGGAACAGGAATGGTAATGGAGCCACAGCAGTAGAAGAAATAATGAAAACTAACAGGAAGAGAAAAAACTCTCTACTTCCTCTCTTGCCCAAGAAATTTATGCCTGCTAAGTATAAGGTAGTCATGGCTTAAATGGAATATGGGCTATTAGAAACTGCAAGAGTTAGTCAGGTTGTCTAGTTTTTCTGTCTCCCCACTTAAGTCTAATTTAAGCAAAGTTGCGTGTAGCATTGTCTCTGGAAACAGCATTGGTTCTAGTGAGTTCCACAAGTGGAAAATAAGAAACAGGGGTATATGGAAACTTTGACAGTAGAAATGAGAAAGGAGAAGATGGAAACGCATGTTTCTTAAAAAATTCCTTTTCCCAAGAATTTTTCAGTAAAGGAGATGTTTGAGAAAAAGTTTTATGCCTGGTTTATTTTAAAAGAGATGTATTGTACCAATAGAAGCTTGAGCAGTATTTACAGTGGAGAGAAACTGTGAAAGCAGTCTTACTCTCCAAACCCAAGCACCCCTTGGCATATTTGCTTATTAAGATTATCCAAGGGTAAGAGCCTATTAGAAGTATGTTCCAGTGGCTCACAGCTTCTGGGCTCAATAATAATTCCTTTGCAACTGAAAAAATAAAGATTAATATCACTGAAGTAAATAGCTCTATTTTGACTGAAAAGCAATATCAGAACCAAAGGCATTTTACAAAACTGTCTAAACTTTAGCTGTGCTGTATATAGGCAGGAATTGCAAGAAAGAGGTCCAGAAAACCTACTGCCTCAAAATCTTTAATCTCAAAAGTACCTAGAGATCAGAAATCAGTTAAATACCTAAAGGTAGATACCATACATATTTAGAAGCAACGTAATCTGGGAATGTAGCTCTGTTGTTACCTAGCTCTTCATGCCTCTTTACCTATGAAACTTCGCAGACCTTCTCTGAAAAATATGCTCAAGGGATGCCTACAATGTCACATGTTCAGTTTCTAAGGAGAGGGCTGAGTTGCTGGGCCATTCTGGGATGTTGGGGAGAAATGGTGCCCTATCACTTAGAGCAAGCAAGGAGAGGTGTTGGTTCTGCCCCCTTATTTAAAGCACTCAAACAAGAAAGAGACAAATCTCTTTCTGCGCACCAGAATGGCTGCAATAAACAGTGCACTTTTAATTTAATTTGTATTAGACCACAGAATCACAGAACATTCTGAGTTGGAAGGGACCCACAAGGACTGTCAAGCCTAACTCTTAAGTGACTGGCCCATACAGTGGATTGAACCTGTGACCTTGGTGTTATTAGCACCAAGTTTTAATTAACTGAGCTAATTTCAGGATCGTTTTGTTTTGTTTTTGTTGGAGGAGAGAAAAATAATTCAAGAGAACTGGCACTAGAACCCATATCTGCCCACTTTTAGGGGTGAGGATCCCTATTACTACAGTCTCTTGAGCAAGGCTGGAATTTTCTGTCTCTCTTTCTGGCCCTGGGAATCTTGCATTCTTAGATACTCAACATGAAATAAAGGCAAGACAAAGCTGCCCAGGAATCCGAATACCCTAGGCAGAGATACTTTGACTGTATGAGGTTCTAGGAAAAGTACGTGTGAGTGCATGTGAGTGTGTGTGTGTGTGTGTGTGTGTGTGTGTGTGTGTGTGTGTGTGCTTGTATGTGTGATATAGCCAGGGATACGAGAAGGGAGACCACACTCTGGAACAGCGAGAAAAAGCAGCTTTAACAGTCTGAGCAGAACTGCTCTGTAGGCTTGTGGGAAGCCTGGAGAGGTGGTTCTTGGATTAAGGTTCTGGCAGAAAGAGTCTTGAAGGAGTAAGTGAAGAAGCTGTCATAGGTTTTTTAACGTTTTCCTGCGGTCATAGTGGGATTTGTACATTCTTGTAAATCAAGTTGCATAGAAGATATATGATGAAATCCGTTACTAATTTTTCTTCCTTATAGGCAGATCTAAAGAGATCCTGATCTAACAGCTGCTTAGATGAAAACATGCTGCTAGCAGCAGTAGCAAGTTTTCTTCTCTCGTCCTGGGGAATGTGAAGGTATTTTTAAGAATTTTCGTATTTTTATATTTCAGTGCTGTGCCCACTGTCTCACTACTGCTGCCCCTTTTTCATGGTGTTCAAAGATACTACTATTTTATAAAAACAGACTGCAGTTGTAGTCCACCATTTTGATCCTTTTGTTTTGAAATAACTCAAATAACTCTGAGTTATCTCAAGAGAAAAATAGGCTGGCTTCCCACATTAGCTGTACTCCCCTAAAGCTTTATCAATTGACTCTAAGTTTGAAGTGAATACTGCAAAACAGATCCTTTAGATTACTTCAGGTTTATATAAGAAAGAAGAATCTGAGACTCAGCTGACAAGTACAGACCTTAGCAGTAAATGTTACCTGTCTTTTCTCACAATCAGTGCATGGCATGTGATGTGACCCACTGACAACAGAGAGTAAGAGTGAATGACAAGATGTACAAGGAAAAGTCCAAAATAGTCTGAGAGGGGCTAAGACTTCCTTTTGTTAAAGGGAGAAAAGATGGTGAAGAAGTCAGTCAACTTTCTTTAGAAAGAAGCCAGGAGACTCCTTTCCTCCCTCTGAGGAGACCCTCTGGCTTTTGGAAGGAGGAATGTGACTACAGAAACAAAGATGGCTCAAGCTTAAGAGAAGTGAATGAACTGCAGTCTGGCTGCTCTGTTGAAAGCAAGTAAATAAGTATCTTCCATCTGACCTCAACAACCCAGTAGTACTGACATTCTTTAAGATGTAAATTTAATTTATATACAAATGATGCACACACAAATCCTGCTAGAAGCGAGACAGTGCTCATGATTCACATTTCCTGCTGCATGAGCACCCAGGTGAAAGTTCTCCCCATTCACTGTCAGCAGTGGCGTGGGTCTGGCTTAGGCTCAGGCTCAGGCTCAGGCTCAGCTTCCATAGCAGTTCTTGGGGCTCATCCCGTCAGCTCCCAGCAATGTGGACTGTGCTCTGCAAGGCTGTAAAAAGCCAACATGGAATTTAACTGAATAAATAGTTTAGCAATGAATATTACAAAGTAACCTTTTACTTGGCCTTTAAAAAAAAATTTTAAAAAAACACAAAAAACAACTGGAGGATAGATGTTTTGCTGCCAGTTTGTGTGTTTATTTTTCCAGTTGCCATAGAAAATAATTGACCTATTTTCTTCCAGGAATAAATATCTTTATTCAAGCTCCCTAAAAAAACATGCAGCCAAGACTTGCACTGTGGCCCCACCCGTGCTGTCTGCTGCTACAGCCCACAGAGGACAGATTAAGCTTTACCATTTTTAATGAGGCTTTTGAACTGTTGGATGAAAATGTGTTTCTTACAGTACATTTATCCTGCTGACTCCTACTGTTTCAGACCAAAGATTTGATTCTAATGAGAAGCCTATGTAAAGAAGACAAGACATTCAACAGGGTCATTGGCCTGGTCTCATTCCTCGCCATTTCTTTAAATCCTCCAAACAGATAACTAAGTCACCTTTCAAAATGTTTCTCCTGGTCAGACCGTTTTCTTTTCCCTGCTCTGGATACATAAGGGCTTCATAAAAAGGCCTCTGAATTTACAGGAAGAGTTGATGGCATCAGGATTTCAGTGCTAAGTAGCTTATGCTTTGTTTCTGGATAATTTTTTTCCTTTTGCTCATGGATATATAATGGAGTCCCTTTGAAACTCCTCATGCAGCTCCCCTCTGAGAAACAGGCCATTTGCTTCGTTACCCTCTCTGTAACCCCAGAAAATATACTCAGACAGTACTCCAGTCACTGTTTCCCCTCAAACTAGTCCCTGAATATTCATCTCTGCCTATTGTTCATGTTTGCATACTTCTGTCCACTTGAAATCATGCTAAAATTATTTCTGCCAGATTATAGGCAGTGTTTCTATTTATACATCACGGATTTGTTTTTTCATTGCTGCTAAGCACTGCACTGAATCTCTAAGAGTTTTATCTGTTGCTTTGTCTGCGGCGTTTCTGTTCATTGTTCAGTGGCGTACACGGCAAGTGGCGTACATGGCAGACTGAGAGTGTCTGGAGCACTCCTACCTTGTTTGCTGAAAATGTGGAAGCAGCACAAGGATACACAAAATGAAAGAACAGCCTTGTTATTCTGATTTGATTTGATTTGATTTGATGTACCTGGATAGGTAGTTGTTAGGAACAGGCACGGCTGCTTTTGTTCTTCTAGTGCAAAAAAGTGAGCATCTTCACACCCACCTACTAGGCAGTCAGAAATACCACCCAGAAGGAGGACTAGGCAGAAAATTCCCCAGAACTCTGGGTGTAACTGGGTTGTTCATTGGGTCATATTTGAACCCAGACTTGCTGCTCTTCCAAGGTCTGACTTGGCAATGGGATCAGGCATGTACTAGAAGAGACAGTCAGGGCATATCCTGCTCAAGCACCCACCTCCATGGACCCTTTGCTCTGCGTGGTGGGTACTGCACTTCCACCAGGCCCACAGGGGCAGCCCTTGGCTGCTCTGGGAGCTGCGGGGATGTGGCTGGTGTCCTGTATGCGGCAGGCACCGCAGGTGAGAGCATGTGCCACAGAGTGCTCCTCTTCTGCCCTCCAGACCCCCCCATGGAATGTACTGTGGGGACAGTTGTATGTGGTTTCCAAGCCTACTTATCACATCTACAAAGGGAAATGGCTGTAATCCACACATCCTGCCTCCCAGCTACCCTTACAGAACATCATCTATGCTTTGAAACGTAGCTGTTTAAACCAATTAATCCCATTTGTAAATTCCTTTCAAAATATGAAAATAATAAAAAAATGTTTTCTTAGTGCACATTACAAGATTATTTCAGATATTAAATTAATATTGGGAAGAGCTGGAATTTCTGAGGTAAATATGACTGATGATCACTGGAAAAAGGAAAGGAAAATTATTATTTACTTAGTGTTGACTGCAATGCCAGATTAAAGAAAGAATGGTTTTGATCTTATTTCTTTCCACTAAGTTTTCATGTATCTGAGTTAAGTAATCCCAAAGATGCTCATGAGCATCACCATTCCAGCATGACAAATTGCTTCTTCATCTCCTCCATGGATTGATAGCCAGATAAATAGAAGCAATGTTTATTTTGCCACTCAGCAGATCTTTCAAATATTATCACTGTCTTGTATTTCCTTTGTTTTATTTTATTTCAAGTGGAATTCTGTTTAAGACTTTAGGTCACTGCTTTGCGCCCTTGGGCCGGGTACAGATCTTTAACCAAGCCACTGTAAATAAATGGTAGTGATTTCCATGTGATTGCAGATCATGACAACGCTGTCAGGAACTTTTTCTTTAAATGCCATGTCACTTTCACCTACTGCCTTCAGGCCAGTGCATGACATGCAGTAAGCGTCAGGCGAAATGTCACATCTGTAAGGAAGAGCTTGTGTGAACTTCAAACAGGAATGTGGAAAAATGGTGTCACATACCCTGTAATCTAATACCGTTCTCCCTTAAAAGGGATGTTTTCTCTATGGAGATATGTGTTTACCAAAATGACTTCTGCTTGAAGTTCAACAGAAACTAAACTTATCTATTTATCCCCAGTTTTCTTGGGAAGCTCTTGCTGCAGTGGTTCAATTCCAGGACCTTGTATATTTTGCTGACGTGATAAGAGCCTTTAACAAATAAACTTGGCAAATGGAAAGAAGAGGAATTAAATTAATTTGTGTTATGGCTTGAGAATAGCAATCTTCTCCTAGAACATGAGAATAGCATCCTACCCCTAAGACTCCAAGTCTTAGGAGCATCCCTGTTCTTATATTTGGAAGAATCCAAGCATAAGAATAGGGAAGCTATCTAGTGATGTTTCGGTGGTGCACAGTCAGTTCTGGAATTTAAGGACTTATGATGCATTATGTGAAGGGTCTCTTTTCTGTTTGTTTTGAATCTGTCAATTGCTAAGTCAATTTGATATCCATAGTTCTTATGTTAGAAACGTCAAGGGACAACTAACTCCTGTTCATCTTTCCTTTGCTCATCTGTTTGCAGAAGTCTACCACAGCATCTCAGTTGTTTTCTGGGCTATGTGCTGTTCCTCTCAGGGAAACCATTTTCTGGCTTCAGTGGCCCTTCTTGTCTTTGTCTTTATAATTTCTATTTTTACTAAACATTTTGAGATTATGGCACCGGAAGTGCACAGAGTTTTCAAGTTCTGGGTCCACTATGGAATCGTGCCATACTCTTTTTCAAATAATTTCCAGCAGCTTAATTGTTCATTAGTAAAGGATACCTTTCAAAATCTCACTCCTGAGTGACAGAAATGGTTTCTGAATCTAACATGTATATAGGATTGTTTCTTCTGCAGGCATTACTTTATGTTTGTGCACTCAGTTTCATTTGTTGTTCTACTACTGCCTTAACATCACAGGGATCTCCTGCAAACCTTTGCAGTCAGTTCTCATTTTGGTTACCTCGAGCAATACAGTAGCATCAGCAAATTTTGCCACTTCACTGTTTAACCCCTTTTCCAGCTCACTGATTATATTCTCTTACCACTGCAAAGAATATACCTCTTTAGCTGCTGTTTTAAATGGTTTTGAATTGTTATTTCTGACATATTTAAGGAATTCGTTTCAGCTGGTATCAAGGTGGTTATAAAAAAAATGTTACGAGTAACAGCTAATAGTTCTGCTATTTCAGCTCGCAGTCCTTTACAACACTGCTCTGTACCACATCTGGGTACAGTGATCTGTTTCTATTCACTTTGTTGATAGTTCCACTTCCACTAACAATTCAGTTCATGACAAATCCTCAGAGTCATCTGCTAGGAAGAAAGAGTCTGATGGGGAAATGTTCCCAAAGTCTCCAAAGAAAGCTCAGCTACAAAATTTTTTTGTACTCTTTCTGCTCTGACCTCATGTTTTCTGGGCGCTCCCTTTTATGCTTGGCCATCGATGGCCCTGCAAACTTTCTGGCTGGCTTTTTATTCTTCATCTATTTGAAAAAAGAATCTGTATGACATTTTATGTCTTTTTCAAGCAGTTCCTCAAACTCTTTTCTGACCTCCTTTCATATGCGTTTATATTTAACCTGTCAGTTTTTATACGATTTTCCATTTTCTTTCTTTCATTGTAGCCTCAGATATTTGAAAGCCTGTCTTCTTACTTTGAACACCTTCCATTAACCTGATATTAAATCTTGTGAGTTGATTTCCTGGGCTCATGGTGGAGTGTGCTGATATACCTGAAGTCTGTGTGGTAGAAGTCCTCCCATCCTTCTGAGCCGTTGATATACTGTCTGTAAATACTCTTAATGTTAACTGCCAACATTTAGTCTTTAGTTGCCCCTTTTTGTGTTTTTTGTTGTTGTTGTTGTTGTTGTTGTTGTTTTTTTCTTCCCAGTCAGAGTTCTCATTTTTATATATTTGGGGTTTTGTTTGCTTGGTTTCGGTTTTGGTTTTGGTTTTGTTTTTTCCATCAACCACTACTTAAGTAAACAGACTTTGGAGACCTGCTGGTCCCCAAAATTGTTATTGCCTTTGGGACCTTGCCGCTGCCCTCTCACTTGTCTGAATACCTGGTCCTAAAAGCTTGTCTTTATGTGCCCCTTTCAAACATGATGAGAGATTTTGCCCATGTCCTATTTTCAGCCAAGACATCATGCACCCAGTAAAGCATTGCCTCATTCAAATGGGATCCTCTGCATTGCAACTGCTCTTGCTTCCAGTGAAATATTTCCTTCCTGGAACTATTTAACTGGATCAACATTCAACTTGCCCTTTTATTTCTAGGCATAAGGGTAATTGTGTAGTGTCATCTCAGGCTCTGCAATGAAACTGTCAGTCATGCAGCTGTGTCATCACACTACATTTGATAAATCGGTCACAGAACTGTTCATACATGCCATCATGTCAGCATCACTGCCTCTGCCCTCAAATTGAGCATCTTCTTCATGCACCCTCTTCATCTGAACTCAGAAGCAAGCTGCCCAAACTCACATTTTCAGTGGGTTGGTGTAGAATAGGGCACTGGGCTTACTGACCTCACTGAATACTTTATTAGTGAATAAGTAAATTATTAAAATTCATACAGACAGAGACAAAAAGGAAACTATGTTATAAATAGAACAAACTTGCTGCTTGAGAGTTAAGCAGACATCCATACTCATCTTCTAAATTATTTAACTTGCTCCTGTAATTCATTAGTTTCTTGCAGTATGAAAAATAGGCACTTGTTTCTATGGCAATCCCCTGAATTTACATTGAGAGGAAGATCTAGATAGACCCTGATATTTTACAGGGGTTTTTATCTGCTTAACCAAAACATATAAACTCAAGTTTACCTTTATTTTTCAAAGATATCCTTGAGGTTACCTCTGGGTCTATACACTGATGACAGCTATAACACAGTAGAAAAATGAATAAGGGAGGCTTAAATTGGTTTCATCAGGATGCTGCAGCCACAGTAACCTTGACATAAACCATCTGCAAGCTTCTCGGGCTAAAATAGTCCTGAGATGAATCAGTTTTAATAATACTTCTGGCTTGTGCACCATTTTAACTGTATCTGAAAGTCTTCTATGTTTATTGAGTTCAAGGGATATTGTTATTATTCAGTTTTATTTGCATGAGTCACGTAAAACTTAAGCAATAAGCTGCCCACATGCTCTGTACTTTGGAGAGTCCTAAGTGACCTGTAAAGAAGTTTGTGGTAAATGCCTGTATCATAGAGCTTGGCAGGAAAACCCAAGTGTAACCATGAAGCTCAGAACAAACCTTACGTCTGTGCACAAAAGGCCAGAGAAAGGGAATTCTCATTCATAGCTGCTTTCTTCAGGTCTGATTGAAGGATAGGCCTGGAAGTGCCTGATCCACCAGCAGTTGTGCCACTAGTGTATCTTACAAATGGTGCAGGGCAACCCCGTCTGTCCACCGTTCAGCAAAGTTCACTATAAGGAGAGTAAATCTAAGTATTAGCAACTTTACTCATCTCAAGTCCCATGGCTGGGTGCTTGTTATTCTCTTCATTTACTGTCTCAAGTGATCAAAAGTATGCATGTTTTAACAAGTTTTCTTGGCACATGGTGGATTTCTACAGCTGTCACAGTGTTTAATGTTGCTTAAAAATGGACTAAAAGTTTTGGGACTACAGCTGCATTATGACTAGTTTGCATTCAGTCTCACTTAGAAGACAAATTTGAGTGATAAGCAGGTTAAGTCTGACGGTACCAAATTCCTGTTTCATATTTCCAGAATGCTTTATCTCTGCCCCTCTGGTCAACTTTTTATTTCCTTAGCAAGGAGGAAAATCAGAAATAGCCTTGAAAAACAAATCCAATTGCATTTTGCTCTGCCATGAACCAAGCATTTCTGAGGCTACTTTGGATCATGATCTTTGAATCTGGATTTAATATAAAGGATTAAAATGTTGTTACAGATGGATCTTGCTGATTCAACAGTATCACCCATAGGCCTTTTTGAAACAGGGAACACTTTGTGTAATTTTGACATTCAGCTTGGTGCAAACCAACATAATCTGAGAACCTCTGCATGCATGCTCTTGGTGGTGATCTTAGCACGAAGGACTGCAGTTTCAAAATCACCGTATCTGTCTGGTATCACAATTCAAAATGGTTACATTAAAAAAAAAAAAGAAAAAAAGAAAATCAGAGAACATTCTGATGAAAAGAAAGTCTATGAAAAGAAGGACTTAGGAGCAGAAAACTGGATATAGTCTGCGCTATGCAATTAAGTGTTGCAGTAGTGGGATAGAAAATAAACATTGCTGATAAAAGAATGTGTAAGGCAGTAAACCAAGTAAGACTTCAGAGGTAATCTCGCATACAGCGATTCTAAATATTTGAAGAGAGATGCTCCTGGTGAAAATCCCTCTTAGCTGTATTGCACGTCTCTAACTGCTGGGTGTTTGGGCATATGTCAGTTTAATCATAGCATGCGAGTTAAATGCCAGCAAATTCCTATTAGTTCTGTCATTTCCTACCTTACAGCCCCAATTTATCTTCAACCAAGAGATATACATCCACAGATGTTGCTTCTACATTTGCAGAATAGAGGAGGGAGTGTGTAAAGACCCCAATTTCTTGTTGTTTGGCTTAAGGTAATCACTGTAACCATCCTTCCCAAAAATGTCATCACCACTTGCAGTTGGTTGCATTTGAATGAATGATCTCGAAAATATATGCCTCTGGTCTTCCTCTTTCTCAGCATCTTGTGATTTTCCCTTCAACAAATGGAAGTTTGAAATGTGAGCTGCACTTTATGGTATTGGTGAGACCCTTCACAAAGGAGAAACTCACAGCTTGAGAAAGGAACTTTTAGAAAACTGGATTTGCTGACTGGGTGATCTCATTGCCATCACTGAACCAGAACAGAGACCTGATTGGAGCTGATTGTTCAGGAATTCAAGGAGAAAATGTAACATCACTGGAAAATGCTGACCTGTCAAAAGCAACATATTCTTTGGAAATAGTTTGGTTTCAATAAACTTTTTCCAAATCACAGTTGCATTTCCTTTCTGACAATTAATGTCAAGGGTGGTTCAGGAGTTGGTGTTTCAAAGGTCTAGATCTCTGGCCAGCCCTGGCAAAGCTTAAAATGAGTTGAGTTGGAAGGATTTGAAGACCCAAAGTTTGCAGTTTGTGAAGAGAAAGGCGGTTTGCAGAAGAGAGCACTTGACAAGAAGAAATCCCCCTAAATGCTTGCAGAGAGCAAGGCCCATTGCTCAGCACTCCTGGCAGAGGACCAGGCAGTAATGACCCAGCATCACAGGCTCCATCCTGGTAGCAACAGGACTGCTTCTCTCGTTTCCATCCCTGCAAAACCTTGCTGGGAATGGAGAAGGGCCAAAAAGCACCTGTCTCTGCCTGGTGTCAAGAAGGAGGATGAGGATGTTGCAAACTTGGGAGGGAGCACCTCAGAGAGCAGTTCTTCATAAATCTTGGTTCCATGGGTATAGACCTGGTTTGGGGCTTGAGAAATCAAATTAAAATTTTGACAGAGGATGAGCTAATGGCAGACTGGTGGTAGCCCCCATGTAGATTTACTCTGTACTTACAGAACATGCAAAGCTCAGGTCTGTCTGCTCTTCAGGCTATTTGATGCTTAGAGGTCCCCAAATTTCAAGTCCCTTGCCTGTGCAGCTGGAGGATTCCCTTCTTGCTGACCTCCCAGGATAATACGGAGCTCAGGAGCTCTGGGAGCCACAGTTCACACAGGATGTCACAAGACTTCCCCTCTCCTCAGTGGAGGACTGGGTGTCAAGTGTAGACACTGCAGTTTTTAAGCTGCCTGGTCTGGAGTTAGGAGCTGGAAAGCCAGGATATAGGCAGAGACTTTTGAGCTTTTGAGTGTCCTGGGCTCTCTGCCACAGAACCGAGCACTGTTCCTGGCTGCAAGGCTGCGGCAGCAAACCTGCTAGGGAGTCCCCAGGAGATAAGTCAGCTTCCTTGCCTTTTGAAAAAACAAAAACAAACCCCACAACATAAACATAAACAAAGGAAGAAGACCAAAGAAATCTGGCAAGGGGACGACAATGCCTGTAGTTTCTGTTTCAGATCAGAAGGGAAATATTCTGTGTTTCAGAGTACAAAAGCTGAAGTTTTAGGCAATTCTGCTTGCAGCTTCAAGGCCCCAATCTTTGCAACTGCTCAGGCATCAGCAGACTCACAGAGGCAGAGCTAACTGCATAGTTGCTTCAGCTCTTCTCTGGGGAATGCTTGTAATGCATATTCAGACTTTAGAGACAAAATACATGTGGCTCACATTAAGTTAGTACTTCTCTACCCTATTTTCATCAGGACACTGACCTCTGTGCCTCTCTTGCTGAGATTGGTCAATCAGAATATTGTCATTGATAACTACAGCTGCCTGTCTCTTTCAAAGGGCCTCAGATAGCTGAATGTATCACGTGAATTCAACCCCAAAGAAAAACAAGCACCAGCACTTTCTGTCCTTGCTCTGTGATAACCATAGGAGCAAGACTAAAGAAATGTTCCATCCCATACCCTCAGGAGAATCTCCCAGTCTCAATACTTTTTATTTATGCTGGTGTTAAGTCCACAGATGCCAAGGGAGTATCAACACATATTTCTTCTGAGCCTTGCCTGTGTGCATCTCTTGACAGTAACACATGACAGAATCTTATGGAAAAAGACTGAGAGGCCACTCACATGCTTGGACACTCCAGTGAGGACTTTAAAGTATCCTGGTGAGTAGGATCGAGGCTCCCACTTCCCCTGACAGCAGCATTTCTTTCTGCCTCTGTTCTACTTGCTGTCAGTCCTGCAATAACCCCCTCAGCCCTTGCTGGGCTGCTGCTGCTGCTGAGGTTGGTTTGCAGGCAGGGCATAGTAGCCCTCACTGTCTTGTGAAACCTAAATAGCTGGAGAAGTATTCTGGGGGGAGTAATATGTACAATGGTCTGTCCAGAGTCTCAAAGTCATCCTGGGCTTTGCTTTCTTGGTCAGAGTGAAAGCTGTTGGTGAAACTGAGGGTTGGAAACCAGAGTTTTGAGTTGTTGTGTGCCACAATCAATCTTTTAAAAATATTCACTGAGGAAAGAACTCTCTTCTGGAGCACATATTGTTTACAGGCTGAATTCCATGCTGAGGTTGATATTTATAGCTTCTATGAATGCTTTAAGGAGAACAGCCTCTAACTTCCATAAGGTATGAGGCTCTAATAATACAATACTTGCAGAGGTTGGACAAAATGTGTGGTGGCCTTTGTTTTCTTTGTAGCCAGTGCATGGCAAAGAAAGAAACATAAAATGAACTACACCCACACTAATGCCAGTAATCACAGTTACAGATTGCATAAAAAGAGACTGAGTCTCTTTTTTCTAGAGCAATCTCCTAGTTGGCTGCTAGTTTTGTTATCATTAGCTGTTCATTACTTTGGGGGTTTTAAGAGTTTCATATACACGGGAGAATAAGCAACCTGACAGTTCCATAAAAAGCCACAATAATGGTATGCATTATATGCTACTGATTTATTTCCTTAATATAGTATCAAGCCCATTTTAGCTGTATTTGTAGAGACACAGCGACACCCAGTGGTTATTAAAAACTATTGTGTACTGACCCATAATTTATTTGGGGCACTGAGTCTGATCCTTAACTAAACTAGCTCGTATGCATTCCAGGGTCAGAAAAGTTCCAGTGTATGCTGTTCACTGGGGAAAAAAAAGTGATTCAGTACCTCTTCCTGTTTTATATATTTCATCAATGTTCCAAAACTAAAAGAAAATAGAAATACACAGAACTAATCATACAAAGCAAGGAATAATAGAAATGTCATGTCTGCATATTTTTAGTTTACATTCTGTACGTTCCTCTGAAAAACTCCTTCAAGAAAAGAAAACCTTCCACCTGTGGATTCTTCCAGCTTCCCACAATAACATGAAGTTAAACAAATGTTTTCACAGAGCCCTTGCTAAATAAAGTCATATTGGCTCAAGGACAACTCAAATAATTAGCTGTTTTTATTCGTCACAAAATCTTTGCTAATCAAGTCTGTAGAGGAAATGTTCTCTGTTGTCTTTAAGCATCTTTAGGATGGTTTACATTCAGTTTATTATTTCATCTTTATTTTAACATTCTGGATAGCAAACCTCCTCTTGGAGTTGACAGTGTGTGAAGACCACACCATATTTTAAAGAACAAATCTGGTTTTACTTGGCCTCTGAAGCGTAGATTGATATTTTACTGCATTGGGGTTTTTTTCCAGGAGCCAAATGAATCTTGCAAATGGAAACTCAGTGCAAAGTTTAATGAAAAAAATAAATTACTCTTGCATTATTTTAACACAAACAAGAAGATTCCTCCTTGAAATTAGCGAATTCAAGGAGTGATTGCTGATTTCTAATCTGTGTGTAACTGCCCACAGGTGTTGGCCCAGGTGATTCATCCTGTTGCCCATCTGCCTCAAGATACATACTTATGAATTGACTAATGGCACCCTGACTGTTGTGGGAGATTAGCATACTCACTCATCTCCCAGGCTGTGGCTTTAATGAAATACTTGGGTTTGTCCTAGAGCCTGAGTTAAAAACCTCCTAGTCACCCTTACTTCTTTTCATGTCATACTGGAAAAGGTTTGCTTCCACCAATCGCGCACGTTCATCTTCTAATATGTATGTCAGAATGGGGGTTGTTTAGGCTTTTTTTAGGCTTATCTGTGACCTGACGTACCCTCTTGTAGCTCCCACAAAAGTAACCTGATCATTCCTATATCCCAGTCAAAACCTAGTTAAATACATTTTACTAAAAATCACTTTCTATTAAAAAAAAAAGGGATGTTGGGGAGGATTCACAGGGAAAAAAGGAAAGGGAGGAGAAAAGAGTAAAGCTAAGGAAGAAAAAGGAAAGCAAATGCAGTGGAACAAATTTAAAGGGTTGCTTGCCAGATGGGATGGCATCTCTATGATCAGAAACTGTCCCAACTTTATTTCCCTCCTACTGAAACTCAGTATGTTTTCACACAGGAGGACTAACACAATAAGGACACTAATACTCATCTTGCGTGCGAGCTGGTTATTAGAGACACACAATAAGGAAGGTGATCAGAGAATACTTGTCACATGCCCAAACTACCCTCATTCAAGGAAACTGCCACCTCAGTGCATCATATGAGTCAGGTCAAGCCTAGGGTGAAGTAAGCTTTCCGTGTAAGAATTTTAATTAGCAATGAGCACAATAAAATACATAAGCTGCTGAAAGTTAACAAGTGCTACTGTTTGAGATTTATGTTCAAATCCATGCTGTGTCCTTCCCTTTCCTCGCCACTAATGGATTAGCAGTCTACAGGATAGTAATCAACAAATATTACAATCATCCTTCTAATCTTATTAACAAACATGTAAGAAGCATTAAGGACACATTTATACCGCTTGTGGGAAACAGTCCAAATACAACGAACCAAAAGCTGCTTATCTACAAGCAAAACCAGCATTATATGAGTGAAGGGGGCCAAGTTAATCAGAGCTATCAAGAGACTAATTCAGGTCCAGAGGGCTGGAAAGGCAGATTAAATGATCGTTCATAAATCATTGAAAGCATACACTATACCATATTGTAGCAACAAACAATGATCTTCTGTAGGGTGCAGTTTCCTGCTTTCTATATATATCTGTGTTTTGACAATTTAGATATTTCACCAGCATCTTTTTATCCTGAAGTTGTGAATGTGTAGAAACAGCATTATAACTCAGCTTGTTAATCATCAGATCTTTGGGAAGGAAGGGGATAGACTGTAAAAACAAACCTAAAATTTTTCATGTTTGTAGGCAGCACTACTGTGCTTACTACAAGCATGTACAAAATATAAAAAAATATGATTCAACATATTGTGGAGGGAAACTGGGGAAAACAACTGAAAGAATGTGAAAGAGCAACAGTCCTAAGAAAGACTTTCCCACTACTTACCAAAAGTAAAGGATTCCTCCAAGGAGTACAGTTAATGGCACTTGCTTCTGATCTCACAAGACATGGAACAAACTCCAGTTCTTTACACAACATAATATTCTGCATTTCCAGTGCCTGATTTTCTGTTGCTATGCATTAGAGTATTTACTTACATCAGCACAAAGGGAGGGCGTAGAAGGCTGCCACTGCAGTGCAGTCCCTCTGGAAACAGGATGCTCTGGGATAAAAGTCAGCACTACACATTAGGAAGAAGAGAATAGTCCTTTAATTACAATAATTAAATTATGCATGATTTTGTAATTTTTTTCATAGAAAACAGGTCTTCAGACTGGAACAATAAGGCTGAGTACCACAAGAAGCTAAAAAGACAAGTGAAGTCAGCAGTTCAATTTGATAACACTGTCAAATCAATTGTACAGATTTGTCCCCAGCTGTCTGAGCAACACCACTTGTTCATTTTTGTGACTTCATGGTCATGTTTTTCAGTTGTCTGCTTTCCTTTTCTCTACTGAAAAGCTTTACATACCCATTTACAGCTCAATCAGGAGATTGTCTCAGTTCTCACATAGCCCTTTGGCTTTTGGCATAGCATCAGACACAAGCCCTCATCTGGCTCTTATTTTCTTTCTCAGCCTCACCAAAATTTGACTGTTCTATAGCTCACATTTCCAGCTTGGTCCTATTATGTCTAAGACGCCAACTGGCAACAAAACTGCACAGGTACCTGGAGTACAAAGTAAATATTTCTTGTTCATTCTAGTTTCTCAGCATCGTGTCAGAGCACCTGGTTTGCTCCCTAAGTTTTTCCCTAAGGCCCCTTAATTGCAATCATCTTCAAAACAAAACAAAAAAAAACAAATCAAACAAAAAAAAAACAAACAAAAAAGCAAAACCAAAACCAACCAAACAAAAAGATTACCCATCTCCATTCAAGTTCCAGGACTGAACTTTTACCACCATCTGTCCAAGATCTTGTTCTTACAAAAGTTCGCTGCCTGGTCTACACACACTTCTTCAAGTTCAACAATAGCCATTAAATCTATTCTGTCAGCAGCTTTCTAGATCTGAATTTTTGCAAATTTAAACGGAAAATAAAGACCTTTGAAGATATGTTTGTTGTTTCAAACATCTGCCCACATCCTTGTACATTAATTATGAGGCCTAATAGAGCCCTTTGGTTTTGTATCATAAGTCTTAACTGTCAGAGTGGATTTATACCTCTCAAGACAAGAACACTCAGCATGCTGCAACTCAATATCCAGCAGAAAATAGAGAGTGTGCTTTCCTACTTGTTTTTTCTTATAGAACAAAGGTGTGGACAGCAAGAGATTTGACTGGGTCTGCAGGATCTGGTGACACTAATAAAGAGTAAACAAAGGAATGTGCAGAATAAAAATGGTCTTTCTAATTTTTCATTATTTCTTCTATAAACAACATTAACTACAGTCTTTGGTGAGAGGACAGTCTGCTGAGGAAGTAGGAAGGAAAGAAACCAAATATAGCTGTAAGAAGAGAGATGCAGGGGTTAATAAGAGCTTTCACATTTTGACCAATCTGAAATTGAGCCTTGAAGCTCTGCTAAGCAACTAAGAAATTGAAAGGATTGAAATTTTTAAATGTTGATGAGAGTTTCTTCTTTACTGTATGATGCTGAGATCCCTGTGCTGGCAAAATGAAAAATAAGTGTTTACTACAAAAATCCATGTGTCTGTTTTCACAGACACACCCTAGTAATTTTAAACCAATTTTTCTGTTTTGTTCAGCTTTATTCAGGTTTGGGTCTATATATTTGATATTGCATTTTTCTGCTTGGGAAAAAAAATTATCCTATGCCAGATTTTGTCAACACAGATAACTTATGCATTTTCACTGAGTTCAATTCTTTGCTGAACTGAGGTCATGCCTTTGAAGGATAGTAACTACAGGAGAAAATGCTATATTTCTTCTCCATGGCAGGGCAAAAGTACCTGAACAAAACAGCTTTGAAGCACTTTTCAGCACAAAACAGAATGCACAAGCACAAGTGCTTATAAGGAGGTAACACAAAGTTAATGGGTTCATGATGTACAAGTATCCACAGTTCAATGCTCCCTAGAGAAGTGAAACAGCAGTTCTAACTGGTGTTTCTGTCCCCTCATTCCAGTGGCAGACTGGAAACAAAGACTGCTGGCTTTGGTTGGCCATCATTTTTACAGAAGTGGCCAAGTGACTCCTCTGTTTTCCTTCCCTGTGTTTGAAGCTTCCTTATGTACACAGTGCTCCCCTGGGATATGTGTGTACTATGAGGGCCTGGAGACTGTATTCTGGCTTCTCTACACCAGGAACTACAGGTATCAGAAGATGCCCATCTTCCTGTAAAGTGGACAACAATGTGAACTTGAGAGCACACCTAGAACTTTGTTATAATGTCCACGTGTAAACTCTTACCACGTATTAAATGAAAAATGGCTTCTTGTGAAAGAAAGCAATAAATGGAGACTTCTTTTATAAGCCAAAATGGTGGTAGATTAAAGATGGTAAAAGTCACTTGAAATAAACTATCTGGTGTTTTGCTGTAAGAATTTGTTTGTGGCAAATACAGAATAGCTGTTTACATCTCTGTTTAATGCCCTCTTTTATAGAACTAATATTCTCTAACCATCCTGTTGTTATTAGAGGTCTAACTTTTCATAGGCATATTCCATCTCAGAAATAAATTTCCCATAGTGAATTATAGAGAGGTAATTATACTAGAATTGCCCTACCAGTAGGAAAAGCCTCTCTATGCTAGGTCAGTCAAATATATTATCTAACTGGAAAAAAATCACCTGGTAAAACACCCACCTATTATCCATCAGATTGCACGCTTTGTTACCTTTTTCTTAAGAGCTTTCCCTAACCTATATAGTTAAATGTCAAAGCTAATAAAAATGAGCTCCTTCAAAGTACACAGATAAAGTGAGCACTCCTTGAAATCATTTAAAGACCAAGAGGTGTTACAGGTTGCAGGATCTGGGGCTAATGCAAGATTACCTCTGTCTTAATTTTTTTGACCTGTTTCTTTCAGAAGAGGATGAGATACTATGCTCAATCCAGTCCGACTTGCAAACATGGAAATCCAAATAATCCTTGACCTGCTGGTTCAATATGTGGTTCTGGAGAAAAGCATTTCTTAAATATGAAAGACTGCAAGTCCACTGGGAAAGCTCTTTTTTAGCCTTCTCTCTCAACCAAAACAAAACTAAACCATTTCTCATAAGTCATGTTTTCTTTATCTGTTCTTGGTGCTCTCTCTCAACTTCTCGATATCTTTCTTCATAGTCATACTGAGGCTGGGCACAGATTTGTTTTTGAGGACATGTTTTTTGCAATAGCATAATTTATCCAGGTCTTCATAGACCTTCATAGACCTATTGCAAATAAATCTCCATTTATATTAATGAATCTGATGACTCATTCCCAGCTACAGCCCTTTACTTCTCTCTGTAATGAATTTCCTATTGTTGTTTTTGAACCTCCTCTTAAATGCATCCAGTTTTATTTATGGTTTTGTATTCCAACAAGATTAGATAATAGGACAACAATTAGATAATGGGACTTTCAAGTTGTAATAGTGTACCAACTTCAGTGGTTGTTAAACCATTCTCATTCTCAGCACTATACGAGATGCAGTGGTGTGAATTAAGAGAGAGTAAGGAGGAAAGTGTTGTAGTGCTTGTCAAAAGCTGTCTCCATATTATCTGAAGTTTCATTCTTTGCAAGTTTCCTCCTTGTACAATTACTTAATATCTTGCTTGCTTAAAGGGTAAATTTTGCAATGCCTTTCTCTTGCCAGAAACATACAGAACTGTTTCTTGATGTAAAGCAAGTTCCAGTTCATAACTATTTGAAATTTTCTGATATAGCAGTTATCAAAAACCTGGCTTTCTGTCCAGAGTTAATGGTCAAGTTAGTAAGTATTTCTGCTACCAGTAGAAATTAGTGTATCTATGATGCTTTTATTTCCTTCGCTCTTTAATGGTTTCATTGAAAGATGGTGACTTTAATTCATGAGTGAGATGTCTACTGTGGGACTCTAATATCTAGACTTAACCACAGAGTCTTTCCCTTTACCCTTTCCCGCTGTACTATACAGTAAGCCAGAGGGAAAGCAAATCGTCCCGCTGGTGGTAGAAGTGAAGCCAGCATTTGCTCACAGTTAAACATATGTGGAAGGGTGGTTATGTGCAAAGAGCTGCAAGACAACCTAAACTTCAGCAGACCGACCAGAGCAATTTATGATTGCTCACATTTTTACATGTAGTCTGCACCTTAGACAACAAAGGTCATTCCTAAAGTGTGCAGAAAGCAAAAATGCAGAAAACGCAGAGAAATCTAGCAGCAGTGTATGGGTGAAATAGCATTACTCAACTGATTTTAAACACTTTTTATTTTCCTTTTTTTTTCCTCCCCACCCCCCTGCAGAATCCCACCCCGAACTGGAACTCCGGACAAGGTCTGATGTGGGAAAAGCAGTACTAGAGTGCCCTCCGCTGGCACAGCCCAGGCAGGGCACAACGGGCTGCTCACCCGTAGAGGGGAAGGGAAGGGAAGGG